>JAPSGF010000074.1:111428-217586 GCA_035772895.1 Perdix hodgsoniae
TTTCTTTTCTTTTCTTTTCTTTTCTTTTCTTTTCTTTTCTTTTCTTTCCTTTTCTTTCCTTTTCTTTTCCTTTTCCTTTTCTTTTCCTTTTCTTTTTTTTTTCCTTAAAGAGAACTGCTGTTCCAAATGAAGAGACAAAGAAATACAGAACAGACTAACAAGACAACTTGCAATAGAAATGAAAATTAATTTTGCCTTACAATAGACCTAGATACAGTATACACATAATCATGAATTTAGTACATTTGATTCTGCAAGATGAAACATACTTTCAACTTTTCAAATCAATTTATGAGGTGCTATTGATCAAAATACCCACAACAATGTAGTGAGGGATAATTGCAATTAGTTGTGTGTTTCAAGGCTTTAAAGTACACGTTATGACAGCACCATTATGTCTTGGTATTCTATACCAGACCTGTGTTAATTTTACTGTTTACTATAGTTTTAATGATAATAACAGTATAGCTTGACTTTGTGGGTTTTGAGCCCAGGACACTGTATTAATTTCTCCATTCTAAAAGTATTTCTTTCACTGTTTTCCTCTGTGACCTTGCAGGATTCATTTCTTCCCTTGTTAAGTCTTCCCTCCTGTAAAATGAAGTTAATAATCCTTACCTACCTCACTGAGGTCTCATGAAGACCCATTAACATTTGTGCATGGCTTGTAAAATGTAAAGCACCATGAGCTACATCACGACTTGGCCTATACTGCAAAGGTATGAATCCTCCCAGATCGTTAAGTGTGCTGCATGGGAAACACAGTCTGGGACAAACAGACACTAGGCTCTGCATGAATACTTTCTGACAAATTCTTGATAAAATCATGTTACAATTTATGGCTTAAATTTTTGGTGAGCCTCTTTTCAGCTGGGAGGGGAAATCTGGGAAGTAACCGTTCCATGTATGTTCTCTTGCCTCTGCAACAGACATTTCAGACACGTGGCAAAAGCAGAAGCAGGATTAAAAAGAAAAAAAATTTTGAAGGTCAGCTGAAGACCACAGAATAATGTGAACTGAATCCCTTTGAGTTTCCCTAGTGTGTGCATAATATGCACATCACAACCTTTATTTTGTTTGTTCTTTTTAGAAAGAATATATATGACCACATACCCAGAGGGTTTTATTTGTGGTTTTTCATGTTACTTTGCATAAAGTTTGTTGAACTACAACAAATAACAAGAAGAAAAATAGTCATACTCAAAATTATGGAAGATTCATCTTAATGATGCACAAAAGATTTTGTGACATTTTCTCTCACTTATTTTATCTGATTCTCCCTACTGATCTGATCCTGCTGCTTCTACATGTGTTGCGTGGCTTTAAATAGACCCTTCTGAAGCATGTATGCAAAATTCTTACAGTAATAATTTGTGATACTTCAGATTTCTGTTCCATCTCATACATTACAGGGAGGAAAAAAATATCTTTTTAACCTCTGGCTGTACAATGCAGGGAAGGGGAGAAAGTTGCTTTCTCTTTTACTACAATTTCAAATCCAAACATAGCATTTTTAGATTAAAATGTCATTGAGATGTGTTTTTGTGTTATGTTTTTTGTTTTGTTTTGGTTTTTTTTTTAAACAAAGCTTCTCTGTGAGATCCACATCTCATGTGTGCCATGTGATGTTGCTCAAGGAGGGAGTGTAAATCTATACGGTGCTTCGATTACATTGCCATTCACTAGACAAAAAACATTGTGTAACACTTTTGCATACCTAACAATACAAATAAATGTGTGGCAATACTCATCAGAAAACAGCATCTTTGAGTATGAAGCTTCTCTCCTTTTTCCTCATAGTTTCTGTAATTACTGTAAGGATACAGTAAAAGCATATTTGATAAGATTTCATTACATCCTGATGACAATTTTGTGGTATCTGCATGGAAGCATTTGTAAAAATGCAGTACTTCCAAGATATAATTTTTAAAGTTTGGTTAATATGTGGGAATAAATCCCAGGAAAAATAATAATGCATGTATATTTAATTAAACAAATAAACAACAACTACAAAAACAAAACACTATACTAGGAATGCAAATAGAATCATAGAATCATACAATCACACAATCACACAATCATAGAACGGGCTGAGCTGAAAAGGACCACAGCGATCACCAAGTTTCCATCCCCCTGCTATGTGCAGGGTCACCAGCCACCAGACCAGGCTGCCCAGAGCCACATCCAGCCTGGCCTTGAATGCCTCCAGGGACGAGGCATCCACAACCTCCTTGGGCAGCCTGTTCCAGTGTGTCACCACCCTCTGAGTGAAAAACTTCCTCCTAATATCTAACTTACCCCCCCCCCCCCCCCCATCTCAGTTTAAAACCATTCCCCCTTATCCTATCACTATCCACCTTCATAAACAGCCATTCTCTCTCCCAAATACATACAACTGAAACTAAAAGTCTTCTTTATGTGATGTTTAACTAAATGAGAAATGACTATCTCCCATAACTACTACTTAGCTCTAAATATAAGCTCCATCCTCCTCCTGCATATGTGCAACTGTGTGCACATTTATAGAAACATTCACTGACTTAATTCAGCTTATTTGTGAGAACAAAATAAGGACACCGGTGTGCACTTGCAGGTTCAGTGAGAAAACTGAATTTTTCTTGCAATCTGAAGTGCTGCCTGGCCTGTTGATTGACCTTCTGTCAGTCTCTTAATAGGTATTTTCTGTCAGCATTTTTCCACTATAACTAGGCCACCTTTTGTGAGAATCCTTCTTTGTTTTTTTTTTTTTTTTTTTAAAGCTTGCTTTCTGAGGTATTTCTTGAGATAAGACTGACGTGTCTAGGAGATGAGTGATGGGTGTTGCCGCATGGCAATCAACATCACTGTGTAGACAATTCTAGCTGTTCGCTTTCAGAAGAGAGTGCTCAGGACTGTTTACTGGAGGAAGATCTAGCATGTGACCAAATAACTCCAGCTTAAAATGGGAGACTGGGGAATGATACCATTGTATCCTGTGAAGGCACAGGCACCTCTCTGCTCCCTCATATCTGCTGCAAAGGCCTAGAAGATGGGAACAAAAGGAGTTCCTGCTGAGATCCAAAAGCCAGAAGCTGTCATTCCAAAAAGAACTGACTCAACCACTTTGGACTTATTTATAAGTTTGTACTACCATTGGAAAGAAGTCACCATCATCGCCGTGGTCACCATCGTCATCAATGGAACTGATGACCCACAACTATTGAAGATCAATGACTGAACTACGAACCACAGTGGATCCATGGTGGTGACTGTCTCCCTCTTGCTTCCCACAAAGACTCCATGCTTCTTCTTTCCTATCTTTTCTATCGCCCTCCTTCCCTTCTCCATTACCCTGATTAAGATTTTCAATAAACTGGTCAGACCAACATTTGAACCATTGTTTCTTAATCTCACACCGGGTACATAGATATCAAAGAACCTCCTCTCCCTCTCGTTGGAGACACCTTTATGGGTAGTCTCATCAGTTCTTCTCTAGAGTATAACAACTCAGTATCACAAAGTACATAGTACAAAGATTAAGACACATCAACATGTACTCATTTGAAAAAATAATATTTGGTAAATATTTTTGCTATGTCCATAAACACAAGTAGAAGTAATAAAGACCTTTTGTCAGAATCCTAACATACCTGGTCATTTAAAAAGCAGCTGGCCTAATCATGGCTGAAGTTTTTTCCCCAGGATGTCCACAGAATCTATATCCATGTCAATTATATCTGTGCTTTAAAGACAAAGAAAGGAAGTCTTACACTGAAGTAAGGAAGTGTTGATCCATAAGACTTTATTCACCCTCCCTTAACACCAGATGACTTTTTCGTTTGTGGGATGGAAATATCAAAGCTACCTGTTTCCTATGATGGTAGGTCATTTGACAGCTTTTCAAGTGCTATAGTGCTGTAAAGATAAGGTCTTGTCTTAAAAGCATTGAAAATAAACAAAAAAGCCCACCAGTTTTACAAATAATAAACACTTAAGATTTGATACACTTAAGACACATGTTTATTATATATGTGTGAATATCAGACATCAGATGAGCAGACTTCTGAATACATGTTACTGTTTTAGAGTCATTCTTTGCATCAGAGGAAAAGGTTTATTTCTAGCTTATTGAATATCTATCTGAACATCTTTGACAGCCACTCAAACCAGCCATGTGTCTCTGTTGCTATTGCTTAAAAAGGCTCACAGTCATTAGTATTATGCATTTTTCAAGCTTGCTATTTACAAGGGTTTTAACTGGACACAGTTTATTACAAGTTTTAAACACTGCAGTTATTAGCTTGTCAGGCTTGTATTATTGGCAAACAAATGCGTATAAAATACTCTAATTAAGAATAAAGAAATGACTTTTTCACTCCCCTTTTCTTGTTTCCTTGACTTTTGTACGGCGCTTGAGAACAAAGCCTTCACTTCCCATGCACCTGCAGCTCCCTCTAGTGACCCAGCAAGCAGAGTGAAATCTCATTGTGGCACTTCCGTAACCACCCTTGAATGGGCCGGTGCATTCTAAGTGCTTTACCTCCTCAGGAGTGAAAGTCATTCTAAGTGTGAAATGAAGAATATTATCAGGGAATATGAGTTAACTTCACATCATAATAGTTTAATTTGGAAAGTGTAATCAGTTTCCATAGATGAAAATCGTAAGGGATGTAAAAAGGATATAAGAATGAGAAGTTACTGAATTCTTCACAGTCCAGAGAATTGTCTAGTCTATTTAATATAAATAAATATTTAATATTTATTGCAGTACTTTTTTTTTTTTTTCCCTTTTAATTCATGGAAGGAGCTACAAACATCATCTGACTAAAGGTTAAATTTTTACAGGCTAGAAGTACCCAGCAATGTTCCCAAAGGTTTTCACTAACATGGAATAACTTTCTGATTTACTATTCCTGTCCTCCCATTTCTTTTCCTCTTAAATCTCTTGGTTTCTTATACAATCAGCATCAGTGCTGCTGCATAACAAGAAAAGCTGGAAACAGCTCCCAGGAGATCCATTGTGCTAGATTTGAAACTCTTGCACAGCCTGCCAGCTCTAATTCACAAACTGGAATTCATGATTAATCTTCAACTAGCCTCAGAGCACATCAGCCTTGTTTATTTATTGTTTTGTTGGTTTTTGTTTGTTTGTTTGTTTTTGTTATTTTGAAAATTGCAGCAGGTTTTTGCAATCAATTAATTAATCACATTCCAGACCAGCAAAATTTTATCCAACTGATTTATCCTTAATCATGGCTGGAGTCCCATTAGAGCAGTGAGAAGAATAAGCGCACAACTGGCAGTTGCTAGATTGGCTCTCAATTCCATTTGAAAATGTGATTCTCCAGGAAGAACTCATTCTTGCAGCTGAAACCATACTGATAAAGCTGGGGGCTTCCCCACAGATGCCAACATTTGACTACACATAGCTACAGTGTCTTATAATAGAAGATTTCTAGAAGATAACTGAACCGTCATGTCAATATGAGTACAGGGCAGCAGAGTGGCTTCCATGTAAGAACTTCAGATATTCAAAGAAAATGTGTTTTCAGTATACACAACACTTTTTCAACACAGCATACTAAAACTATTTTGCTAATGGCACCCAAGTGATAGCCAACTTAACATTAACTTAACTGTAATTCTGTACTCTACATTTGAAAATAAATGACATTCATTGCTGTTCCTGTTCAATCTCATAACAATTCGGTGTAGCCATATAATAGAGGTCATTGGTTAACAATGTATAAATAAAGTCCTCAAGGATATATAGCATGCATTAAACTACACCACAGGATAATGTCAGGGGAATACCACTGGTTATTCAGCATAGTAAGCTTCCTAGCCAACAGATTTTCTTGTATATTTCATTTGTTTATTCATTATTTTTCAGCACAGCTGGAACTGAATTTTTAAAATCCTAAATAGCCCAGGTATATTTCAGAAAGTAAAACCTATTTAAAATAAATTATCTGTAAATCAAAATAGGTCTCCAAAATAGCTGCCTGTGCAGCAGAAATCCCTGAAAATACCAGAAAACTGACCCAGGTACAGTATGTTTCTCAAGTAGATCCTTCCTTTGATAGCTTAACTAATGTTTTGTAACTTTGATGTGGTAAAATAAGAAAAAATGTTCTGGACTGTGGACAAATTCTAGACCTAAGCCTCATTAACTACAACACTAGCATAGATCACATGTAATATATATAGCATGAAATACATGGACATATTGAAGAAGGAGAGCAATTTCAAACTAACACAATTCTAGTGTATCCAGAGTAATCTCATAATCTTGGTTGCTTTGATAGGGAATACTGCTTGTAACACTTTTTATTTTAAATTTGATAAAGACATTATATCTATTGCACTGTTTGGTATACAAGGGCCACCATATGGGCAGCTCCAGAAATGTTGCAGCAGCTCTGAGTAGCCAGCAGTTTCTTTCATATGAAAATGGTAGCTTCTCTTTAAGAATGATCATTAGACTATGTGCTGTACAAACATTTCTCATTGTTCATGGCTCTTGAGCCTTTCTCAGGAAAGTCAGAGTGAGCTGATTCATGCCGCATGTAGAGACTGGCAGAAGCACTCAGACTACACACTGCTTGTTTTAATAAGTACTTGTGGCAAAGCTGTCTTGGTCTTTGCCCTCAACTGATCCAAAAGAGCCCCATGCTAGCTGATCTGAAGGGCAGAATAACACTCCAGCTATTTTCTCTTGTATCTCAAGGAGGTTACGAGCCAAAAGAGAATTATTTAGTACCTCGGGGTTTATTTAGTTGTTGTTGTTTTTCTGTTTTGCAGAAGTGAAGAACTGATTGATCATTGTTTGGAGTAGATTACAGGTCTTGTGTTTTTATTGTATTATTTCCTCTTTCTTTTGCATTATTTCTTAAGCTCCCACGATGATTTCTACATATTTTTTTGAGTAACTAAAACAAATGTTTTCCTATAGTTGACAGAAGATATTGCTTCGTTGTTGCACTGTACTATAAAATACAGCATATATGAAATCTAAAGGACAATATAAATTCATCACAGATAAATTTTGTGTAAACGACACAAAATTTGGTGGAACAATGAGTAATGTGAAGTCAATCTACAGCTGCAGAGTAATGTATTCCCTAGTTAAATTGTTATAAGTCATTGAATATTTTAATACAGTCAGCGTCAAGGCTGGAATTATCTAGCTAAGAAACTGCTTCTGTTTTAGAATGCTGTGAATAAACATGTAGGATAGACACCACACCACCGCTTCAATGTATGGTCTGAATGTAATGGGGTCAAAAGGAGATAGGAAGTCCTTGCAAATTAAAAAAAAAAAAAAAAAAGGAATATATTCAAGATGATGCTGAAAGTGTTTTGGTCCAGTTCACCTAACTGGATACTGAAAACACAGATCTCTATTGGCTGTGTATGTCCAGCAGAAAAGTCTCAAAGTTCAGTGTTTCCAGGACTGAGGAGGTTTCACCTCCTGCACATAGATCTGACTACTTGTCACAGTCACCTTCTTCCTTTCATTACAGCTGACTGAGCCATATCCCATTTTGATTTGGCAGAAAACTCTTCTCTGCCATACCCAAATCTCCTTCATAAAAAAAGCACAAGGACTTGACTAGATTCCTGTCTGGAAACTCCCACTTCTATATGTATGAGATAGAAGAAAAATACCTACATCCTCAGTACCCTGCCTGCGCTCTGTCTGGAACAAGATGTTCTTGAAACACCAGCCCACCCCAGAGGAGTACTGCAGAAAACAGAAAAATGTTCTTGTCCCTTACACAGCTTAGGCAGCTGCACTATAACAATGCTGATCTTCACACAGAATTAATAAAGGTACAGAAATATAGAGAACTGTGATGATTTGGTGACAGCAGTTGTATACAGCAAAGCTTTCAAGGATGGGATCTGTTCCCATTTTGATCCCACCTTGATTACAAAGTCATAGGTTGCCCAGAAGAATAGAGTTGAAAGTCAGACAATTTCATTTTTGCAGTGAAAATAAAAACAAAAAAACACAAAACAATTTGAGAGATGTAAGGCAATTTGGCATTATAACAGCTTTTATAAAAGTGCTAGTGAGTTCGGTGTGCTTTTCCCTTTAATAGTTTTTCAGTCCTTGTGTCTGGAATTCATTTGGCTTATCATAGTGCTCCCCATGGTTCTATGCACATATAAAGATTTCTGTTTTTTTCGTAGCTGTACAGAGAGCCAGACTTCCTGCATCACCTCAGAAAGCTGATAATACTGGCAGCTGAACTTCAAGAGAGTATTTGAACCAAGCCCAGGGTCTCCTGGCTCAGGACCTGAAATGGTTAGAAAATATTTTTTACCAGTGCTATTTCACATATGTATTATCAGAATAATTTTTACCTTCCAGCAAAGTGCCAGCTAGGACACTTCCCATAGTCATGCTGTTCATTTCCCACTCTCTCAGAAACTGAACAGTCTATTTACCTGTGCTGAGAACTTACTCAATGCTGACCCCTACTAACTTTGTTCGCCATGTGATATGGTACCAAGACCCTAACTTAAACTGACTGCTGAAATGGAGACATCAGAGCCTGTTGCCTAGGCTCATGCCTAGGCAGCCATCAGTTTCTATGAGTCCCAGGACCTCTGAACTCATAGCCCAGCAGATCAGACACCAAAATGATGCAAATTCACCTAGCTGGGGAAGGTGCAGCCTGCAGAATTCCCTGATGTCAGCCTTGGCAGCAAGGGCTGCTGTTCCCTCAACACATCATGAGATCCCTGCAAAGGGTACACACCTCCATTTTATAGCCCCCACGGCAGTTTTGGATTGTACATTCCTTTTTAGGGTGTCAAGTCAAACAAATGTTTACAGAGCTCAGTTTCCCAGTGAAAATGCTGCCCTTTTAGGGAAATACCACTTGTAGGTACTTGCAAGGTCTTCCTGCTGTGGTAAACACAGGATCCAAGACTTTCAAAAATGCTGGGCAGAATCCAGAATGGAGCAGGGCAAAAATTTCATTGTCTTCAAAGTCATCGTGATTCCTTGCTCCTCTGTATCTGGCCTATTTCTTTGAAGGACATAGGATTTTTGTCTAGATTTCTAACCTAGCACAGTAAGATTATTTCTGAGAAAATACACTGAAACAGTTTGTTTTTTCTAAATAATAAAATTAAAAAGAAAATAAAGTAAATAAAAAACATTCTCAGGTTTCAGGTTTCAAATACACCTGCTAGTAAAGTAAAACCTGTTTCCATGTTTCCTATCTTGTAACAGAAATGATCTGTAGCATGAAGGAGGCCTCAGCAAGCTAGTATGTTAACTTCAGTTTAAACTTCAGACAATATGTAAGACCTTTCCTAAATAGAGAAAAATGCAAATATATGCTTATTAACACTGATGAAGTGCTGTGAAAAGCATGATCCAGCCTGCTACATTCTACCACTGATCGTATATGTCTTGTCTCTCTTATGTCATGATTTTTTATTATAATTTATGTCCTCTTCACATCTTGAAAGCTCAACAGTAGTCTCTTTTTTAAAAAACAGGATTTGCCAGCTGTTACAATGAAGTTAATTGTATCAGACACTGCAGTTATTTTTTATAATAAGTGTGCAGCAAAAACACATTACCAAAACACTTGCTATTGGACAAGGGTTCTGAGGACAGCTGGAGCCTCCTTCCAGTTTTAATAACAACACACACACACACACAAAAACAAAACAAAACAAAAAAAAAAGAAAAAAAAAAAGCCACTTCTCCCATCACCCTACTCTCACTGAAACTGCTCCTGCAGTTTCTGAATATAAAAGTACTTTCTGCCTCATTTTAACAAACAATTAGTTCTAAGCTGTAACTGAATTTTTTTAATGGGGGATCAAATGTAATCAAGCTTATCTGAATTAAAAATTAGAAACTTCTGAGGGTTCACCTGAAACAAGTCCCGCATCCTTTACTGTTGTTACACAGCAAGGATATCAACAGGTTGTTCCCCCAGTTAATACAGGCTATCAGGAATCACAGTCATCGGCATTTGATATATCGTGTTTTGCATCACTATGGTTGATAGATTCAAATGCAACCACTTGCGTAGTGGAGATCCAGCATAAATTTGGCAGTTTCTTAAAATTATATGCTTTCGTAAAAAGCCAGATATAGCATGTGAAGTAAGTTTTACCTGAGATAGGCTGTATGGAATTTCATTCTGTATAGGCACAGAATCAGAAGAAAGTGTGCTTGTAGGAGGCTGTAAAAGTATGTGTAAGAGAGCTCTACTTGGTAGTGATGAAAAACAGACAAACATGAGAACAATATTATGCCACAGTAACAGTGTTTTTCTACAGTGCCTTATTAATGATAACAGGCCATGGAAAAGACTACCAGTAAAGTTAACAAAAGAAATTATAGTTAAAATTTTAACAAAAAGAACAGTCCACCATGACTGTGGGGGCCCTCTGAGGTCAGGTCCGACCAGTCTGAAAGCCATGTGGCAGCAGCCACATGGCCAGTGTCTTACAGATTCTTTTGTTTTCAACACTGTTAAATATTTGCAGTTTTGAAGATTATGACAGCCATTGAACTGATGTTTAAGTTCTTCTCTGATGCACTGTCATCTGTTCTACTTCACACAGAGATTATGGAACAAGTAATATTTACATTTTCTAGGCCAAGATGTTGCTTACAATTGAGGTAAAATCATGAAAACTAAGAAGTAAAATGTCAATGTATTTACATAAAAATAATTACATACAAGTAATTCCAAGGGTAACTAAACTATTTATCAAATTCAGGTTAGCCATGTGTGCTCCGACTCAAAACTTTATTGTAGCTGGGTACCATAAAGCAAAGTACAGAAATAATTAATCATCAATGTGACCTCAAAGCAGTAGAAGCACAGTCATATTGGGGTAGCTTTTAATGAAGTGTCAAAGTTTCCATTAGTTCTGGATCACAGATTTAAATTATAGGGAAAATCATAATTTCTATATTCATTAGAAAACAAAAACTTTCTGAAAATGTCTTTTACAGTGCTTTCCTCTGTGCTTTACAACTTCCCCTCCAGCAAACATTATGCTGGAGGAGAAAGATTTTGGTATTCTTATGAATGTCTAACAAAATCTGAGTGTAATACTTTGTCTAGTCATGTCCTTCCAAGCTCATTAATGCACTTAGTGTAGAAAAATACAATAAATTTATCAGTTAGGTTCCATTTTCACAAGCCTTTTCTTCTTTCTATAATGACTTTTATACAACTTAAAAACTGTTCAAATCTCTATGTGTAGATTCTTAAAAAACTTCTAAATTCAAGGTAATACAATTTCAGCAAAAAAAGTGTAATTAAATAGAATGGCCTACAAACTGATTGAATTAACTTTATTGGGCCAAACAGACACAAGAATTCAAGGTAAAGACTTATCAGGTCAAGGCAAACCCAGATGGCAAGTCTATTCTCTTGACCTCGGTGAATCTTTTTGGTATATGCTTATACTTTGGACACCATAGCATCTTGTGGAAATGAGTGCAACAATTTAATCTTTCACTAATTATACTCAATTTGTTTTAAACATGCTGTTCAATAATTTAGTCTGTGCTCCTTTTTTATTTCACTGTGGTAATTACTGAATAAATTATCTCTCCATCTTTATATAAGTTTTTGTTTTATTGATATTTGGATGTTTTCCTCAGTCTCAAAAGTCTGAAAGTCTGAATCTACTCAGCTTCTGTACAGAAGTTTTTCCATGCTCTTGCGGACATTTGTTGTCTGCCTTGGCACTTTTTCAATTTCTTCTCTTTCTTTTCATGATATGATAGTCAGGAATGCAAACAGTGCTCATAAGGTAGGGACATCATGGATTTATGCAGAAACGCAATCATACTCTTCAGTTTTCCTAATACTACACAAAATCATTCTTTGTGGTTTTTTCATTTTGTTTTTATTTTTTAATTTTTTTTTCCTACCTGTGTTGCTCCTAGATCCTTCTGAAAACAGAAGAATGAGATATAGGAGAGGGAACATTATTTGGAAAAAAACACTCATCCGGCACTTCAGTAAGTACTAGTGAGTTGTGACAAGTAGTACATGGCAAAAACTAAGGCTACAGTGCAGATTATGAATTTAATAGAACGTATGTATATCTAATACTTTTATGATATGTAATATGCTGAAAATCGAGAAAAGGCTTCAGACTAATAACCAAGGAAGTGCTTTAAATAGCAAAGTTCATTTCTGCCCTTGTTGGAAGATAAGCTATCAAAGCACTACTAAACTTGAGAAACAGTGCACTCAGACATTAGAATAATGGGAGGAGAGGGAAAGGAAGGAAGGTTTATCTTTAACCTAGAAGGTGTAAAAAGAATTTAGAGGAGATGCCTATGGGGAGCCTACATTTCCACCTGTCTTTAGTTGGGTAAAAAGCTAAGTATTCAGGCACATACTTTTTTCTGCTGTTTCTTACATGTTGCCTGTGTTCCAGGAAGAACAGTCTAAGTATTTGCCAGTCTTTTCTCTCTTAAATCTTGTGTTCAATTTTATACCCACAGGGTGCCTAATGCTGGGTATTATGACTATTTTCTACCTTAGATTTATGATCCTATTTATTTTAGCACTGCTTCATATGTATGTCTTTATTCATCCAAAGGTATAATTTAGCTGGTCTGATAAAGGCTATTACAATGTGTATGTGCACATATGAGCAAATCACCCTAGTGGATTTAATCAGCTGCTTTAAAAGTAATCCCACCAAAATATGAAAGTTTCAAATATGGCAAAATGAATCACACTCTGAAGGTGTCTGCTTATTTCAAATAACTGTATTGGAAGCCCTGAGTCAGTAGCTCAGGCCCCCGTGAGTCCACTGAAAAGAATCCTACCACTCCATCTCTTTTCTCAGGGGTGAGCAACTGGAAACAGGAACTATTTTTTTCTCTGCATATATACACAGAAAGCACTCACAGACAGCACAGTAATATCATAAAAACAACAGAATGTTATCCTTTTTTTAGATTTCTTTTTCCTTTCAGTTTTAATAGGTTCCACTCTTATCAATTTCTGCAGCATCAAGTTTAAGCCAATAGCTCCAATTCCATTCTAGTTGCTCTCATAACCAAAACTACAACATACTTAACTAACAGAAATGCATTTCTTGTAAGCTGTTATATGCTGTGGTTTAAAGCCACTCATACCCCTTGTCACAGCTGCAATCATTGTAATTATGTTGTTAGTGCATTAGCTGGTTTCAGTCTGGAGAGAAGTGTTTGTTCTCAATAGATGTCGTATGGTTGAAAGGCACCATTTAACTATGAGTCACCCTTTATTGATGTAATCATTCTTACTTTATGAACACAGATAATTAATATAAAGCTTGGCTGTATGCAGCATTGGCAATCTCGCTTTGGCAGAATATTTTTCTTCAGCAGAAACATCTTTCAGAGACACATCACAATTTTGTCTTTCCTTAGCACTTATCTAGTATCAGTCTTTTTAACCCTCTCATCTGAGGCAGGAAAACACGTTAAGTTCTTATTACTTTTATCTGTTCCTATAGAGGAGCTTTATACTTTGTCCTTTATACTGACTAGCACCAGCACCTTATTCTGGTATTACCTGGCTACAATTCTCTTAGCATTTAGGGACTGGTAGTAGGTGAGGGGAAGTGACCATTCCATATCAAGTGATTACTAATTGCATACAAAATGAAATAATTTTTTTTCTCAGTTCATAATGCAATGGAACTGGCAGGAGAAAGTGTTGAAACAAGTTTAACCTCTGCTAATGAATTTGTCACTTAAATAAGTGATATCAACACTCAACTAATTTTTTTAGATACTAAATTCAAGGAGAAGGAGTCTAGGGCAGATGTGAACTTTTCTTTCTCTTGTGAATTTTGCCAATCTATTCCAAAGCTGAAATGCAACAAAACAACATGAATTCTCTTTTGCTGAGTTCTTTCTCACACCCTTTTTTTTACTTCTTTCTCTAGCTTCTTCACATCTCAATCCAAGCCAGAGTTTCTCAGGGAATGTTTTTTTATCTATTTTTTATCTGTTCCTTAAAGCACTTAGAGAATTTTGGGAACTCTCTAAACAGTATATTTTACACATCTCTGTGTTTTTATTAGTAGATAAATTTAGGGTGTGTGAGTATTCAGAATATATCCTCATTTTTGACTGGGGAGTTTGCTTGTTGTCAGGTATTTTGCTGTGAGCTTGAGTTTTGATTTTGAGGTCTGAGCTCAGTTCTACTATCATTATACCAATAAAGCAAAACAGATAGGAGACTGATTGCAAAGCTATCTGCTTCTTCCTATGTTTGAAACAGTCAATTTAATATTGGTATTGCAAAAGGAAAAACGGGAAAATAGTAGAGAAACATTCTACAACAGTCATTATTCACACACAAAAATGAGAAAAGAAAGCACTAGCTGTGTTTACTTTCTATTATCCATTGTTCAGTTCTCTGACGACACAACAGTAGGAAATTCTTTGATTTCACATCCATAAATTGTTCATAGCTAATTTTTTAACTAATTTTGTTTGCCCACTCTGGATTAATGTTAGCATTTTATTATCTTCAGATTAATAAAGCAGTATACATCCCTGGTGGCTCATCCTTAAATTTACTGCAGTGGCAACAGGTGAAGTCATCACGGTATGAGAAATCATTTTTTCTCCCACAGCTTCCGTCTTCCATAGGCTTAATTTAATTTGCAGTGTCCTATGCTTTCCTTTGTTCTCATTTTTGTCCTGTTTCCCTTGTCTGCAAACTGCCATTAAATCACTTTTTTTTTTTCTTTGTATTTTTGTTTTACTAATATGCATCTTTTCCTTCCTATATCTCCAGGTAGATCTGTATTATCTTGTCTCCACTTCAAACTCTCCCATTACTGCTTCTAAGTTTTTGCCATACCCCACAGTGTATCATCTCTTTAGCCCATCAGTTCACTTTGAAGTTTCAATTAATTGAAAATATGTGTAATTGCAAATTTTTTCCTGCCAGCCTTTCAGTTTTCAGACCTTTCTAGTCCTTTTAAGAATTGATTCATTACTCCTTTCCTTTTAGCTGCATTTTCCTGTATGTCCTGTACTTCACAGCTCTTTGCTAACTATGTATCAGCCCCACACCTTGGACCAAATTCTCCTTTCTTTTGCAGCAAGTAGATGTGCTTCCTCTATTTCCTTTAGAACAAACCAACTAACAAACAAAACACCAAAAATCACACACACATGCATACACACAGAAACATCTTACTTGTGTTAAGTTAGGGAAGTGAATGGGTTGATTTTGAATGAATTCAAATTGTATCAAAAAGCTAGATAATACTAGATAAGAGGGAAGGGGAATTCTTTGGCTACTTCTTTGCTCGGAGAATTCCAACCTAGCTCATGTTAAACAAAAATTGAAAAAATTGTCATTATTTAATTGTTAAATTAAATTAATTAAATATTTAATTGTATTAAATGTGTAAATTAGTAGAATGACAGAGGTAACATGCAAGAAAAAGAGATCATATTCAAAAAAAAGGAAAAATATAAAAAAGAAAAAAATGAAATTATAGAATTTTGGGAAGAAGTATGCTAAGATGCAGATAATTATCACTGAGACACAAACAGCATATGAGACAGACATATTGATGGAATGCCTCTTTAAATGTTTACCTCCCACTACTTTATGCTACTATAATCTTTGACCATCTAGTTTCTTTCCCATTTAATTATCTCTGACTTATTTATTTTTGTTGGATTTTTCTTGTTTTTCTTCAATAAGATTTTTGTATTTTATAACGTCTGTACTATAATTCAGAAACAGATAAGACCAAACTGTGTTCCCAGTCATGTCCTTGGAATAAAAGAACAGTAAAGCAGAATTGGCCTCATCTCATGCAATTCTATTTGGAATCTTCAGGTTATGTTGAAGATAATGTATTCTCTCCTCAGAGTGCTGATGTTTCCCTATAACAATAATACATTTGTAACATCTGTCCTGCCATCTGTGATTTTAAGTGGTTCAGCCTCCGTATCTGTTTTCCATATACAGATTGATTTCTTGAGGTACGTTCTGATGAGTCAAATGCAGAGAATTGATTTCAAGGAATTATTTCATGAAATATTGCTAATCTATGTGAAATAAAATTCCTAAAAGAATACCTTATTTATTTGAATGCACACAAAAGTGATAATGTCAGGGTAATTTGCTGTTTCTAATTGTATTATTGCACAAACAAATGCTCATTAATAATATGGATTAAAAAAAAGCAGTTTAAAATTTACTTCAGTATTCCTAATACATATCTGTCTTTGAAAATGTTAAAGCAAGATTAAAAGCAGTAGTTTGAGAAAGTAAGATGAAGATTCAAAGGATGGTTGATGTTAAATGCAAGAAATACTTGCCAAAAACCTGATTGCCAAAAGGAAAATCTTGACACAATTTAAGAGCAAAGCAAAGTTCAGAAGATTCAAAGTTGGAACAAATCATTTTGCTATGGGAAACTGATGACAGATTAAAATGAAAGCATTTTAAATGTGTAATTAATAACAATCATGAATTTCTATTAATAAAACATCATTTTGTTCCTAGAATAAAATAGGTTCATTTAATGAAAACTATAAATTATCTTAAATCATACATTTTTGGTCTGTATGCATTTATAACATTATAATTTGCCCTGGTTTTAGAGCAGAGCCTGCTTTTAATAGTAGTATCAGCTATTTCTTGCCTAACACTAAAACATAAGAAAAAGAATTCTATGGGATATAAAGTCATTTCAAAAAGTGATTTCTTACAATGCATGCTGAAAGTACTCTCCCAAGGGTTTTAGAGTCATTCGTTGTGATCTGTAATTGAAAGATTAACCCAGGTTTCAGATTGGAATATTTTTACCTTCTACTTGTCTGAGAAGAATAAGAGCAATCAAGCATACATAAGTGGGTGTAACTCCAGTGATTTACACCACCTTTAAATTTGGCAAACCCAAGCCTTTGTCGATTTTGTTGCTTGCCTCTAGCTATCAAAGATTCATACACATGTAACACAGAATGCTCAATTTAGCAAAACTGCCTTTTCAAAAGTCTGTAGTCAAATGTTTAACTGAAAGTGTTTGGGAACAGATGGACTATATAATTGTTTATTTTTAAAAAGTCCTTAAAACAAATAAACACTCTATTTGAATGCAGTTTTGCTTGAAGTATTCTCAAGGGTGTAACTGTGGAAGTATGAATAAATGTGTCTACAACTACATTTTCACTACTTCTGCAGACTTATAAGTAACTGAACGTAAGTGTAAATATCACTGCATTTAACATAGTTTCTCCATGTTACAACTGGTGAAAAGAATTCAAATTTTAATGTTTTGTGTATTTCTGACCGGTGTATGTGTTCTTTGCACAAAATATTGGGCTCTAGGGGACTGCAAATTCTCTGTATTCCCTACTGTACTAAGAAAATATGATAGAAGAGTACAGGAACATAGAGGAAAACATCCCCACAGCAGTACAAGGTCTATTTCTCTCACAGGTACCAACGGCTTCTGCAGTGAGCATCAACTCTAAGACTGAAATAGAGCATTGCATCTAACTCTACCCTAGGTATAACTCATTGTGAGATGTTTTTGTCTGTGTCATGGGTATAAATTAGGCTAGAAGTACACTTAGAACAGATCTTTGTGCCTTGTTCACAAAGCACCTCCATCAGGGATTGCAATAAACTTGTTGACAATCATTCTACAAGATCCACACCTCCACCATAGTGAGTTCAGATGAAATAGAACAAAATGAGGTTTAGACTAAACGGGGAAGGTGACCCTATTATTTGTATAAAGAAGTACTACATTTCCCAACAAAAGAAATAAGATTTGTATAAATAACATTTTTATAGCACAATTCAGAATTGCAGAAAATGTTGAGACATGACTAAAACAGCTGCTTTGGATTATACAGCCACTTGTATTTATAGCACATGATAAGGTAGGATGTGTCATTTAGCTGTTACTATTTTAAATATATAAATTACCTCTCTTGTCCTATTCTCAGTTTAATTCTTTCCCTTTTTAGCTATTGTCCCATCTCATTTCCTAGCTCAATGAAGGAGCATTGCTAAGCCTCTGGCTTCTGGAACCGATGGGGATTTCATACTTTCAATATATACATACGTATCTTCCAAAACATTTCCAAGATTTTGAAACAATTTTCAAAACAGTTCTTTCAAGAAAATATTATGCATTCCAAATATGTTATTCTCAGAGATATTATCATGCTCAATTAAACAGGTTTTACAACCTGCTTTGTTCTATGTTCATTCATAAAGTTTCTGCAGCATCTGAGCCAATCTCACACATTTTCATCTCTCATCACAACAGCCCTTCATTAGACTTGCTCCTCCTGTGGACACTGAATCAAGCATCCCAAATGAGTGCTCTATTAAAGTCAGTTTCTCACAAAATGTGATGGATGTGCTGCACATGCAGACCTCCTTCAGCTCCTACAAAGGAATGACCAGGAAGACCTTTCAAGACACTAAATAAGGGTGAGGTGCAAAGGAGGCACTGAGCTGAGTATTTCCTTGGCATCTGCTCTACTTTTGGCACCTTGGCCTATTTTTCTGGTTGGCATACTTTGCACTTCCTCGTGAAAATCATAGCAGACATGCTAGCTGTGAGCTTCCCCTTCTCCCCTCCCACAAGTCTAGAGTAGAAATTCTGGGTAGAAATTCCAGAAGAATGAAACCTGCCCGCTTCTATTGTAACAATACCCATTACAAATCACAGTCAGTGATGATTGCTGAGCTCACTCTGTCACAGCACCTGGTGCCTGTCCTACAGCATCATCCTACAATATGCAAGTTCATTATCCTCATGCCCAAGATTGCCCTGTTGCTCTCAGGGAAGTGGTCATCTCTGATTTCTCCAATTAAGCGCTTAGGACTCATTTAGGGCTATATTTGTCTAATGGTGGTTTCTCATTCATCTCTCACAATGGAAATTAGCAACTACATAATGTCTGCTAGCATCTTTTAGATCATTCTCTGCAATTAAATCACTCCCTTTCTCAGGGAGAAATGTTGTTCTTTCCACTCTGAACACTCTGCCTTAAGATAATGCTGAACCAAGATGATTTTCCAAGTTCTGAACCCTGGCTAACTCAGGTGAGATATTCCAATGACCCACATTTATTTCCCTTGAAGATGACAGGTAATGTTATATTTATCTAACATTATATCTACAGTGCAAATAGTTGTAGTTGCTTTTCACAAAGGCGTCTTCTTTCCCAGGCTCTCACTACTTCCACAAGTTGCTGCAGAATCCCTGGGAACACAATTCTGAATGAGCTAAATGTCAATGTCTGGGAGCCCAGAATGATGATGAGGCCTGAGGATAGACCTGGAGGCCTCTTCAGGTACAAAGTCAGGGACTTAGCAGGATGCAGAAAATGAGGCTGGTAAGCATGAGGAAGAGGTGAAGGAAGAGGCATTGCTGGTCTATATTTGTAGCTATAAGCTTAAATCTATGGTAACGCTATCTTGTGTTTGCCACCCTGGAGTGAGATCTGGTATCCAAACAACTGCAGCCCCCTTTACCTCAACACCTCATTCACAATTCGGAAACAGTTTAATGCTGTATTTTCTGAGTATACATTCTTCTTTTGCACAGTGTGGACTAAGCTTTGCACCAGTTAAATGCTCAGCATTCCCAATACAAAAGGAAGAAATTGCTGCAGTTTATAGAACAAGCCAAAAGCTGGTGTAACTTGTAACGTTCATCAAGAAAACAAAAATAATTATCATTTAAATGCAGCCTTGGCATATCAGAGAAGATTAGTGATGACTTCATGAGAGAAAGAAGGCAATTCCGCAGCTTCCTAGCATCACTTTCTACAATTTTAAAAGGAGCACACATAAACAATCCTAGATCACCCTTCAAGCACCTGTCAGGACCAAAAAAGAACACTGTAGATAATCATGAAACAGTTCAAAAAGATAACCCACCTACTGACTTGAATTTCTATTCTCTCTCACAACCTAGAGCAATAAAATGGCTCTGAGCAGCACAGGGGTTTTGAGAGCAACTTAGTCTCTGCAAGCTTCTTTTGAAAAGGCAGCAGCAGAAGAGTAATGACGAATCATGCAAACTGCACTGGTGCATAACAACTGTGATACCTGTGTCCCCTATGCCAAATCATTTGACTGAAATGCTGATGTGAATGCATTTTGAATTTTTCACTCTAAGTGTGAACTATGAAAATGTTTCTCTAAGAAGAAAACTTGAAGTCTTGTAGAACACTGAGGCAAAGGACAAGTACACTTCTGTATAGTGACATAAGTAGGATTATATATATAAGGTTGCAGACATGGGTGCTGATCTTCCTCTTTTGCTTTGCAGTCCTTATGCTCCCACCCCAGTATATCTGCTATTTCAGAAGAGGAACACTAAGGACTCCTAACACGCTATAACTTTTGCATAAATTTTGCTGAGAACATGAGCTTTATGATTCTTGCCCATAGCAAAATTAAATAGACATGGTGGCAAAAAGTAGTAATGCTCTGTAAAAGCAATTTAAATTAAATGGGTGCCTTAATTTAGTTGATTGGATTGTCAGAAAAAGTTTTTCTTTAGGAATCACTGATTCCCACTTTTGAAAACCAACAGAATTAAATTATTACCTAGGAAGCTGGGGTGAAACATTCAGAACAACAGTCACCCCCCACAATTTCATGAGCTTGTGTAATAGCCCAGAACACAAGAGCATTACCCCTGCTGTACAGTGCAGCAGAAAGACTGAACTGCTGCTAGAAATGGCTGTCAATTTGCAGAAGGATTGTGAACAAGAAAAGAGTTGCTCAGAAGTAAACAAGAAGAAGTCTCTCATGCTGAATTATTTCTTAGCATCCTGAACAGCAACAATGAAACATCACATCCAGGGAGATGTTCAGAGGTTCAAAAATTGATGCCAGCTATCATCATACAAAGATGTGACTGTCAGCTCATGACAAGTCTCTGCTGTATTACCTCTTGCAGGCCTCCTCCCTCCTACTTCCCATTTCTTTTTCCTTTCCTTTATGTGCTGGGTTTGTGATTCTATCATCTTAACTCAATTTTCACTTTCTTTGCTTGCAGGGGCAGGGGGCAGGGTAGCTCTTTGTCCTTCTGTTCTCTATCTGTTCAGTATGTTCCCCTTGAGTTGATATATTTGCCTCTATATTTTTTTTTTTCAGTGATATTATCATCAGTTTTTGTTTTGCTCCTTTTACTGTAAAATCCAGTTTCTGACCTAGCAGCATCTGTCCTTTGTGGAAAGTAGTTTCTGTTTCACTTGTTCTCTGAAGAAATGTCTCTGAGCTGCCTGCAGTCACTAGCAGATACACTTCCAGCTACTTAAGATGCTGCTTACTGGGATGTCTTTTCTCAAGCAAAAATAACTTAATCTAGTTTCCCTTGCCTCCCTTTTCTTCTTCTGCTTTATCTCAGAAAGTGTCTGATGTCTTGTAAATACAAACAAATTTTATTTCTTCTTACTTAATTTTGCATGGTGATTAAATTATTCAACTATTATTTCCTACTTGCATGAGTGGCCAAAAGTTCTCTTAAAATATTTATTCCCAGTGATATCAGTAGATTCATTTAGAAGTTAGTCTGAAAACTAGCCCACATCCCATATCAGAAGCAACTCCCTGACAAACACTGGCAAAATTTGCACTAAACTGGAGAGGACTAAGACGAAGAGGAGAAGTAATGGTAACAAATCTTTTTATTTTTAGACTGAATTATACCTGAGTAAACAGTGTCTTTCCTTGCCACTGAGTAACTCTTATTAATTTATTAATGGCTTGTTTGAATGGGTATGTGTAGATAGTTCTGATAAATCACGCTTTCTGTCAAATGCAATGAATAAAACAGCTTGATCTTATTGCAAACATTAATTATTTCTTACTAATTTAGATATTAAGTTCCTCTGTGAGAACCATCAGAGTAAAACATTTAAAATACCCAGGTGCACAAATGATTAAGCTTTATAATATGTTCTCTGGAATAACAGAATAAGACATTAACTAGAAAGGAGGCCAAGGGATTAAAATGTCTCAAAGCCTAGATACATTATAAGAATATCCAAACTCTTACTATACAGATTACAATAGACAGAATTTTTAAGAAGTCTGGTGTCATGGTTTTATGATTTTTGGTCATCAGTATTCCACACCACAGCATCATGTGGTGCATTGGGGGTGGGTTTTGGTGTCTGCCAGGTGATCGTCCGTCGGAGAGGAGCTACGTTTCCCCAGGAGACTTTGTGGTCAGCAAGGGGATATAACTCCAAGCAAGGTCACCTGATCCTTCTTCTTCGCCTGCTCTTCGCTGTCTGCGCTTCGCTATCTGCGCTTCGACATCTGTACTTCAGTCACTCAACTGGACTGCACTTCTCACCCCAGCATTGTGGTGAGGTCTATACAATTCAAACAGACTCTCTCTCTCTCTCTCTCATTGTATTTTACTAATACTATATTTAGTAAAATCATTTGTTCCACCTCAGATCAGTGCTGTTGTTTTCAAGTATTATGGGGTCCCCTGCTTCCCCTTTCCCAGAGGCTCGGATCCGCAGATCCCTCCGCCCTGCTGGTCACGGAACTGGGCCGGACCAGCCCATAAACCGTTGACATCTGGATAGAGATTTCACCTTCCAGTGGCTGCATTAGATGGAAAAGAAAGAAAAAAGTCCTCTTGCAGGAGGTGAGCCGGTTTTTCTCTAGGGGTTGCTTCTTCCTTTGATACATATGATATTGACTTCCAAAGCCAAGAGTTGAGAGATCTCTGTGACTTAGCTTCTGTCTTTCAATGGATGTAGTTCAAGCATTCAAGTGAAAGATTTTCAGGAGGAATGCCTCAGCAACCCCCATAAAACATGGGTACAATGGCCTTTTAGATCACATGGCAAGCAAAAAAATATCAAGTTCATTGCAAGTGCTAAGAGGATAGAATCATAGTGTGAAGAAAAGATACACAATGTGGCAGAAAGGAGAACATTTGATCTCAAAAATGGCTGGAAAACTCTAACATTCACAACTGCTGTGTTGACAGTTCTGTAAAAAAACTTTAATGAAGTGACAGTTTGCTTGACTGAAATGCTAATGATAAGCAGTTTAAGAATTCTTCCTCTATGGAACTATACAGTTTGTGCCCATCTAGATCAAGCTTTGCTAGCTGGACTAAAGATCTCCACAGGGTTTGAGGAGGAGGTGTGACATAATTCCAAATTTACCAAGTAATATTTATCCTATCATATTCAGGATGATAAATGTCTCTGTCGATGAATGTAGATGTTTCTGTAAAATTTTGAAATTGTATAATATTGCAAGTTCTCTGCTTTCCATGCCAACCGGTAATAATTAAAAATGGCTGCTCTTCCTGGACAAGTTAGAGCACCTTCAGTACAAAAAAAAGTCCCTAAAGAGCAAATCAATAAAGCTTTATTCTCTTAGAGTGAAACATCATCATTTAGATTGAATAGCACTTTTTACTGTGTAGTCAGTTAAACAGTATCTGAATTAATTTATAATATACAATAAGTATCTATGCAGTAAGGTTCAAAATAAAATAAAATAATGTAAAATAAAATACGAAAAAAAGATGATAGAATCATAGAATCATAGAATGACTTTTGTTGGAAGGGACGTTAAAAGTCATTAAGCTCCAACCCCCTGGCGTGGGCAGGGTTGCCTCATACTAGATAGGAGCGAGCAGGACGCCATCCAACCTGGACCTGAAATTTGCCAGAGATGGGGTATCCATTCTTCTCTGGGCAGCCTGTTCCAGTGCCTCACCACTCAATTGCCGCAGTAATCAGAGTCTCCCGGAGGAGGGAAACTGGTCATTCCACTATGGAAGCCAGGACATTTTGAACACCTATTTTTGCAGGTGCTGGCTTGCGGCTCCTCAGAAAACAGCATATTTTTAAGACAAACCAAACACAATGTATTCAAAGGGCCTGTGTCAAAGAAAGACATTGATTTTAACTGCATCTCAAAGTGTTTCATTTTTAAAGATGAATGCCCATCACAAGCACAGAGATATTTAGTTAGATAGTTCAAAATAGTATTTTTTTTTTAATCAATGCATGCACAAAGCTTTTAATTGCCTACAAGTTGACTTCAGTAGGGTTTAATTGCTTTTGTTGTTGTCATTGTTTGTTTCTTTATCTTCGTCATTTTGTTTTTTACCTGCCTGGTTTTTTTTTGGTTTTTTGGGTTTTTTTTTTTTTTTTTTTTTTTTTTTTGTCTTTTTAATTGTTTTCTTTCCAGGTATAATCCATTGATTCACTCGGAGACTGGGAACGTGCATTCCTGATTCACAGAGTAGTTCTATCTTTTCTTCTAAACTGTGCTTTATTCATGCTGCACAATTTTGCAATTTCATATTTTCTTACAGCTCAGTTATGTATTTGATTTATGCTATGAGCAATTACTTCTGCCCTAAAGTAGTATAATGAGATTTCTGGGCACCAAAGATGGGATTTTCAAAGGTGTTCAGCAACAGATTATCTCTACCCCAAAGCAATAGGTGCTTTATAACTGATTTTCATAGGAGGAAAATTAGGCTGACACGACAGGCTTAGTAATATCTTACCAGCCTGATGGTTTCGCTTATTTATACCTATACTCTCACATACACATCCTACACAAATAAAACAAGATGACCAGAAGTTCACAGATGGGGCAGATACTAAAATATAAATGCAATGACAGACAGTATCATGTTATAACCATATGACGTCCTTTAGTCAAGGAAAAATAGACATCAAAAACAGTGTTTATATATACTAATAGCTATATACATCTACAAAAGGGAAATTTTCTGGAAAAAAAAAGGGGTGGTGAAGGGTGTGGCATACATTTCAGTAACTACAACTCACTTCTTGCTTCTCACACTTCTTTATGGACATCTTTTAGTCGGCATTGTGGTCATGGGTCAGTAGATGGAGAAGATGGCTCTTAACGATTATTTGATTTTTTGGTTCTGTGATTCTATCATTCTACTTTATTCTATATACTTATCCTGGAAAAAAGAAATAATTTTTTAAAAGTATTAAAGAAAAAGATCCTCTTTTTAATACATCTCCTGTTGCTCTGACAGATGAAAAAATGGATCCCAAACTTAAATCATTTTGTATACTCTCAATACCTGCAAATAAGCTTGTACTGTGTCCAATAAAAAAAATATATAAATAGTTGTATGTTTTTGTCATCAGAGGCTGTTTGATCACATTTGAACCACCAGACATTATTAAAACACTGTACAGAAAAGGTACTAAATAAACTAATTTATTCATTTTTTGTCCCTCGTTTAAGCTTTCTTTTGAAGAGATGTTCATTTTTGTTCTTTTAAATTTGTTTCTTTTGTATCTTCCTTGTCAAAAGTGTGATTTCGTCTGCTCTTTTTCCTCAAATCCAAACAAGCACCCCAAGATATTGATATTAATATGTGGTCTCAGGATGTGATGGGAGCATAAGGAACTGTGACAGTGTCCACAAACATTTACATCATTCCTACCGTGATAAAGTTTAAAAAAGATTTACAAAAAAGGTCAAATGAAAAGTTATGAGAATATGGAGAAAAAGAGAATCAAGGCTATATTAATCTTCATGCAGTGAATGCGTCAGCCTTTTTGTCTAGACAATTTGCCTTCATTGGTATGGATAAAAATTCTTCTCTTCTTAATGGACTCCACAGCAACAATATTTCTCAGATATCCTGTGAGTTCACGTAAACCTTAAAAACACGTAATTTACTGTGTGATATTTGGGCCAATTTACAAGGCAGCTCTCTGAGTTTCATCCCTCTTTAATTTAATGGTTATGCTCTGTCTCAAGGGTTGTAAAGCCTGTGGAATTGCAAATACAGTAATTATTAGCATTCAATTTTGATTCATTGAAATCAAAGGATGGAATTTAGCATTGACTGAGGCTTAAATGATTACTGAAGAATGTCAGTTCATTCAGTGTTGCCAGTATCATCTTCAGAGAACACTGAGGAGTAATCTGCCCACATATAAACACTCAGCACTGTAGGCAGGGACGTCATACACATCTGAAGATCTTTGTGGCATAACAGATTTTGACTGGATGACATGTAAAACCTAAAGTATTTTTTTCCTTGCTTAGAAATTCTTCCCTTTCCTCTCCCAGTGATTATCTGCATTCACCCACAAGGGTCTTCTGCTTTGAAAGATAAACAAATAGATTAATATCATAAGAAGAATGAATACTGTAACTGAGAATGAGAATGAGAATGTGAGTTTCTTCTACACAGACAGAAATAAATATGTACATGTAGGCTCAGTTTCACAAATAGGTTAATGTTATATGTGATCTCAGAATAAAAGGTGATTTATTTATTTCTCTGCCTCAGTAAACTAGGTCAGCTATTTTGGGCATTACACATGGTATCTGCAAGGAGGATCATTTTTCAACAATCTAATTCAAATGCCTGATCTTAAGACTTCACCAGGAATTTCTTTTATTGCATTCAGTGAAAATGATAAGTTACACAAGCCAGGACATCCTCCAAATCATGTATAATTGAGATATCCAAATAAATAATGACCAAGTACAATGAATAGCAAAATCTCTTCCATTTCTCCAAAGGCCCCTTCCAAGAATGTTTTGTAACTAGATTGATTAATTTTCAGGATACTGGCCTAGAGTTGTCAAAATCTAGTTCACTTATTTAAAAACAGACCTAGCTTGTCCTTCAGACCACAGTGAAAAAAAATCTGTCATTTTACATTTCAAATAAGTTACTACTTTTCCCTAAAAATTATCATACTTGCACTGCAGTGAAGGGTGGAAGGAGGAACAATTTTTTGTGGGAGGATTAAGTGCTATGATCCATGTATAGGCAGCCTATGGCAGAAAATGAGAGAGGATCTGATACCTGGGAGCATTAGAGGAGGATAAAAAAATTATAAGCTTATTAAGAAATAATAAAATTCTGACTCTACTTATGAATTTCCTGCATTTCTTTAAGGAAAAATAAAAGATTCAGTCAAGATTTGTTTCAGGAGTAATAGGATTAAAAGGACTTTACAAGAAAAAGTAAAACTGCTATAGACACCAATAATATCTGGTGTATTATTTTAAGTAATTGAAATACTTAATTTAAGTATTGTCAAGTATGGAATACTATATTACATACTGATAATATAAATAGAAATTAAAATACTATTTTTCTTAACTCTTCCCAAGTTTAAAATTTTTATAGGAATCTGCCTGTTTAGTGATCATCTTATTTCATGCTCATAGAGCAAAGACTAAGGGTATTTTGAAAACTTTATTTGATATACCATATGGCTAAATAAACTAAAAAGTGTTCCTTTAACAGCTTTGTCAAGTTGGGAAAAAAAAAGAAATGCATCTCCCTCTGTGTTATAGGATGTACCAGACACATAATGACAATGATTTTGATTTAAGTACTTACACAAAATGTCAAGAGGATGCCATACTGTAGAGGCAAGGAGAGAAAAATAAAAGTTCCGTGCTTCATTATATGTTTCCTTGTATTTATGGTAGATGTGAGATTAGTGCTCCCTCTCTTTGAAGGAAACATGAATCTGACATAGCTGATCAAGTACCTGTTCCATCTTGCTTATTAGCCTTCTTTGCTTTTTTTCCTTTCTTTTTTTTTTTTTTCCTGCTCTGCACAAGTAATTTACTTACTCTATAAGCTATGAAATTTAATTACATTGTACTACTTTCTTAGGTTGTGTGGTTCAATGACAATTATCCATTTATTCCTGTGTTTAAATAATTAAAAATAACAAAATATACAAATTAGAAACTTTTCTAATTCCACTTCACAACTTGTTAAAAAGATGAGTCATGCAAATTAATTTGAGATCACGTGTATAATAGCCTCGCTGGTGAACAATTGAGTATCAAATGAACAAAAGTACATGTCACATACTTTAAACGGGTTAAAATCTTACTGATAGATCAGTATGATCTATCAGATTGCTTATTTTCTGGGACTGCTACATCTGCCAGGCAGAAAGATATTGATAAATCTTTCTATTTCAACCAAAAACTTTCTAGATTTTCTCTAAATTAGTGTTCACAACTTTATATAGAATTACTGAGTCTGGGAACAACAAAGCCTAAACTTCAAGTATCATAGAGGCATAGAATTGTTCAAGTCAGCTCATCTAGTTCAACTCACCTGCAATGAACAGGGTAATCTACAGTTAAATCTGATTGCTCAGAGCCTGCTGCAGCTTGACTATGAAAGTCTCCAGAAATAGACCATCTATCATCTCTCTGGGCAACCCATGCCTCACCACCCTTGTTGTAAAAAACAACAATTGTAGCCAATCTAAATTTCCACCCTTCTATTTGGAAACTGTTTTCCCTGGTCCTACCACCACAGACCCTTCTAATGAGTGTTTCCTTCTTTCTTATAATCTCTGACTAGGTTGGTCAGGCAGGACCTGCCCTTGGTGAAGCCATGCTAGTATCACCTCCCTCTCTTTCATATGCCTCATATGCATTAGCATAGTTACCAGAATGATCTTCACTAGAACAGAGTTGAGGTGGACAGGTTGGTAGTTCTCTGGGTCATCCTTTCTACTCTTCTTAAAAGCAGATGTGAGATCCATGCTTAGTTCAACTACTATACCGCCTCACAAATTTTGAAAAGAAATGTGGTGGGATAAGTGATGAATACCTCTGCAGACAATGGAGTAATATGAATAATGAATTTTTGAAAAATCGACCTAAGTGTCATCTTCACTCATCTTGCTAAAACTAATTTTCAAAAGGCAAGAAGTCAGTAGAAGAAAAAGAAACCAAAGGTATGAAAGACCGATTTAGAAACTGAGTTCTTCATCAAGGTCCCTGCAGTGTGCATACATTATACATGTAAACCACTTTGGACTGAAAGCAGTTTAATATCATCCTTTGGTTAGAAATCCAAACCTTGGTTTTCTACATGCCCTCCTTCCTCCCATTCCTTGGTGAATTCATTTAACAAAACCCTACAGCCCATAACTCCATTTCTCTTAGCCTAATCTTCTAATTCAACTTGGAGCTCTTCTATTCACCGTAGGGAGATGCTGTCTTGAACTTCTCCAGCCACCAATTTCTTTTGTTGATAATTTACACTTTTTCGCTTGCTCTGTCTTCATGCCTTACCTTACTATGTTCCCTGATCTCAAATCTTCTAGCATCACTGATTTTTCATCTTCTGCTCTCTCCTCTCTACTGATATAGCTGTTAATTCCTTTTGTGCTTATGTCATTCCCTTTGATTCTTCCTTGTCTCTCCCATCACAGTAATTCTTAAATCTGAAAGGTTTAAGTGTGGTTTACCTTTGATATTACTTCCTTCATTACTATCCCCACACTAAGAAGTATCCCTTGCAGAAATTCTGAGATCGTTTTTTCCTTCAGTTTTGCTATCTTCATTTTTTGGATTTGTTGCCCAAGGCTGTACTTTTGCAAGTTGTTCAGGTCAGTCTTTGACTCAGGCTTCACTGACAGTTCTGTCTTTCAGACTTCAAGCCTTACACATACTTTCATCTCTAAGATCAGCCTTTTTTATGTAGCCACCCAACTTGTCACACAGCCAATATTCTCTTAGCAATATGTGGAGAAAAATTGCTTCTACGATCATTACTGAAGTCAGCTCTCTCTTTGAGTTCTGCTGTTAGCAGCTCTTCTTCCTGTCATATACAAGTTGATAGTTTTCATTATCAAAACCCTTCTTGTTGTTTACTCACCATATTTATAACATTCGATATGGCAGCATTGTCTGCTCCATCTGACAGCTTTATTGTATTTTGGAACAAATACTTCTCTGATATTAAATATTTCTGTTCACATGTTAAAGGAGCTGGCCATGAAGAAATTACTCACTGTTTTTCACAAATTCTCCTTAAAATTTCTCTTACTGTACTGGACAATAGCTTGTCTGAGATCATCTTCTTCTTTCATCCCTACCCACATCAGCTGCAGCTTGTGGTACATTTCAGTTGTAAGAATGCCAGTCATTACAACCTTATGTCTTGTGCTTACATAACTATTTGCATGAGCTTCTGAATATTGTGATAATGTAAATAACCTTAATAAAAGAAATAAATGTTCAGAAAAAAAAAAGGTAAGGGACTATACAAGAGTTTTAAAATACATTTCAGAATAAGAAACATAGATATGATCGTGCTATCCCATAAGAAGCATATGAGGCAGAGCACTGAAAATGCTACATCTCCTGTACAATAAAATTGAGTATTGGGATTACAGTCACAGCTACAAGAATGAAGGGCATTTTTCTGCCTCCAGTGCTCAGTATGAAAAGGAACAAGCATCACCCTTTTTTTTTTCTTTTTTTTTCTTTCTTTCCTTTTTTTTTTTTTTTCTGTCAGAGATTTCAAGCAATCCAGGTAAAGGGGGCGAAGAATGACTTTTAGTTATGACAATTCCTGGATCTTGCAGACATAGCATACTTTCTTGAGCTCTCCCATTCATATGTATATCTCTGCTCTGCTAGGTGCAAGTTAGCCCAAAGACATTAGCATTTCAGTGTAAGGCACAGAACATACAGAGGATATTTATCTTATTGATTATACAGAACTAGAATATTAATTAGAATTTGTATTTATGCATACTACTAAATCATAAAATTATCTCTGGAGAACTGCAGCTCTCTGCCTGTCTCCATCCATCTAGTATGCCAAAAAGCAATTACTCCCTACAGTTTTCCAAAAGCACTTTCTCTTTCTTTGAAGATGGCATCAAAAAAGATCCAGAAGCTTTCATGGTCTAGTGGGGAGTTTCTGGCACCTCTGAGTCAAAAGCTCTGTAGGACGCAATTCATAGGCATTCACGATTCAATTTCAACATGTGGTCAAGTGATTGCACATTGAAATGTCTTTGTACAACTGTGTGGTCACTCAAATATAAATCAGAACTGAGATTGTCTGATTTTATTGCTATGTGTAAGGATGACTATAGGAAGGAAACTTACAGTCTGCTACCTTTTTGAAAGTGCTAGCAGCCTTTCCCTCCCTGTTAAAATTCAGCAGAATTTGCTGAACTGTACCTCAATCAAAGTACTATTTTACATGTTGAGTATGCTAAGAGTTAATTCAGCTGCATGAATTTCCTTTGAGAAGAGTGCACTCACACATATCTGTGTAATGAAGATTTTTATATTGTGCAATGCCTCAGATCTATCTGCTTTTTAACAATGAGCTATCAGAAATAAATCTCTCATCTCTGTTATTTAATTCAGGCAGAGAGGGAGAATGAAGACAAGATAGGGAAGAACAGTCGCCGAAGAAATGAAATCTATTTGGTACTGCTGAAAGATCATTAAAAAGAACAATGTGTAATAAATTAATTGTGATATAAGTGATCACCTAGAAGGATTTGGCACTCACCTGGAGCCTGCAGAGACCATTGCAGTCTACAGGAGCAGTATATTATATCCAAGGCCTTTGTACTTCATTTTGTTGTCAGTCTAGGGAGCCAAGAGCAGGAGTACATGTTTCAGGAAATTAAATATGAAGTGCTCTAGTGTCAAAGCCTGGCATATAAACTATCATTCCAACTTCAGCTGCTTGGAGTAATCAGAAAGGAAAGGAAAGTTCTTTGTTGCAAAAATGTTTGTGGGTTTGGTTTTTTTCATATGAAAATATATGTTTACATAATATCTTATTTGGCTACTAGCTCAAGTGGTACCAAAGTATCCAAGACATAGTAATACCAGGGCAGAGTTAGAACTGACATTAGGTTTACTTATCAGCTTTGCTCGAAGCCAGAGATAAAATTGCAGTCAAATATAATCTCTAGCGTCTTTTCTATGCTTATACCTTTTGGAATTTCTTGATTTTTATTGATTTGCAGAGGCAGGAGATTGCTCATTATTCTTTATGTCTGTGAATCAGGTGTGCACAGAGAAAGAGATTTTTTAAGTGAATGACTGACAATAAACAAATCAGTAGCATCTACATACATGATAGGGCCCTACAACATTTTCGTACTTCTGCATAATACTTCTGTACATCCTTTAAGCACATGGAAACTATATTAGAAGCTAGTGCATAATGAATTGAGCACGATGTAATGAAAAGTGGGGGGTGGGTGGGAAACACAGATAAATGAAAAATAGGAAGCAATTTCAAATTCCTTTGAATCCTAATCCCTTTCTTTAAGCTGATTGCCATTAGATTCTGAAAATGGAAATGAGAAAGAAAATGAAAATAATAATAGAAATGACCTTTTGCATATTCTTTATTAGCAGTACAGTGGTAGATTGGAATGTGATTGGATTGTTGTCCAGGGTTCTTGAAGGAATATAAAAAGCCACCATAACCACTGTCACATGATAGATTTGAATGTAAAAACTACTTTTATTAGAAATAAGCAAAAACAAATAACCATATTCAGTTCCATAGGGCACATAACATTTCCTAATTTCTCAGTCCAGGTACAGTGAAGGAAATCTGCAAGAATCAAAGTTTTTTTCTTAAGAACTTCATTGCTGATATAGTACTACTTTCTCATAGAAAACAAATACATTTACTTACAGACAAGCACCATTTTTTTCTCAGATCCATGTACAAATACTTCTTGTTGTTCTTATAAAAGAGAATTACATATCTGTGTTGTCATGGTTTTATGATTTTTGGTCATCAGTATTCCACACCATAACATCATGTAATGCATTGGGGGTGGGGTTTGATTTCTGCCGAATGTTCGTCCGTCGGAGAAGAACTGCATTTCCCCAGGAGACTTTGCGGTCAGCAAGGGGATATAACTCCAAGCAAGGTCACCTGATTCCTTCTTCTTCGCCTGCTCTTCGCTGTCTGCGCTTCGCTGCTATCTGTGCTTCGCCGCCTGCGCTTCGCCGCCTGCGCTTCGCCGTCTGTACTTCAGTCACTCAACTGGACTGCACTTCTCACCCCAGCATTGTGGTGAGGTCTATACAATTCAAACAGACTCTCTCTCTCTCTCTCTACTATATTTAGTAAAATCATTTGTTCCACCTCAGATCAGTGCTGTTGTTTTCAAGTATTTTGGGGTCCCCTGCTTCCCCTTTCCCAGAGGCGCGGATCCACAGATCCCTCCGCCCTGCTGGTCACGGAACTGGGCCGGACCAGCCCATAAACCGTTGACATGTGTGTACAAGGCCAAAACCCTACTTTCCAAGGTTCGAATTCCCACCCTGTACCAGAGCTTTGCTAGCTTTCTATATCTATGTGGAAAGACAAATTTTCCCAAACATCTTCCAGCCAAAACCTAAGCTTCATTATGTCCCATTTCCTTTCTCAGCCCTTAGGACCCAACAATGAGCCAGAGTCATCAAAGCATTTGGAAATGCACTTCAATGTGTCTGTAACTGTATGCTTAAATGCTGTGCCATGTAGATATGAGCCATTCCAATGATCTACACAGGGGAGTTTCTCATGAAATCTGCAATGCAAAGCAGAATGCTGTTCTGTGGATAGCTTTCTTTGGAAGATTCTTTTAATTTTAACAGGAGATGAGCTGAAGGAAGTGTCACTTACCGTGAAGCGGCACAAAGAATTGGCAATGATGCATCGAGTGCTCTAACTGCCAAATCCAGTCAAAGTGCCATCAAATTAATTCTTTCCTTCAAAGTCATATTCTAACCCATCTTCAGGGCTGAGAACACATTCACTATGCCAGCAAACTGTTAAGATTGAAGAAGGATAGCTGTTCTATTTTACACAGTTTAAAACGTAACTTCTAGCTATTGATCCCATCTTCTGCTTAATGTATCCTTAGAGGAATCCTGCAATTCTAGCGAAGATTATAATTAACTAGTTAACTATAATCTGGAAGAGAAGGAGAAGGGGCACCTACCACTTGACCTTTTAGTGGTTTTTATTACAAGTTACCTGTTTCTCTGGGAAGGGTAGACTCCTCCTTGTGCCCATCTCCTGTTTGCCTTGCAGGTTGTCGGTGCAGCAAGATTCTACCAAACCAGCAGCAGGAGCAGGGAGGGAGACAGAGATTTGCAGGAGCAGGTGGTAAGATTGGCTTCACTGCTAGTAGTTGCTGCTGGAGTGCAACAGCAGGAGATGCCATTCTGCAGAGACTGGTCGTTCCAAACTGCTGTGCAGAGAGCAGCTTCTTGTTAGATCACAGGCATCCATTAAAGTGACATGAAAGTTGGGTCTCATTGAAAATTCAGCAAGCAGATACATTCTTGGTTGTGAAAGTCAATTTAATTTAATTAATTTAAAGGAAGGCTATGTACATTTACATCAGCTGAAACACAGGCTGATGGAAAGTAAAACTGTCTTGCTTGAGCAGAGGTCATTTGCAGGTTCTGCAGGATAACTCACAACAGGTGAGGGAAACTGTTTGTCTGTCCTGATCCTCTGTGCAACTATCTCAAACCATTTGCTGGTAGCAAACGGTTTTCTTCCTGCATTGAAATGAAGGCTAGGGGCAAGTGAGGAGAAAGGCACATCTGACATAGTGGAAATGTTTTCACCCCTCTCTCCTCCCTGCACTGTGCAGCAGGAGGAAAGGGTCTGAAAGGATAAGAACCATGGGAATCTCCTGCTAAGGGAAAGGTGGGAAAATGCAAGAAGGGCTTTCAGTGGGTTAAGGACATGTCTCATAAGAAATTTGCTGAGATATTAAAAACTTCCAGCTGTGTAAGCCCAAGGCCAGCTAGAAAGTAAAGTCTTATATTGCAATTTAAGAATAAAAAGAAAAAGGGAATCCTCCCTTAATTAAATTAGATTGGAAAGAAAATCACATAAATTACTATTTGACTCTGATGCACTTCATCAAAGGCAGGAGAAACAAAAATCTTAGCATCAAGTAATATTTAGTAAATGTATATGAGCACTCTGCGGACTCTTGAACTAGCTATTCATGTGGATTATGTGTTAATAAGTAAAATGCATGTAACATTGCTTCGCCTTTTCCTGCCAAAATCCACAATGTTACCAGACCTTTTGAAGAGTATATATTCCTCTCATTATCCCATTAGATCCTACTCCAATACTGTGAGCATGCTGTGAATATCTTTTTCATATAGAGGGTCACAGCAGGATATATTCATGGAAAGAAAAACACTGTACAAACACTTGAAAAATATACATCAGCTTAATTAAAAGTTTAGCAGAGTAACACAGACTTATTAAACCCATCAGAAAATCTAAAGGAAATCCAGCAATGATTTTCAGAGCTTGCCTTGTTCTGTAGTTTAAAGATGAGAAAGAGACCCTAGATACTGAGACATTATTCACTGAATATCAGGAGACCCAGGGGACCTAATTAGCTCAATATTCACTATCAGGTCTTCTGTTCCCTGTAAATCCAAAGATGGAATATAGCCTACATGTGTGCAGAGCAGCCTTCTTGCTTACGCTCCTTACATTTGCTAATACCTTTAGGGAAGCCTGGATCTACTGGATAATTGATTGCTGGAATACTGCTTTAGAAGGGATACTGTCTAATAAGTAATGTTATAAAAAATCAAAATAAATATGAAAAACCTCTGCCAGAAGGAGGGAGAGGAACTGAATGCTGTTCTGGGATAGCTTTATCATCAGCAGGACTCTGCTTCTATTATGGTCTTCAGTAATTTTCCACAAAAATCAAACAATACTGCATTGTGTCTCAGTAGTTTCTCTCCTTGGTAAGCAATTGTGGTTTGACTTTCCAGCTACGTCTGGGGACATTGCACTGCCATTTCACATTCAAGGAGTGGTAATTGGCATCTTCTTTACTGACATCACAGTATCTAACAGATCATAGATTTTATCCCCTTTCATTTAAAATCAGCTGTATGTTGCAAATGTGTCTTAATAATAGTGATGAAAAAGGTCTATATTTAGAACATAGGTTGCTCTGTGTTCTCTGGCAGTTCTCTGCACTGCCATTTTATTCTCACTCTTCTCCCAGGATGAATTAAGAAATACTGCAAATTTACTATTTAACTCTATAGTCAAAAGATACTATATGAATCATTTCCATTTAACTATTAAAGAGATCAATTATTTTATCTTATTGATCTAGAAAGGATCAATGAAAATACTCATATGCTTAACTGAACAAATATTTATGCTTCTTAAGAAAGTGATAAAAATGGCTTTGTTCTGAGCTGTAACCTCTGTCTGCAGGCTGGATTCAAAATAAGGAGAAAAGCAAATTTTTCAATATCACCCAACCCTTGACCTTACTTTGATAAATTGACTCTTCACTGATAAGAGATGAGCCATTTTTTTCCTTGTATGCATGTCCATTTGTTCTTAGGCTATAATTACTTCAAAAAAAGGAATACAACATTTGTTGATCCTTTTGTTCTATGAATTGAAGATTCTTTTTTTCATACTAACTGTATCTAGTTGCGATTTTTTTCCCCAAAATTATGAAAACATTTAAAGGACACATTTTGTATTTCACTCTGACTTTCTAGTGTAAGGAACTATTTCCCATTTAAGCTTTGTTCAGAAACTACTTAAATTATTTAACAATAATCAAGAAATACAGCAAGTTTGCAGTATACCAAAATTTTAAACTCATGCTTAGGTCCATTCATATTCACTTAAATATACATAGATATGATAAGCTTTACTTCTTTAAGAAATGGAGATTGCAGATAAACTATTCCTTTAAAATGATCATAAAAATATATTTAAGATCAGAAAGCCATTAAAATTCAAATTAATTCTTTACAATCTCTTTTATATCCCATGAAAACCTATGTTCATTTCTCAACCTAAGTTCAACAGCAAAATAATTTTATTTCTACACAGATTAAGACTTTCATGTTGAGCTCTCTGTACTGTGATTTCCACAAGCAGTTGTTTTGATTTTACTGCCTGAACTCAAGATCAATGAGTTTATGTATTAGTTTATGACCTAAACTATTTTGTTTGTGAAAAACTCTTTCGTTATCAAACAGTTTTAATGTCTGTGGTCTAAATCAGTTTAGTGGAGATGAGCTGAAGAACATATGTACAAGGGCTAGTCCAAAAGTAATGCCTCCTATTTTATTATGTCAACCCATGATATCAGAAGCAGATGTTAGTGGTGTGGTTAGATTCAACCAGTAGAGGTTGAGTCTTCCTACCAATATTCTATTATGTTCTGTTTCTGTGATAGATGGTGCAGAGGGAATGTCTGACACATTGACATATGACATGGAAGTGCATATGAAGCACCCATGTGGAAACTGAATTCTTCCATGTGGAAAAAATGGCACCCATTGACATTCATCAATGCTTGCAGAATGTTTATGGATACCAAACCTTTGATGTGAGCAAAGTGAGTCAGTGGATGTTGTGTATCAGCAGCAGTGACACCATCATAGCAACTATGGTTGTATATGGTTATACAATGGGTCACATCTGCTGCCTCAAGTTTTAATGATCACAGCATGCAGGCTCTTGATCGTTGCTCATGAAAATGCATAACCAGTGGTGGAGACTGTGTTGAAAAGTAATGTTTTGTAGCTGAAAATTCACTATCAAATAGTATTATTGTGGTCTCTGTATCTGGTGTAGTTTCCACAGAAATAAATAGGAAGTAGTACATTCAGAGTGACCTACTCAGTATTTTCTTCCATTGTTTTTTTGTGGAGAGTAACTCGGAGAATGCTGTCATGGAGTTTAAATAGCCAACAGCATGAAAACACCACAGTGTCCCAGAGAAACTAGTCTATCACATAATGGTCCCTGCTGGGATCTTCTGGGCTTTGGCACTTGTGTGTTTTCAAATCAAGAGAATTGACATAACTGGAGGGGATTGTGAATCTGTAAATATAAATTTTCTCTCCAGACAGTTCTGTAACACACGTCTGTCTGTCAGTGAACCAAAAAAAATATGGAAGATTTAATAAAATGAATGAAAAATTGAGCTAAAGCTGCTTCATTCCAATTTCTTCTGCCATCATGCAAGTTATGAAGAATCTGAGGGAAGATGATAGTATCTCTAGTGAACTCTTCAAACTCTTATCTAACTCTTACCCAACACTGTGGGGATGTAAAAAAGCAAACAACAAATGCAAAGGGATATTTAAAAAAATAATGTTGATATTCTAAATATCATATAAAAAAAAATAAATGTTGATACTCTATTGCACATTGTGAGTCAACTGGTTGTTGTATTGGTTTCATTACAGACCTATTTGTTCTGGGTTCAGTAAGGAAACTTAATTCGTTTAAAAATGAACTTTTGATCATACAACAGTTTCCTCATCAGTGCTTTGTTTCCACTGGAATTTCATGAATACTACTGTCCAGGAAATGTGGGTTTCAAAGTAGCTATGAAAAAGTGTGTTTATATTCTCATTTCATACAAGTATCTCCAACCCACTGACTGACACAGAATCTTGGCAGCATTTGCCAAAATAATCTTTGTTTTTCTGTTCTCTTGAGCGGGAAATTTGGAGCTGGCTTCTCCTGACTCTAAAGGTATTTGCCTCTCCAGATAATTTTTACATTTGTCTACATATAGACTCAGTCATTTGAATGTATAGGAGTTGGACTTTATGATCGTTATGGGTCACTTCCAACTTGGGATATTCTATGGTTCTATAGTTCTGTAGAAATACCTAGAGAAGGTCAAACATTACCATGTGTAAGGAGCCCAGAAATAGCACACAAATAAGTATTGAATATTTTTGTTGAATTAGGACTATAATACTGGAATGTATTACTTTCAAAATCGTGTACAAAAACATTTCATGGCATTGGAATTTATCCTTAGCCTAATGAAAGTGTTTTTTTGTCTAAACAAAATGCAACGAAGAGTTACCAGTCTGTTTATGACTGTCCTTACATTCATGGTTCAAATCATCCAGTAAGAGAAGAGCCTCAGTGATAAAATTGGCATAAAAAGGCTTTTCTCTAGTGTTACTCTCATCCTCCCATTATCATTCCATATCCTAATGCTCACATCTTCAGTCTTCTTCAGGAAGGATTTTAATTGCAGGAGGGAATAGCTGGTTCTGAAAGTCATGATCGGTTTTTCATCAATAATTCTATGATGCTAATTAGCATGAAAGGTTATTTTTAATTTCGCTACTCAAAACCTGAGGTGGACTTGAGGTTACTTTTCATTTTTTTTGTAACAGAATTATCCCACTCTTTAAGCTTCATATGGATATCAATCTGTTACTGGAAATTGTTAGGGCTCATCGGAATTGATTTCATCACAGACTGTTCCTTAAGTAACAAATACAACCTCTTCCCCCAACTATTAGCATAAGTTACTTCTAAATCCTAAGATATGGTATTTATGGAAACTTTCCATTTCAGAAAATGTGTAGCACAGTTGAGATTTGCATTTTGTCTGCATAGACTTGCAGGGCAACCTTCAAATCAGATAACCACCAGTGAAAATGTAAATACTGACTTTCATTTCTTTTCACTGGGTTGGCTTCTATGTGTATACTGCTGTGCTTCCACAGGCAAGAAGCTCTATCTTTCTCATTTCAGTGACAATTTAATATGAATTCACAGTTCTTCTGTTGGACATCCTGCAAAGAAGTGCTCTTCATGATAAATTCCTGTCAGTTTTGACCCTCAGCTTTCCTCAGAGAGCCATACCAACAATATTGATAAGACTTCATATTACCATCTCAGGAGTATAACAAGGTTAAGACGACTGCTGTGTCATCAAGATGCTGAGCTTTTGATTCATGCCTTTATAACAACAAGGTTGGATTATTGCAATTTATTGTTGGCAGCTCTCCCAGAGTGTTCACTATGTAGGTTGCACGTCACACAAAACTCAGTAGCTTAAATGTTCAAAAACTAATGCAAAAATATCCAAACATGACCAGTAATAACATCACCACCAGGCACATTATGGTAAAACTGTAATGCGGAATAAAAAAACTGTGAAACAACTACTTGCTGTGAAATCTGTGAATAACCAGGAACTATTTTGCCTGTGTTATCTGCTTGTCACTTTAGAAAGTAACATATTGTTGCTATATATATGTCTGTAGCAATACTTATTCTTTCATCCATTTTCTGTGGAATGTCTTTCTATTCTGAGCTCATAACTTGTTTCATTTCATTTTAAATTTGAATGTCTTAATAACAATAACTTGTTTAGAGTGGTCATTAGTGTAGCCTAATGCTTACTGTGCTGTGTAATAATCAAAAGATGTATATTGCTCACTCTTATTTAAGTAAATCGCCTTTTTGGGGGCACTGACAGATTTGCAAATATGAACTCACTATCTGAAGTGGTTTAAAAACGTGTAGCAATTTTCATCTCAAGTTCTGAAATTGTTTTAATGATATGTATGCATATAGATGAGGACTGCCCTGAAAGTAAGGCCTCCTATTCTGAGGCACTGCTGAAACACACCACCTATGTCAGTGGGTGCCATTTTTTCCACACGGATGAATGCTGTGACACACCCTTGCTTCATACACACTTCTATGTCAGACACCATTTTGTCTCACTGCCCTTCTGCTGCCATCTGTCACACGGCAACAAAGGTAATGGAATATTGGTGGGAAGGTTCAGCCTCTACTGCCATACCACTAACATCTGCCTCTCATGTCATGGGCTGACATAATAAAGGAGTCATTACTTTTGAACCTACCCTCACAGTAGACTGAAAGCTTGGTGAAAAGAGATTATTAGTTTTATTTTAACCATAACATTAGCAGACAGTTTGAGACAGAGGTAACTATTAAGACATTTGAAGCAGAGAAAGATGCAGCCTGGGTAGAGGCAGCAGGTTCCTAATTCTGGCAGATACAGGAACCTGGTGGCTAGTTGTCACGCAGCATGGAAAGATCAGCAGCACTTGCAGTTCTTACAGTCAGTAGCCTCTGGTCCCGTCAAAGTTATCAGACATAAAAACAAAGCTAGCTCTACACAGACATATAATAGAAACAGTATTAGCTGGAACAGCAAACCGTGAAAACAGAAATTATATCTAATTAAAAACTAGCTGCACTATTTTGCCTATACAAAAAATAAGTAAAATAATGGAAGATAGTTGCTACTGCTACTGTGAAGAAGCACTTAATAGTTCCATTTCCCATCAGTTGGAAAACTATCCTGAGTTCATAGAGTTTACGGAAACATTTAGTATTTTATGTCAAAAATTATCTCTGCAGGTGATCTAGTCTGATCTTCTGCTTAAGCTCTAGTCTAGATGAGATTTCTTAAAGACTTATTCAGTCTTGTTTTGAATATGTCTTGAGGATGGAGATCCATAAGCACTGGGCATTCACTTCCAGTGTTCATTTCATGTGCTAAAATTGTGTGCATTTTTTGAGAATTTAGCTAGGTAGCTAAAGACAAGAAGATTACCTCAGTTTTCTTCCATTACTGCCTGACAAACTCATCTCTCCTGACTTCTTTTTGCATGTCTATGCTCCATCTCCTTTCTTGTTGGCTTTCCACAAGACTCTCTGCAGTATTCCCTTGTCTTTCTTACCAATGGAGTCCAAACCCAGATGCAGTACTCCTCATGTAGTCCCACAAGTCAGACTGAGGGTAAGAATCACTTCTTTTGACCTCTTGACAAGACTTGCTAATACATCCTAGGAGCCACCTGGCTTTCTTCTCACATGCTTCTTTAAATCACGTTAATTCTGTGTCTCAGGTTTGTCACCTCCAAATTAAGCAATCCTGTAATCTGACGCTTGGTTGAAAGGTCAGAATGTATAGCGTTCTTTCCTCCACAAATACACAAGTCTTTTTCATTGAGGTAATGATTAAGTAGCTTCTGAAGTGGAAAAATAGTTATCGTTCAGGGGGCACAATGACATTCATAAGGGTTTTGGCTTGAGTACTTATTTACAGAACTCTGTCTTTTCTGTATGCCCAAACAGGTAATGATACAAATATTAAATTCTAGCCATGGCTGGAACTACTGTTTCCAGGAATTCTGATACCAGACCAAATGCAGAAATACAAACGCTATACTCAGAGATTCAAGACTGTAACTCTCTCTCTTTTTTTTTTTTAAATAATGTCAGCTATTTCACTCATTTGAATTATTTTATTTAAATTTATGTGTCATCATAGCATTAGACAGGAAGTACTTTCAAACCTAGTTTACAAAAGGATGTCTTAATACTGAAGTTGAACAATGGCATCTATAATCATGTACATTTTAGTAGCAAAATTATAGCATAATTTTTTGATCAAAGAAATATTAATGGCCTCATAAAAATTGTTTCATTTTTAAGGACAGCTATTATTATATTGTAAGTGAAATAATTGATGCAATGAATTTCTAAGTGATAATTTATACTTTATAGAAGAAAAAATACTTGAAAATGTTGAATAAATCAGAAAAAGTAATGAAACCTTAAGTACCTCCACATATTTCAACATATTTCTGAAATAAGTTTCCTTCTTAAAGACACAAACTTTACCTTTGTTAACAACTATAAAGATTACACTGTTCTCCTGATCCTTTATCTTTTTTTGACATGCTGAGAATTAATAACCAAAATAACCTGGTGAATGATAAATTATCAAATATCAAGTAAGGATCTGCCTCCTAAAAACTGAAGATTTTTACCATCAATCCAATTGTCAGTGTTGTAGAAAATTACTGTTGTGCTGTGCCTAGCTTGATTTCTTTCAGAAGATAGAAGATAAGCTGATTTCTTTCATATACCTAATATGTACAGGGACCTCCTCTGAATGTTAATAAAACTACAATGCCTCTCCTTTAATACAAACCACAGACAATTCAGGCATTTTACTTCTACTTATCCAAAGAGACAGCAATTATGTTTGCATGAATACTGTTTAAAAATATATGTGCTACAAATATGAAGCCAGGTAATAGGTTATCCTGAAGGTAAATATTTTCTTAAATAATAAACTAGAAATGCCTGCTAGATGCAAAGTATAAGTTAACACAATGACAGCGATCAGTTGTTCTCTAATAATTATCAATAGATATGAACTGAAATAATGATACCCTTCAGATGACCAACATAAAAATAAAAGAAATTTTAGTGAGATCGGACAGTGTTAAATAAACAAAGTTAATTAAAATAAATTATAAAATAAAAAAATAAAAATAAATTATAAAAAAGATTAATGTTTCTGCAAAAGAGGCATTTCAGATTTATTTTTCAGAGCTAGAATTTTGGAACTCTTGATGTCTAAGATAATTTGCATTCCGAAGTAAGTATCATTATGTAATCCTTTAACTGAAGCCATGTTTGATTATTTTATTTTAATCTTCAAGACAATTTGGTTTTACAACAGTGGCCAGTTAGACCAGTCAGCTGGTCTCTGAATTTACTCAATATGATCTTTTTTAACCATCTGGACAAGTTCATTTTTTATTTCATTTCTATGCTACAGGGACTTTCTTTATTGCATGCAGTTTTGGCAGCGTACCAGTGACTATATCCATGTGGTACATTCTGTCCAGGATGCTTGGTAGACTGTTAATCATCTCACATGACTGTTAAAGACTATCCTATGAATCCTATCCAGAAATGATATATACACTCATTTGCTTATCTGAATTTGCACATTGCCCTTAACTCAAGCTCAGGATATATGTATGGTGGGTCTCCAGAAAGAAATTAATGTAATCTCTGAAGTTTGGTAATAATTTTATAAAATAATCATGGATGATGGTCTTATATGCACTTTTAGGAAAGGAAAAATATTTAATGTCATATATTATAGAGAATACAAACACCCATATCTATGTAGTGTATTTGTAGTACTTAAGTTAAAAATGTCAAATGCATAACTTTTAAAATATTTATTGCAGTTTTAAGCAAATGTGTTTTAATTACACTAATTACTGTCAGCTTTTATTAGATCTTAACACTGCGTTGCAGCTGGCATGAACTAATAGCTTAACTAACAACTCTTATGTATCATAGTTCAGCTTGGATTTAAAGTACCATAAGTAGGGTTATAAAACTGGGATTTTTTTCTGCAATGACACAAATCTGCATTTTATGGATAAGAGGTTTATCTATTCTCTTTATGATGTACTTAAATATTTAGAGTAGAGCTCACTAGTCTGCTTGTGACTTTCAAAAATTTAGTAGCCGACTTTTATTCCTTACATGAAATTTGTATATGATAATAGCAATATAAGAGACAGTGCAGGCATTAGTAGATTTACACAATAAAATTGCTAGGGCAGATATCTTGTATGTCTCCATGACACTTAAGAGATAATAAAATATTCCAGGTTTTTGTTGTAAATTATTCAATTTAATCTTTGGAAGAGACTTTTACAGGCAATAATTGGAAACTGACCTTTACCTACGTGACACTTTCAACAAGAAATGTCATGAAAGCTTACAAATTATTTTTACACCAAATAGTTTATGAAGTTCATTTTGAATCATTTAAGGATTACAGAAACACTCTGCAACGACAGAGGTTGACCCTTCAGAGTGCTGCTCAAAAGGAATTTGATTTATTTCAGGCCATAAGAGGATATGATAGTAAGAACCATCCTGTGCCACCTTACTTATTTTAAATTGAACTTAATTTCATGAATGCACAGTCAATATAATGGAACAAACAAAGGGTAATATGCTGTTTAGCATGAGGCATCAGGTACACTTGCTGGATATTTCCTTTATCTTCACAAGTTGAGCACCAACTAGAATAGTATGTGTTTAGAACTTGTCTCTAGAAGGTACTTCCATGCATTAACTTCAGAAAAAATCAGTAATATATCAAAATTGAGGTAGTAGAGAAGCCTCTAATTCCTTCTTGTATTCTTGTATTTAATTCAAAATTCAACAGCTCTTCTGGAGAAGCTTTGCCAGATATGGAAATACTAAATCTAATTTGAATTGAGATCCATTTGATCAAACTGTAAATGAATACTCTAGACCTCTTCAACTGAGCAGTGGAGTATTTTGTCCAGTTTTGGGCTCTTCAGTACAAAAAAGACGGAGATCTCCTGGAAAGAGTCCAGCAGAGGGTCACAAAGGTGATAGAGGGCCTGGACCACCTCCCATATGAGGAAAGCCTGGGCGACCCAGTTCTGTTCAGTCTTGAGAAAAGAAGACTCAGAGGGGATCTGATCAATGTTCATAAGTATCTTAAGTGTGGGAGTCATAGGGACATGGCCAACCTCTTTTCAGTGGTCTGTGGGGGCAGAACAAAGGGAGACAGTCATAAACTGGAAAATAGGAAATTCTACACCAATATGCGAAGGAACGTCTTCACGATGAGGGTGATGGAGCACAGGAACAGGCTGCCCAGGGAGGTTGTGTATTCTCCTTCTTTGGAGACATTGAAGACCCACCTGGACACCTACCTGTGCAACCTATTCTAGGGAAACTGCTTTTGCAGGGGGGTTGGACTCAATGATCTCTAGAGGTTCCTTCCAGCCCCTATAGTTCTGTAATTCTGTGAGTCATCCTATACTTCACTCATAGGTGGTAGAAAAAAGTGGCACTTTTAGGTCATAATTTTTCTAGTCTTGAAATAACACAATTACATTCAGAAAACAACCTTTTCAAACCGCTGAATATAAAGAGGGCTAAAGCTAACAATATCAAATTGAAAAAGATATATATAGATGACCTGAGTCTCACTCCTCATGCTTAATTAATGAGAAGGTTTAGTGCAAGACCTACTGAGTTGTACATCATTTTCTTTTGCAAAACAGTAGAATCTTGTGGTGGAATAGATCCCCCAAGGTTCTTTGTGATACATCTTTCTTAGGCATCTTCTCTGTTATCTTTGAAAGAAGTTCAATTGCTGTATTGATTTAACTATTAGAGTCATAGAATCAGAAAGTCAATTATAGAATCATAGAATGGCTTGGATTGGAAGTGACATTAAAGGTCATCTAGTTCCAAGTCCCCGTTGTGGACAGGGTTGCAACCAACCAGCTGCAAAGGGCCCCATACAATCCATCCCTGAATGGCTCTGGGGACAGGACATCCACATCCTCTCTGGACACCTGTGCTAGTGTCTCACTATCCTCTCAGAAAAAAAATTTCTTCCTAAAATCTAATCTAAATCTTCTCTCTTTTAGTTTAAAGCTATTTTCTCTTGTCATATCACAATTTACTTGCGTAAAAAAGTTGGCCTTGCTCCCATTTATAAGCTCTCTTTAAGTACTGGAAGGCCACAGTGAGGTCTCCCCTGAGCATTTTCATGCTGAACAAGTCCAGCTTCATCATCCTCCAGCCCTTTGATCATCTTCATGGTTCTCCTTTGGCACACTTCAACAGCTCTACATTGTTCTTGTGCAGTGCCCAGACATAGTACTACAGATGGGGCTGCACGAGGGCAAGTCTATATTGTTAGATAACATACATTTCTAGGAAATATTATATCCCCTTCATGCTTTCTCCCAATTATTCCAGCACTCAACTGTTAATATACTGTATTTAAATAACTATTCATACATTTTTGTTATTTTCTCTGAAGTATTGGTAAGACTTCACAGCAGCTAGCATGAAATATGATTCTAAAAGAGAAAGTAGCACTTATTTGACTTTCTGCAGCTATCAGAAAGTTCATGTGCAGTAAGCTCTTTATTTTTTAGTATTTATAAATGTTTCTGTTAGATTTTTGGGTTTTTTTTGTTTTTTTTTTTTTCCAATCCAATTTGTCTTCTGGGGAAAGAAAAAAAAAAAGCACTGGTTGTAGCATTTCCAATAAATAACTCCATTTATAAATAGGCTCTAAATCTGATGATCATAAACCAGTCTCTCTTTGGCTTTAACAATAAGTAAATGAAAATTGTTTCCTTAAAATAAAATGTATAGAGCAAATAACAGAGAATATGGTCAAGGCAAATTCACAGTGAATGTAGATCATTACAATAGAAGTAAAATGCTGCATAACTCAGATGAAAACAAGTGTGCAAACATGTCACCTTTATTTGCAGAAATAGAAATGAATAAACTTCCTCTACTTATGGGAAAGAATGGAATATCCTTGCATTAGGATAACGTGCATGTGTCGCTTTGAATTTCATACCAGGCAGTTGAAAAGAGAAGGAACGTTAAAATCTTCTTTCTTGTCTGAGTTCAACACATATAAAATACTACTAAGATGTTTAACCCAAAAAGAACCACCTGAGTCTCTGTGTTCCAATGTTAGAGATACTTTATCTTATGCATCAAACGTTGCCTGTGCATGAAACCAAACAACTCCTTCAAAGCAGAATAAACTCACAAACAAGCAATAAAGGACAGAAATATCCAGTTCGCATTAGGAGAGAACTTCACAGTAAATATTAGCACTATCTGATCTCTCAGTCCTGATCTTCAAGAAACAGTAATAAACCTAAAACAGCTTCAACTACAGAAGAAAATACTGGGAACCGTGATTCTTTTTTCTACTGAATAACAAAAAGGGTGTCAGTAGAAAGACTGGTTTTAATAGGTGTGGCTTCCAGCTTCAGGAGGCAATATGTATGACTGTCTGTTTCTCAATAATGCAAACATTATTTCTTTCCTGATCTGTTGTGCCCCTATATTATGAAGATACTGAACATTTACTTTTCTTGTTGGATTGCCTCGCTTCATAACTGAGTTGAACTGAGTGTAATTATTCCCAGCCTGTCTTTAGCAAGAAATGTTGCTTCTACATCTGACCTAAAGGAAGACTTTTGCACCTGAAACCTTGCCTTCTTCCTTCCAGTGAAGGATATGGTCTGGCAAAGGATACAGACAATTTATAGACATGATTCTTTCTTTTACATCCTGAGGCCATTGTTACAACCCTGCTGTAAAATACATTTATTCCACATTGTTAACATGGAGATAAAATAGAACAGAACAAACAAATAAAGAAAAAATAACAACAAAAACAAACCAGACAAAAAAAGAAAAGGAAAAAAAGAAGACTGTTATGGTAGAGTTTATGGTAAAGTGATTTTCTATAGAGGTACAGTGTTTGATATTGATGTGTATGACATTTCATTTTTTGAAAACTACAAATAGAGGCTAAAGGTTACACAAAACAGCTTTCAGTGTTCTCTGCTCTTAGAAATACATTCCAGGATTATAATCAAGTATTTATTTATGAACTACTAAGGTTACAGTAGGATGATTTGGCATTTATAAGGAAGTCTCTTGTTTGCTCTATTTTATGTGTATGTGTGAACACCTACTGAGTTTACACATGGGATATAATTTCCAGAGGTGATTTTTGGCCATGTAAAAAGGGAATTAATTTTGTGTGGTAACTGCATTTTCCCAGAAGCTAGCATTTCCACAGCTGGTTGCTGTTCACTCACTCATTGTTTCCCATCACATACTATTCTTTTCAGCAGCTTTCTTTTACATCCCAAGAGAAAGAAAATATTTATCCACAACAAATCAAAGGCAGTAAAAAAAATAATTCACTGAAATTACACTGATTTCTCTTGTGGAGAGAAAAGCTTCATAATTTTTTCTTTTTGTACTTCACTGACACATAGCTATGGTTTTAAGACTTTCAATATCAAAATCTATTAAACCTTGTATTGATGCATAATACCAACATTAAATACTTTATTACATTCAATAACACAGCTGTGTTACTAATGCACTTTAAAAATTGTTGATTTAGATAATGTATCATTATGATTTTACTTCTTAGTTTATCAGAATTTTTTAGGAATATCTGTAACTGAAGCAGTAGAGCACTGCCTCTCCAGGAGAAAGATGACATTATTTCAACAGAAAACACGAGATTAGAAGAAGCCTAAGAATGCATTTTTGAGATAAATCTTGATTATCAACACAAAAGGGACTTTCTACCTTCTCTTGTTGGCACCTACTGAAAATATAACACAATTTTATAAACATTTTTGAAGGATTTAAATGATTGGCATTTGTATTAATGCTTCAAGAATTCCTAAACGATAAATCAGACTGAGAGCATGTAAAGCTCTTCCTCATTCTAATTAACTGATGGTAATGATAGATGTAAGCTCAGGGCAATGACATTGCCCTTCAGGCAAGGACAAAAGTTGCCCTGTTTGTTCCTGTATAGGAAAAGATTTGATTTGCCTGTTTACCACAGTAGAATTGACACAAACTTTAATCACTGAGCTGATGAATGAAGAGATGCAAAGCTATAAGAGATGCATCATTTGTTTTACAAATTAATAAATGTCATGAGCATTGAAAATCACCCTATATTGTACATCCTATAGTGCCTTCCAAACTATTTTGATCACCAAGAAAATGAGGATAATTTAATGATTAACCATTATACAGAGGCACAGACTGAAAAGCATTTTGAAACTGGAGGTGTCAGTCCAAGGGGTCTCTTGTTCCTTCTCTCAGAAATGACTCCACCTGCAATAGAGCCAACTGTAGGGATTTTTCTCTTGTGTGTCAGTTGCATCTGAAAAACATAATGAAGCTTAGCTTAAATGGCACAAAATTCACAGACAATTTTAAGATAGATAAAAGACAACTGCACCTTACAGCTAAGTCAGGAGCAGTCATTTTTTCCGCCTCCCCTCCTCAGGGAGCAGTAAGAGCCAATGGGAGAAAGGAGCAGGAAGTCAAGAGTAGGTAGTAGGAAGGCTAGTTAGATCACCCACGAGAAACCCTTATCTTTGTGTATGTGATATGTAAGACTACATATGTTGGCAAGACATATCTTCCCAAGATGAAAGGATGAGAAGGTCAAAACAAAGAGCAATAAAAACATTTTGGGGACTGTGTTTACAGCTCTTTTAGTATCCAGTTCTCTTTAGAGCTGTCATTCAGCATTAAGAATTTAAGGAACGTCCTTTCAGAGCTAATGGCTCTCATCAGTAATAGCTCTCATTGGTGCTCATGTCTTTTATGTCCCAGATGAACAGCACTGCCATTAAATATTTCAAATTCTGTAGTTTCCATGATGAGACAGATAGTGGATCTGGCTGGAATAAAGTTAACTTCCTTAATAGCAGGATTTATGGTGCTGTTTTAAATCTGTGACTAAATTTCATTGATATTACACCTACTTTTTAGCTATTGTTGAACAATAACATCACAGCATTCTATGTTTCTCAGGCTGCCAAATGGTGGGAGAGTGTAAAAGAGGACACATCCACTACAGCTGACCCAAACTGAACAAAAGGCTATTGTATGCCAAACACCATCCTCAGCAATAAAGAAAACAGAGTTTCAGTGTTTCCAGACTAGCCATTTCTCAGAAACTGGCTAGGCATTGGTCTGCTCATGGAATATGGTAAGTGACTACAAGCCTTTTTTTTTTTTTTTTTAATTATTATTTATTTTCTATTTTCTTCAATTATTAAGCATTTCAACCCTTAGTTTTCTTGTGTTTGTTATTGCAATTCCCTCACTCACCTGGAGAAGAGTGAACTTGCAACTGGTGGGTGCTTAGTTGCTGGCTGGGGTCAACCCACTGAAGATAATCATAACCAAAGTCATTATGCTAGTTCATACACTGAAAGAGAACATAAAGCATCATTTGGGTTTACCTTGATATTAATAATTGTCATTTTCAGATGCAGCAAATGTACAAATCGGGATATACATCTTACACCAAAAATTTGTAAAAGGACCACTGACTCTATATTTCTCCGACTCTATTTCTATAGTACTCTTAAAGAATAGACTGAACTAGTTCTAAAACTTTAGCATGGGTAGACATGTAGTGCTTGATTTAAACATTTATGGTAGGTGTATCCTCTGCTTTGCCGAACCTTACTAAGATTTAGGAATACAATCTTACTATAACTTAGTAGTTGATTCCTAATAGCACTAAAGGTTATTTATATGGCGTAAGCTGAGATTAATCAGTCTATTCTTGAACTTTTAAAGCCAGTACAAATTGTACAATATTTTTCTCTTTTCATCTACTGGTTCTGTTACAGCATATGTGATCCTATCACATAAATTTCAGGCTTAGGTTCCTACTTTACAACTGTCATTTCTGTACAAAATAAAATGCTTTGACGTTTTTTGTAATCACAATAAGTAAGGCTAAGATCATAGTCTAAATTTTACTGTCCTGGTAATATTTCTTTCTCAGCTTGGAATATGTTATTTCATATAGTGATCCATCCTCTGTCATGGGAAATGAAGTCTACCTTTTAGCTTTCTAATTCCTCTGCTGATGAGAAAAATTCACCACACTTCCCCTTCTCACCTATGTCAGTTCTTTAATCTTTATTCTCTCAGGGGAGAAAATCTCTTTTTTTAGTATTATGCTCTTAACTCATATTGCTGTTTTCTAACACTTTATCTAGCCTCAAAATTGCAAGACACTTTCCCCTAACAGGTGTTTAGTATCATATTTCATAGCTCAGTTTCTCAAATCCTTTTGTTTCACATTTTATTACAATATCACTCACAAGGATCAACATACATTTAATTGTTTTTTTCCGTATTACTTTGTCTTTCTTTTTCAGATATTATGATTTTACACATGACTTTTCTACATTAAAATTCTCCCCTACTCCCTGCTCCTACTCTAAAGGTGCCACCCTTCTCTTTGTCTGCCAGAAAGTAAATTTCAAAGAACTGAAAAAGAGAGTGAAAAAAAAAGCATCATACATATTAATAAGCCTGAAACAATATTCTACTAACAGTATTCTACAAACAGGCTACTATTATTCCTTTACATCAAAGGAAAATACGAAACGTGAGCCTGAGAAACTACAGATATGAAAGTGAAAATTGCACAAAGGTTATCTGACAGAAGAAAATTCCTGGAAAAGCAAAAAGAATAAGAAGGACAAAGGTAAAAGCACATCACAATGGTAAGTTGTATATGCCTACTAATGGGTAGGTAAACAAAAGCTATGCATGGCTTCTCAGTCTCTTGGCAGCCATTATAATAGGGATTCTTAATTTTAATCACACTTTAATACAAGAGAAGGGAAGTGGGAAATAGAGGAATACAGAAGGGAAAGTTGTTGTTATTCATGAAGCTACTCAAAAGGCCAAACGCCAGACCAAGCCATTCTACAGTCAGCTGTAAAACAATATGGCATATTACTCCACAAGAAGATCAAGTAGATGAAGAATGTGTAGAAAAAGTCATGCTCTTGATGTGGGTTGAGAGTACTGCAATCTGGTTCATGATGTGATAGAATGTATTTGAAGCAGACTGACAACACCACCTGTTCACACTACCGAGTACTTTGGCTAATAGCTTTATTGAATACTAGTCAAACAGATTTTAAAGAGAAATGTATGGAATCAAATCCCTTCTAGCTTGCAGACATCTTATACAGTCTGTGAAGTGATGCAGTTATACTGGAAGTTCTGCCTAACAAAAGATCACCATCTTCAGGTCTTCAGCACAAGACAGGTAAAAACCAAATGAAGTCATTCCTTTATCTGCAAACCCTAGTAGTTTAGAATCAATATGTGACAAAAGCACAGAAGGATACAGACAGATCAGATTCTGCATTCCCTTATACCATATCACTGTACTGAATCACACCCAAAGAAAGATGTCTACATTGATTTCAGCAGTTATTTTGGTAAAACAAACAAACAAAAAACAACAAAACAAGAAAGGCATAATGATGAGTTGCCTACAATAATAACAAATAGTAGTACTGAGCACTGTTATCATATGAATTCTCACATATGCTGTAAAAAGATGTATTTACTCGGTTTTAGCAGAATTATATCTTATCCTCAAATACTTGTTTAAATTTCTCAAATTAAAATTGAACCAGAATAATCTCAAAATTCTTTTTTGTAATAGTTTGCTTATAATCTGTAAGAGTGAAGGACTAGGACTGATTATGGAGACCATATTTGTGAAGTCTTAAGTTTAGTCACAAAAAATCAGACTACTCACGTGTATGAATGAACATTTCAAGTTCAAGATATTTTTATTTTCATGGAGACATGCATGAAATAATCAAACAAAAGCTATCTGGTTTAGAAATTCTAAAATAAGGTACATCTCTAATTATCAAACCAAATGCTACTTCTGTACTGCTTTAATATCAGTGGAGATGTAATTAATAATCACAATGGAGTGATAGCAAAAGATAGCATTACTAAACCACAGAAAACCATGTTTTGATGATAAGTGGAATGTTTAATGAAAGAGATACACAGTTCTGTGTAAACTCAGAAATCTTGCCATTTTAATGGAGAAAAACAGAATGCCACCTGCTGACTATTAAAAGCAGTTCCCTAGGGCAATGCAAAATTAAATTTTTTTGTACAGCACTTCATAGTCAGAACTTGACTGTATGTGAAAATAGGCCTCAGGGCAGTAACACACTTCACTAAATTTCCTTCAGTGAATGCAGGTTGGATTTGTTCATTTGTTCAAAATTTGTTTCTGACAGACAGATAAAACAGCATCAGAATGGAAGCAATGTATTGTTTTTGGTTTTTAAAGATGCATTGAAGATACTGAGGTTTTTTATAAATGATCACTTAATGTCAGCATCAGTAACCTCAACTCAAATGATCTCTGTCTAGATCTAACAATTGAAAAGGAAAGCTTGATGGAAGAATGTAGAGTGATATGCAAATAAATGCAGATTTTTGTTGTTTCCCTACAGTCAGCTACAAAAATAAGTCTGATGAAGCTGCACTAGCAGCAAGAGCATCATATATATTAATCATACTGAATCAGTAAGAACCTAATCCTCCTTTCCTTTAAGTAAATGGTAAAGCTCCTGTTGATTTCAGTCTTAGGTCAGTGTTGTTTTTCTAAATACAACAAAGAGAAAGGGCTTTGAAAATGAAGAAGAGATACAGTGCATGTCTCATTCAAAAAACTAAGTTATTTACCAACAGTATACATAAATGAGCTTTTAAAATGTCAACAAGACAGAAGAACTGTATATCTGTGGCAAAATACATTAACAAATTACACCTCTATGAAAATTCAGAGATTTTGTGGGTGGGAATGTTTTCTGGTTTATTTACCAAAGGATTATCTCCTCTGCTATGAAGTTCCTACTCCTTAATATTTATGGGTCTGAAATCACCTTGAGGTCTGTGAGCTATTCTTTGCCTCTTTTCAGAAAAAGAAGCCACAGGAAAGAAATAAGATGGTTCAACATAGATTTTGAATGCAACTTTGCATTTCTCTTAGTGTTTTCTATTTGGAGAAGAGTTTCATAAGAAAACAGTATGCAAGTAATGGTTTATTTTGACCCATGGAGAATGTTGTTTTCATCTGTTTCCTTCAAATCATCAGCCTGTAAAATATAGTAATCCTCAAAAGAGAAATGTTCCTTGGGCCCGATGTTCTTTTTTTCCTCCCCCTCTCTCTTATTCTAAAATTTCATAAACCTTGAATCAGGTGAACTCACTAAACAATGACCTTAGCTGATATAGTATGCTGCTATAAGGCCATTTAATATAGACCTCCTCCTCAAAAAAAAAAAAGTCTTAGCCTTTAGTTCCTTTGAAGAGTCAGACTAAATCAATACATATATACATGTACAATGTGTATGTACATGTACATATATAAACATAAAGGTATAAACCACTGGAGGGCATTGGAGGTCCTAATTTGGTTATGCACATTCAAGGTGACATTTTGACATGCATCCAAACAGTGGTCAGAGTGCTTGTGTATCTTCTCTGGTGCCACTTAAAATAATTTTCAGTTGCAGAAAATGTACACAGCCAGGACAGGAGTGAAAATATCTAGAACCTTTCCTTATCTGGAAAACATGGAAAGCAGGACCAGTGCATTTGCCCTATAGGTTATTCATATTATTAGAGCAAGTAAATTTAAGTACTTTCTGACAAAGAATTCCATAAAAAGATTTCCCATTCACAGTTAAAGGCCAAATTTTAGTTGAGAAAGTATTTTTCAGTTTATTACCACACTACTAAATACAGTTGTGCTCCCTAAGAAACCAAAAACTGAACCCATACATTTCAAGATCTTCAGATCAAAATTATAAACTTCTTTTTGTCATCTAGAATTGGGATCATCTTGGTTGAGATCTATGTGATCATTAACATAGAAATATTTATGGCGTACAACAAAGTAATCCTTAATGTTGTTTTTGTTTCTGGAAGGGGAACCATATAAATTTTACACTTTTGCTACTAACTTTTGGATTTTAAAAGCCTAGAAATCACAGAATCACAGAATCACAGAATTGTAGGAGTTGGAAGGGACCTCTAGAGATCATTGAGTCCAACCCCTCTGCAAAGCATGCTTCTTACAGCAAGCTGCAAAAGTAGGTGTCCAGTCAGGTCTTGAATATCTCCAGAGAAGGAGAATGTGCTCCCTCACCCTCACTGTGAAAAAGTTCTTACGCACATTCTTGTAGAACATCCTATGCTACAGTTTATGGCTGTTTACCCTTGTCCTGTCCTCACAGACTGCTGAAAAGAGGTTGACCATGTCCCTTTGATTCCCACACTTAAGATATATATAAACATTAATCAGATCACCTCTCAGTCTTCTCTTCTTAAGGCTAAACAGACCCAGGTCAACTAGCCTTTCCTTACATGGGAGATGCTCCACGCCCTTTGTCATCTTTGTGGCCCTCCACTGTACTCTCTCTAGGAGATCCCTGTCTTTTTTTTTTGTACCAGGGAGCCCAAAACTGGATACAGTACCCCAGGTGAGGCCTGACCAGGGCAGACTAGAGAGGAAGGATCACCTCCCTGACCTGCTGACCACACTCCTTTTAATGCCTCTGGCCTTCTTGGCCACTAGGTCACACTGCTGGCTCTTGGCTAACCTGTTGCCCATCAAGACCCCAGGTCGTTCTCCACAGAGCTCCTTTCCAGCAGACCATGTTCCAGCCCATACTAATACTCGTAGTTATTCTTTACCAGGTACAAGACTCTATGCTTGCTCTTGTTAAACCTCATGTGGTTTATTGCTGCCCAGCTCTCAAGTCTGTCCAGATCTTGCTGAACAGCAGCACAGCCTTGAAGTGTGTCAGCCACTCCTCCAGCTTTGTATCATCAGCATTATTGCTGAGGGTGGACACCATTCCCTCATCAAGGTCATCAATAAAGATACTGAACAAGACCTGACCCATCACCAATTCCTGGGGAACATCACTAGTTATAGGTCTCCGACCAGACTCTGAACCACCAATCACCACCCTCTGATCTAGACCAGTCAGTTCTCAATCCACTTCACCGTCCATTCATCTATCCCAAACTTTCTCAGCTTGTTATCAGGATATTATGAGAAACAGTACCAAAAGCCTTGTTGAAGTAAAGGTAGACAACATCCACTGCTCTCCCTCTATCTACCCAGCTAATGATGCCATCATAGAAGGCTATGAGGTTGATTGAGCACGACTTTCCTTTTGTGAATCCATGCTGACTATTCCTGATAACCTTCTCTATCGATTGCTTGAGATGGCGTCTAGAACAAGCCATTTCATCACCTTTCCACAGACTGAACTGAGACTGACTGGCCAATAGTTTCCTGAATTCTCCTTCTTGCCTTTCTTGAAAACCAGAGTGGCATTGGCTATCCTCCAGCCTTCAGGAACATCTCCTGTTCTCCAAGACCTGTCAAAGATGATAGAGAGCAGTTTGGCAATCACCTCTGCCAGCTCCCTCAGCACACATGGATGCATTCTATCAGGCCCATGGATTTATGAAAACTGATCCCACCCAGATTCTCCCAGAGCACCCTCTCCCCAACCAGAGGGAAGCTCTCCATTTCCTGGACTCTCTCTTCCCTACAGGGTCCAGGAGTCCCAATGGGGAGTCTTTGAAGCAAAGACCAAAGCAAAGAAGGTGTTCAGTGTCTCCACCTTCTCAGCATCCCCTGTTACCAGGACACCCCCCTTATTCAGCAGGGGACACACATTAGTCTTCCTTTTACTGCTGACATACTTAAAAAAACCTTATTATCCTTTATCTCTTTTGCCAGATGTCAACAAACTAAAATGAACTACGCTCATAGACACCTACAGCAGAAATAGGTACACAAATAGGGCAAGCATAAATTGGGACAATTTCCAAATGCAGCCACTAGCAATGAAACTTCAGGAAAAGAAGCTTCGAGCTGAGATTTTGACTTCATTAACCTGTGATGAATTTTTTTATCTATAAATTTGTTCAATTGCTTTCTCAATCCAAATAAAACAGAAATTTGGCATCCAGACTGTTGTATGTTAGAGTTTCACAGCTACACTTTGTACAAATAAATAACTTGTCCTGAATCAGATTAATTTCAGACAGGCTCACTCTAGTTTATGAAGAGCTAGTGAAAAGAACTCCCTTTAACTTCCTTGTGTCTCAAAGAATTGTACAATTTTTTTCATTCTCTTTGTAACCATTTTTTCAAGACTAAATATTTTAATCCCTTCAGCCACTCCCCACACTGAAGTTAGTCTATTCGTTTGACCAACCTTACATCATTGTCTGGTGCACCCAACTTCTATATAATCTCTCAGAATGTAATTTTCTGTTTTGCTTTTAGTTCTTTTGTGTGTTTGTGTGTTTCTGTTTACCTTGCTGGCCACTATTCAGTATTAAGTGTATTTCCATCGAAACACTCCAGTTATTTTCCTAAATGGCAATATTTATTTTACAACTTATCGCTGTGTCTAGAGAGTTCTCACATTTTTATATTAATTTACACATAATTCTACATTATATTTCAACTCTTCAGTGACTCAGTTATCATAAAGTTATTATGAAAATCAAAAATAATCTTTTAGTTTTGTTACCTTAAAAACTTAGCATCACAAAATCAACTGATCTTTTATTTCCTTTATCAGAACATTTATCAAATAATTCCATCATTCTTTTACCTTTGAAATGTCATGAAACTGTAAATCAAGCACTGTATTTCATATTATTCAGCTTGTCATAAAACAGCCATCAAAAATTCAAACTCTTAGAAGAGTATTTATAGAAACACAGTCACATCTGAAATGTATTTATTATTTAACAGAACAAAATGAAGATTTGATGAAATGTCGAGATCCCAGTGTATGTGGATCTTGTTCCAAAGTCAGCTTTAACTTGGAGGGACATGAAGTGCAAAAGAAGTGCAGTGATCATTTTCAGCTGCTTTAACTCATTATATCTACTTGTATTTTATACATGCTTTTATACATGTATACGTCCTTTTATACATGTATGAAAAAAAAACAAAATAGAAGAAGATGAAAAATGATCGTTAAATCTTAATGTCTGCTGTGTTGTGCCTTCAGAGCACACAAGTAATAGGAATTAACGTGTGCATTGAAAGCAGCTCAGACTTGAAAAAAAAAGGAATAAAAAAGAAAAAAAAAGATGATGAAATAGATAAAAAACAACAGCAAAGTACTAGGCACAAATTATTTTATATTTCTGTGCCTTAAAGCAGGCACTAGTGTAATGTGGAAACCCTGTGTAGCTAGAAGGAAGAAGGAAGAAGGAAGAAGGAAAGAAGATGAAAAACATGAGTGTGAACAACCAGTTTCCTTCTTCATTGTCCTGTTTTCATCCGGGATGGAGTTGATTTTCGTCATAGCATCTGGTATGGTGCTATATTTCGGCTTTAGGAGAAAAACAACTTTGATAACACACCAGTGTTTCTGCTGAGCAGTGCTGTACGGAACCAGGGATATTTCAGTTTTTCAGCTTTTCATAACATCCTATCCACGAAGGGCATGAGGATCTGGGATAGGACAGAACCAGAAGAGCTGATCTAAACTGGCCAAAGGGATATTCCATACTACAAAACACTGGGAGTTGGCCAGGGGGCTGCTGCTGCTCAATGCCTGGCTGGGCATCAGTCAGATGGGTGGTGAGCAATTCTTTTGTGCATCAGTTTTTTGTAAATATATATATATATGTATATGTATGTATATATAATTATCATTACCATTATTTCTCTCTTCCTTTTCTGTCATAGAAAATAGTTTTTATCTCAACCACAAATTCTACCTTTTTTTTTTTTCCAGTTCTCATTCAATTCCCACTGGGAGGGAAAGGATTGAATGAAGAGCTGTGTGGTTTTTAGCTGCTTGCTGGGTTAAACCACAACATTCTCTCATGCTGATGACACAGCTGTACCAACAGACTGAGAAAGATACTCTAAACTGGGCAGATATCTGTAACTGGATGGAAGCAAGAGAAAGAATGTGATGCCTATATAAACTATTTCTTCTGTCACCTCTGCACAGCTACTACCCACTTTCTTTGGAACCTTGACAGAGTTGCAATACAGTGAGATGATAGCCTCATTTGTTAAACTCAGATATGATCTACACAATTGTATTGTGAGAACACATTTGATTTTTTTTCTCTCAAATTTATTACAGATCTGTTTGGAATTATGTGGCTCCTCTTTTGAATTCTGTGGTTTGTGACATTCCCAGTTCCTAAAACATGAATATTCTCCTGGTTCCATATAACTGTTCAAAGACTGTGAATGCTGGTGTGTCTTTTAGTTGAATATTAAAGTGTAAGTATAAAATATGCATTTGTGATTATTATTTCACTGTGTCAGCAATCTTAAAAATTCCTTGGCAATTTACATTGCCAAAGTAATTCACACCTAATTCAAAGAGTAATTCTGTGCTTTACCTTACTACCAATGAACTTCCAGACTTTGGAACAAGAAATGTCCTGCCCTTGACCCACAAATACTTTTATACTGGGTAAATAAAAAGTGTTTAGGAATCCGTATCATGTTTATGTATCAGAATGTATCATTCTAAATTTATCCACTCAATTATGAGTTTAAATTCCAACTTATCTTCCCTCAAATATGTACTTTTTCACTACCTTGTGGAAGTGGACAGAAAATCTTTCTTCCCATAATTAAATGTTTGAATTGTATGTGTAGCTACATAATGCGTGTTTTCTTACAATTGAACATATGTATACATATATATATATATATATGCCATTTCTACCACTGTGGAAACCATATAGCACAGAAAACATGAATGTGAAACTTTTCCCCAGTTCCCTTACAGGTTTGGCCTAGGGCAAGTTTACTGGCTGCCTTTAGACTTTTAATGTATGTACATGCAGAATTTCCATATTTCTTTATTACATATAGAGGGAAAGGAACAACAGTATGAATGGAATAATAATATGAATGTAATAATAATGTGATATTGCATTTTATATTGTCTTATGTCATGAGATGTTTATTGATGTTTACTCAGAAGGAATCAATTCAGCAGTACTATGGTTAAATCTAAACTCAGTAATACTTAGGAAATATCTGCTAACTTGTAAGGCCTGACATTTTAAGAATATATGGTCCTAATTCTCTACCTAACATTTATTCCAGGCTGAAATTATAATCACTGTAACATGCACTTTAGTTATATATAGGAAAAAGTTCTGGAGCTTGTATTCATTTCCTTTCTTAAATCAGCTTTATCTCTGTGAGGTGGAAAGGCAGACTTTAGTTAAGATGATAATGATTTAAAATGCTATGAAAAACCACTACACTAAGACAGGAATACTGCATACCAACTTAATTTAGAATAAAGTAAAGGGATTAGGAATTGAACTCAGTAAACATTGTCTTTTTTGTAGACTAAAAGCTCTTTCCCTAGACAAATACCCTACATATACTTTCTGCATAATAAAATGTTTTCTACATGGAGAGGTTAATAGCTTCTCTTCTCAACTACTTAGTAAAAATAATTATGTTATCAGATTTTTAAAAAAAGTTGCATATCTCAATGTGGAGATATCAAAGACATTTTAATAGACTTGAAAGAAAAAAGCTTAAGAAGTAAATTCCTTTGATTCCTTTGTGCGCTCAGTTCTGCACTGCTTTATGGGCCTTTAATCATAGTTGTGGTTTCAGCTTTGTCCTTCAGTGCCACTTAAAACCAAAACTGGAAGTTGTTCTGAATGGCATGCTCCCACACAAACAGAAATGCAGTCAGAGAAACACAGGGGCCTCATAATGTGTGACAACTAATTGCAGCAGTGATGCTGGCATCATACACAATTCACGTGCATAAAGTTGAGGCCCATTCACAAAAAGCCACTTCTGTCTTATAATGCTATAAAGGAGCCTAGAAAGTTTTCAGTTTTCTGCAAGTGATATTTCTGGATTGATCAATTTAAAGATCAAAATCTCTTGGTAATCTTCTAACTCAACCTCAAACAAATGATGTAGCTGTGCTCACAGAAATTTCTGGGGAACGTGTTGGCTCTTGCTGTCTGTAGCATCAATATGCTAAGGCAGCTTTGCTTTCACACACCATCTAAGGTAAGAGGTGACATATTTAAGACCCATTGAAAAGCCCACTGGAGAAGCAAACAGATGCTCATAGGACAGTTTATCTCAAGCCAAAGTTGTTATCTAAAAGAAGTTGTACAAGTCACACCTATAAGTGCCTCTTTCTTTTCATCATCTATAAAGAAAGCTTAGAAGAAATACTTTAGATATACACATCAATGTTAGTCACATCAAAAGTCAGATGAAATGAGTATCTCCCAGAAAATCTTTTTGCAGACGATAACTGGATTTAGTTCAAGGCTGTCTTTGCATTGCTGTAGTTTATGATAAGACTACATAACATGACAAACTTTGCGATAATCCTCTACATATGGAAAATATAAAAAGTCACTTGTAACTACAGGAGTCTTATGGTTTCTGCTTTGGATAACTTTTCAATTATTTTTTTTTAATTAGTTATATGATATAATCATTCCAGAGGAAATACTGGGTAAAGAATTCATATAAAACTACTTATAAAATTACTTCAGTGAATAACACATTAAAAAAAAGGCATTGCATGAAATATGCATTAAAGTTGTTGATTTGGAGCAAGTTAGAATGTAACTGTTCTTTTATAGACTACAAAACATTTGTGCTTATGAAAGCAGTATTCTTTGAAGCAATATTTAATATCATGGAAGAAGCAGAAATAAAATTGCAAAAGAAATATATAGAGATAAATCAAAACTGCACCTCAAAGTCCTCTGTTCACTACACATTATTTCTCTAAACTGGAATATCTTTAATTTCCTCAACATATTCACTAAAAATGATATGTGAGATTGATATTTTATAGTCAATAGACTACACAGGAGATAAAAATTATGCTGATGTGACATTCTGCTAAAGAAATCATCATTTTCATCTCCCTGGTGTTATCAAAAACTTGACTTGGTTTAAAACCTGATAAAATTAACTATAGCACTTCCTTTGTGTACTCACATCTTCATAATTCACAGTCTACCTGAAAAACTGGAAAAGTCATTTCACATCAGGTTTAGCTTGTGTAGATATTAAAAGCAATCTCATCTGATCTTGTTAAATAAAACAAGATCGTGCAAGATCTTCAGCTAATGCAAAGTAAAAAATGTGTAGTTTCTGTGAGCACCATTAATAATGTCTGTTATCTGTATTTATTGATTGGAGCAAAAATCACTATTCTATTTCAAAACTGCAGAGAAATGAATTTTCTTAAATCTCAGTGCTATGTTTTCCATGAGAACTTTATGTCACTGAAGTCAATACTGCTAGATTAATTAGAAATGCGATAATCAGTATTTCTAAGAACTTAAATCAACAATATTAATCCTACAATGTTAATTACATGACTATTTTGCAAACAAATAATTTTTCAGAGCCGAGTTTTAATTTTAACACAGTAATTAATTTATTCTTCTATCTTTATTTAAAAATTAATTTTGGAAGGATCAGCGTAATGCAAAATGGCCTGTTCAGAATTTATGTTGATCCAGTGTTAAAAACCTATTTTTAAGAATTAATTAAAGACTTGGGAAAATGAAATGTTTTCAGATTTACCAAGGCTTACTAGTTCCAGTTCAACACTGTACTAACGTCACTGCATTTATATTGCACAGACCTGGGAGCCAACCCTGAGCCCTGCACAATTAGGAGAGGCTGCAGCAGCCCATGGAGTTACATGGTTTGGCACTTTTGGAAGTGACATTCAGAGCAGCTACCACAGCACTGAGGATAGATGCTAGATGCCAGTCCTACCTGTAGCGAACGCACTTGGAACAGAGATTAACAGTTTAATTGTCCCATTAGTCAATTTATCACCTCCTGTACACATTTTTCTCGATCTTTATGAATAAAACAACACCAATATACAGTACCTTTTCATCCCATGTTTGGTGGTGGCAGAAATAGGCCTGATAAATTAAATACTTACCATGCCGGTCAATGAAGAAGGTTTCTGTTTGATTATGGTGTTGTTTGTTGTTTGTTTGTTTGCTTGTTTTAAATAAAGCACTTTTAACATAAAAAGAAGGATATTTAGTTTGTGGTAATCACTGGTGCTTAAATCTTCATGTCACCAAAACACAGCTTCAAGAAATGCTTTGCTTTTTGAGATTTCCTTTCATAGACATCTTTGAATAGAGAAGGATTACATTCAGAATTACATTCTCTGGAATGTGAGTCTCTTGCTTTTGTGTCACATCTATGGCTCCCATTTAGTCCTAGAGTCCTTCTTGATGGGACACAGCCTGAATTTTAGAGAAATCACTGATCTCTAAAAGAAAGATGCCTCAGCAGCCATGATAACAATTGGCTGAATGTGACATAATTCCAGAATGTGTAGTTAACATGATTAAACACGAAGTTGAGCATCTATGAGAATTTCCAAAAGCACAGACTCCTCTCAGTCCGACATACATCAGTTAGAATTAAAATAAAAAGGAAAAAGGACTAAACTAATGGGAAATAAGAGCATACTAGGGAGTGATTTATCCAAATGTACCATATACCATTGTTCCAAGATGAAATGAGAAACCATTGGAAAAGAAAAAGTGTTTGTGGGATGGATATAATTGTAGTTTACCTAAATGAGCCTTTTCCACCACTAGAATCAAACACATTTTTCTGTAATGACACAAACAACAAAACTGATTTCCACATCTTTTGTTGACACTATTGAAATCATACTGCTTCAGCATGAAATGCATTAGTTGCAAGAGGGAAAGAGTAATTTGTCACAGCTGACGGATTGGCTGATTTTTTTAAGGAAATTATCTCTCTATTTTGCTTCAGCTATGCTGGGAAACATTTCTTCTGCACTATCAGAAGAGATAGTATAGTAGAAGATTAGTGAAAGACATTTTCTTTAAATGCATGATGTTTCTGGCCAGTTCCTGCTACCACAAATAATAATAGAAAAATTCCTGAAATATTTGAGAGCTGATCCTATGAGTTATTTAATGCCTCTGTGTGACACACATTAATTGGAAGGACATTACATACTAAACATAGAGGATATTAATTCATAGCCATAAAGCAGAATTTGGAAAGCTAACTGATGCTGAGGGAGTTTGCAAATACCTTAATTAAATAGAAAGTTAAAAAGCAAGAATTAATAGGAAATATCTTCATTTTAGGAAATGAGATGACATCTGGCATGCTGTATTAATACTGAAGAGGAAGAAAGTGGTCATACTGGTAGTCCTGGAACCCAGAACAAGAATTATTATGGTCCATCTTTAAAACTGTGGTATATTCCAAGGGTACCCGCCTTCAAAGTGCTGATTCCTTCCTCTAGGTAACTGACAATTGCAGCCAAAGATTTTGAATGTTTATGGGCTATTGATCTGGCTGACACAGCACAAGCTAAGCTTCATGTAAAATCTGTACTCAAATGAAATAAGAGAATAGTTGAGTGAATCTTGATACATTGACCAACTGTAGCATAGGGAGAAAAGAATTTGCTTTATGTTGGGGTGCAGGTCTCATGATTAGGGAAGGAATCAGCTGAGGAACCAGATTTTCCCACTGCAAATCTGAGATTTGTTAAATTTCTCTTTTCTCACAGAGAATCAATTTCTTCACTGTTTACAGTTGTTTTCTAATAACCCAACAGGATTTTGTGTTTTAAATGTTTTAAAAAGTCATATTTCAAGACACACCTAGCACAAAAGATATATAAGATTTTTGCAATATTTAAATGTTATATTTATAAACAAATACTTCAGAATATGTCAGACATATCTACTCTTTTATATTATGTCTAAATCTGGTATATTGTGGATCTTGTACTAAGTAATCTAGCTACAAACAAAGAAGGAATTTCTAACAATCCTCCATACAAATTTGTACAAGATACACTCTTTCCAACAGTAAGATCTGCTGTCTAATAAAACAGATTAAAATAAAGATGATGTGGATTTTAAAGGAAGCTTATCAATATTTGATATCAAAAAGATGTGTTATGGAATTAATATCCCAACCATACAGCATCTTAATATTTTAATAGAATGGTATCACAGTAAATTTTTGTGGTCCAAAAGAATATGATATTCAAAAAATGTGATCGCTTATTAAAACAATGACTATACTTCACACTGCAAATGCATGCTACTTCCCATGTAGCACCAGAAAGTCATCTCCCTTGCTGTGATCATACAGAAAATAAAGGGTGTAGATTGTCATGCTTCACTGATTACATTTTTATTACATTAAATGTTATTTAAATGATTGCAGAGCATACTTGAAAAATTAGTATTGTATCTTTGCCCAGAACCCTTAATGAAAGGCTGTGACTAGATTGAAACATTTGCTAAAGGCTATCCAGTCATCAGCACAGATAAGAAATCTCTTTTTCTATTATTATTGTATTGTATTTTAGTATTATCTAATCATAACTAAGTAAAGAAATAAAAATACTGTTGTGTAAATCTTTTTTTTTTTTTTAAAACCAAGAAATAAAAATACATTTTGCAATGTGAATTTATGGGTATCAAAGACTTTGATAACAAAGACTATGTAACAAAGACTTTTCTATAGACCGTTCGGATCTTTCAAAACCTTCTTCTTGGGGGGAAAAAGAACACACACAAAAAAAAGAAAAATCGGAAAGAAATGGTTTCACTTGGCCCCCCAAAACTGAAGAATTTCATTGGCTGTTGTTTTGCAAAGTTTAGACGAAGAAAATGAAGAAAAACCCCAAACAATCAGAAGAGCTGTGAGAAAAGACAGCAAGGAAACCCATTCTGAACATATAGGTAATATCCACCAAGGAAAAGTAGTTCTGTGTTTTAGTGAGATAGGATTTGGGCATGAATTAATACACTAATAGGCTTAATTGAACCTCCAATACTATTAGAATGGACCAATACTACGAATCACTAGTTATGCAAACAGTGAAACCACATTCTGCTTGGATATATGAAAACATTTCACATATTTTAAATACAGCTGGATCTCTTGAAAGTCATCAGCAAGCTTACAAAATTCTGCTCATACGTGGAAAATAATGAATAAAAAGGTTTTTTTGTATGTATGTATACATCAAATGGATTCTTTCATTTTAAATCTTATATTTTTAACTGATTTTTTGGGGTGGAAATTTACATTTTTTATCTTTGCATGAAAAAGGAATGACATCTAGTGGCAGATTAAATTAGTTCTTTCTCTGAAGTAGTAGTGAAGGACATAGTAAGGAAATCCATCATCTGTTTGCAGTGGTATGGAATTAAATGGAATAGATCCCACTAACATTTATCAGTGTGATTCAATTTCCTCCTATCATAGCAATTACTGACAAAGTCTCTTCCTTTAACAAAGGATATAAGGGTATATCTGCAGGACTGGAAAATAAAAAAAAAAAAAAAATTAAAAAAATAAAACACAAAAGGTACTTTCTCAGAACAAAATATTGAAACTATACTAGCAAATACAACCTCGGCAAATAACAAACAAACAAACGTCTTTATACATAAAAAAGAACACAGCAAAACAAAATCCCTGCCTACAATAGTCCAAGCAATTCTCATCTTGTAATTTTTAATGTTTGTTCACCTGTGCTGATTTTAGTTTACTCCATGTGTCTTTTTAATGATAGGGGAACCAGGATAGTTTCTGATTCATGGTTTGTTGTTATTTTTTTCTAAATCAGGTAATTCTCTTTCAGCTCCATTGTGCAATGGAAATAGATTATTTAGGAAATTGCTACTTTTGTACTAACACTTTGTGCTTTTTATGTTTGCTTTCTATGGGGGAAAAAAAAAAATTAAAAAATATGAATAACCAAAGTAATGAATAACATAACCATAATAAGGCTGTTTCTTAAAATTTAGACCATAACACTAAAGACTTCAGTTTGTTGTGTTTTTTTGTTTGTTTGTTTGTTTGTTTGTTTTTTTCAAATCAGATGCTTTGCAAGATTATGCATTATTTAATGAAACTGTATTTGTGGACTGTTCTCAGATATGCAGTGATTCACTAGGATAAGTCTTATGATGGTAGAATAAAATACTGGGTCATTTCAAATAGGAGGAAAGGCAAAAGAGAATTCAATGAAGTGTGCAAAAGAGAATTCAATGAAGTGTCAAATCACAGGTAAAATTATCTGTTGAGATTCTGATGATTTCCCCTTTGCCTTCAGAAATCTGCAGTGTTAATAGGAAAAAATCACAATCGTTGGTTGATGTTGAACAAAACATACTGTGAATAGAGATTAGATCACCCCAATCTCATCTTTTACCAAAACTTGACTTGCATTGCAGCTTTGATAAATTACAGCAACTTCCAAATGCACAAATGGAATTTGGGGCAATATGACATATGTTATCATGACTGATATACAGCTGAAGACTGTCAAGAAAAGGTAAACTTATTAATGCATCATTTTTTGTTCTTGACTTGATTTTTATGCAGAATATTGGCAGGTATATTTTGCTTCTTATTTTAAACTCTACTTTTATAAATAAGTTTTATTAACGGTTCTTCTGTTCTTGGAAAAGAAACCAATCAAGGCACAATGACAAACTTTCCAATAAGACCAACTGATAAAAATTATATTTTCATTGCATTTTATCTAAACATTGTTAAACTCTTATACTAAAATTATGTCAATGTAATTTCATCCATTTGTGTGCAAATTCATCAAACTGATTGGATAAAAACTCTAACAACTGATGGATCAAACACTTCTCTGGTCATAATTAATGGGCAACCTGCAGACTAGAGCAATAAATTCACTGTATTCCACCCATACAGTGCTCCACTTAATAAATACATCAGTTCAAGATTTCATGGGCCTTGCAAAAGCTCAGAGATTTTTGTAAAATCTTGATAATTTGCTTTAGACCTGGCTACTGGCTGCACATGGAAATCACTATTTCTGTACGTGGCCACAGCACGAATGCATAAATAGGGAGATTTGTTAATATCTAGTGACCGTAAATAATGCATACATAGAAATATCCATCTGAAACTCTCCCTACCAGGTTAAAAACTTGGTTTCATAATGCAGTTTCATAAATAATTAAAAATTTGTCTTAAAATTTAATCCACACTCTTTTCTCTGTTGTAAGATTCTTGATATTACCCTTGCACAGGGCAAAAAGGACTCCAAGATGTCTCTGTATAAGCATTTAAAACTTCGTCTCTAGACAATGCCTCTGCTGCTGTTACAGCTCTTAGGTAGAGTACTGAATGTCTTATTTTCTAAAGAGAAAATATCATAAAAGGGAGTTAAATTGTGAAGGTTCTTAAACACTGATACATTATTTTTTCTCTAAATCTCTTTCTTGTCAAGCTTTATTAATTCTTTCTTATCCTTGGTTATCTACTTTCATCTCCTTATCACCTTCCTCTACCAAATCCTAATACAGTTCTGATCTCTTAGCCTGCCCTCCATTTCTCCTCTCATAATGTCATATTGAATCTAAAAATTTTTCTTAGATAGTACATCACATTTCTAAGTGCTCTGAAGTCAATTTGTTATGGGAGATCTATTAAGCTGGAATGATGGGGGTGTAACATCTATTCAGGTAAATCATTACCAACCTTTCACACATTTTTGATCTGATGGGTTTCATGGCAAAACTGTCTAATTTTCATTTACAAAAAAGAAAAAAATAGAAATCCACAGATTTAATAAGTTGAAATCCACTAAAAGAAAAGTACCTTCCTAGTCTGAAATAAGAAACACACTATGTGAAGGTTTGATGCTCTCTGGATGAAGTTAATGCTAATCCCTCTCCAAAACTTTAATGAGAAAAGATTAAGCTTTAATTTTCAAATGCTGAAGAGCTTCGATGACAGAATTAATCAGCATCTCTTTTAATTTATTACAGCGATTTTGCCAGTGCAGATGAATCCAAATTGGCTGTAAACTTTTCGTTTCAGCTTAATACTGGTAAAGCTTTGACTGGGCAGCAGTGCTAGACAACCATTTAGTATGCTGGCATAGATGTGATGAAAGTTAATCCCATATATTTATTTTATTGAGAATTTCATTAAAAAAAAAAAAAAAGAATAATGAAAAGCCTTACATAACATAGAAATGTGTAAGTGGTACACACCCCAACTTTGTAAAAGCAACTGCCTCCATATTCTCTGACAATTTCCAAATGCTTTAACAGCAACATTTGCTTAGTTACAACCAGCTGACAGAAGAAAATTTGCAGACAGACATGATGGAAATACAAGTGTTTATATAATGAATAGGATGGACCTACAGTTACTGGAAAGACTGCACTTCAGTGATAGCAGTCACTAACACACACTAACACAGATCTTTCATCTGACTTCAAACAATGACATCAGAGCCAGAGCCAAAGAAGCATGGAGATGCTAAACTCTCTTTCCCTTCTTTCGTGTACAGCAAAAGAGGTTCAGTCAACACCTTGGAAACAGATTTTTTTCTGATTTGTTCACAACCATTGTGTCAAGTGGGGAGAAACAATCTACTTCCACTATAGCTTTTTTTTTTTTTTTTCTGTCTTGCAAAGAAGGTCTCTTTAGAGGATCTAAATAGATACATATGTTTTTATCCTAAAGGGAAGACCTATCCCAGATACAGTTATGATCTAAAAGAAGATGTAATCATCCCATTTTCTTGCAGGAATTATCATATTAAAAAGATACAGATGAAGTTCTCACTTGTAATGTTTCTGGGTTTATTTTGCTACATCTCACTCAGAATGAATGGGACACAGTAAAAAATATATATTTTTATTTTTTAATTTTTTAAAAAACCTTTCACTTAGAGTTAATATTATATTGGAACAACCTTCAGGAACTAGAAAGCACTGGGTTCTATGATGTAGTACAACAAAGCAGATGCTGACAGACCTGCACTTTATTCTTGGATCTGCTATTCTTTTCTCAGCTACTTGATTTCAGACAAGTTACTTCACAAGTTGTGGCATGTCCCATCTGTCTTACTGTTTTAAGATATTCTAAAGGGCAGAGAGTCTGGGCTGCTAGAAAGAAAAATCACCTTTGCAGTAATGCACCCAGAAGTCTGCTGCAACACTTGGAAGAGGGGGAGTTCAGTAACTCTTCTGGATTTCCAATTTCCTTTTAGCTAGCTATAAAGCAGTTCACTGCTCCATGTAATGTGTTCAGAGATGGGGCTTCAAAGACATTACGATTTCCATATCAGGGAACCTAAACACCACAATCTCCATGCTTCATATTGGCTAAGTATTGAAAAACATAAGCTGCAGGCTCTTCAGAGAGATGCTGTGATAGTGTGCTCCCCCCTCTTCCATCCTCTTTACAGTTTGCCCATCTCATCATCAATTTTGGAAGTCCAGGCAGTGACTACAATAGTGATTGCCTTGCAGCCCAGACTGGCTGGTGGAGAAACTGTTCTCAAGCTCAGCAGCTGAAGACTAGCAAGGACAGCACCAACCTTACCATGGTAGTGAACACTTTCTGATTTAAGGTAGATTTTTGAGGAACTAATATCTGGCTCAAAAACTCAGTTGAAATCTAATATGACTCTGAGTCAATCTTTTTCCACCCATAAAGAGTAAACAGCCCATGAGCCCCTTGAACTCTCCTGTGCAACTGTGAGCTACACACCAGAATTTCACCTGGAGTAAGCATGCTTTTCTAGGTTATGCCTGCTGCTGAGATTTCCTACGCCTGTTGCAGTGTTACCTTACACCTGCTTCAGTGATTTCCTATGCCAAGACTTCTGGTCTCCTCACTGGCATAGATTCTCAGTAAATGATAAATTGTTTAAACTTTGGAAGCTTTGCTAAGTTTATATCTTTGTGAACATACAATCTCTTAAACATAAGCCTTTGACTGAGTCTCGGACTCAGACTGAATCCAGCCTCATCTAGGCTCTTTCAGTACAATAAGTTTAGAAAGCCAGGAGGTCCTTCCTGAATCTTGTGACTCAAAGGGAGGGACCATGGTTGAGTGTTCTTAACTCTATGCATTAAACAATCAAGTATACCTTGCCATCTCACATTCTGTAAAATCACTGTCTTAGTCATAATCAAGCTTTATTAAATCACAATCTTATATTAACAAATACATTGCTGCATCTCTCTTATAACTGAAGCACATAGTTTCTAATAATGATGAGTATTCAAAATTACTTAGTCAGATCATAAGTGCTACTACTTCTGGTATCTGTATGTTGGCAGCCAAATGGCTTAATGTCCAGACTGCATTGACTCAACAAAATGCTTATCCCCTTTGCAAACCTTAACTGATTTTTTGAATACAAATTGTAGTAACAAGACTGTCAAAAGATATGTAAGTCAACAACCAGAAGTTCTTCTATGCTTGCTGTCATTCAGTCCCCAGGCAGATAGTTATAGGCACACTCCAACACATGGACGTGTTCCATAGCCATCAGAAATCTGCAATAAACTGTTTGTCCTTCTCCTGAAAACTTTGTCTTCATATTCAGTTGTAAATCACTATCTTAAAGCACACTAATACAATAATAATACAATGGCTTCGTCTGAGCTTTACAGCTTATTAGCTACATGCATATTCTATGTAGAGACTTTTAAAAAACACATTATTTACCTAATAGGCTATAATGACTCCTTCAGTGTCTTTATGGTAGACTATATAATTTCTTCTTACTTCATGGATCATTGACATGATAGATGCCTTCTCCTTTCATTCTCCTGCAGGCATATAACTTCCATTATCATTAATGAGACTTGCAAACACATACTGAGAAAGGAATTTATCCCTTATTGGTGTTTGTTACCCAAAGCACCACATTTGAATTAACCTCTCTGCTATGAAGCAGCCAAGGACAGATACTAACAATCAGATTGTTCCTTCCACAATATCCTCTATTCATTGTGTATTTAGTTTGTTATTTATTATCACCACCATATAATTCTGGATAGAGCAATTAATTTCTAATTCCATGTCTAGAACTAGATTACTGTCTAACTTTCAGCAAGTTGAAACCTCTTTATTATTTGTATAACGAGGATAATGCTCCTTACCAAATCTCCCTCAAAGGGCCCTTCTGATGCTTAATTAATATATGCTTGCAAACCTCTATTAGATTGCCAAACAGAAGGCAATGTCTATGTTGTGAAACAGCATCTAACTACCCCTCATAGGCATCTTTGTAATATTTATGATTAAATAAAGTATTGTTGTCTGCATTAAAGCATTTAATAACATAAAGTCAGTTCTAGAAGAAGCTTGCCCTCTGTATAATAGAAATGAATGTAGGATAGTATGCAGTGATTTAGCTTTGGCATAAAAGAGGACAAACAGCTTTCATGGCATTAATTAATTAGATTAAAATGAGCTGCTTTAGCACTTCAAATGCTCAAAACACAAATTTGAAGATTAGTTTTGTTGCCATGAAAAAAACAAGGTACATGCAAAGTTAAATACTCATAAAGCTATTGCTAATGTTGAAGTGATATTAATGTGGTATCAACAAATATAAGGGCTTCTCTGAAAGTAATTTATTATGTCAGCCCATGATGACGGAGGCAGATATTAATGATGTAGTGGTAGAGGTTCAAACTTCCCACCAGTATTCTATTACGTTTTGTTGCCATGTGACAGATGGCAGCAGCGAGGCAATCTGACAAAATGGTTTCTAACTTTGAATTGTGTATGAAGCAAAGCTGTGCCACTGAATTCCTCCACATGAAAAAAATTGCACTCACTGACATCCATCAGTACTTGCTGAACGTTTTTGGAGACCAACCAGTGGATGTGAGCACAGTGAGGTGATGGGTAGCCCTGTGTTCTAATGATTCTTTCACCATCCAAATCAACTGCTTCAGCAGTGATAACAGCAACAGTCAGTCACCTCCACTGGTGGAGATTTTGATGAGCACAGCATGCAGCTCTTGTTCATCCCTGGTGAAAATGCATGGCTACTGGTGCTGACTATGTTGAAAAATACTGTTTCGCAGTTGAGAATTTGTTCTATCAAACAGTGTTACTGTGCACTTTGTATCTGTTGTAGCTTCCAGGAAAATGAATATGAAATATTACTTTCAGAGCAACAAATGTACAATTAGATAGCATAAATAGATTATGTGGCATGAAACTGCACATGCACATAAATACCTTGGATTAACTAGTAAGGATAAACTGATTTTTTGTCTTAGAGATGTTTTTTTTAAGATCAAAAATTATTATTTTTTAATTAGCTTTTACAAGCCTCCTAAGGAGTTCATTAATATTGTAATAACCAGCTAGGGAGTATATTTTACTAGAATGACTGATTCTATGAATAAAAAATGCTAACCTTATTTGTAGGTTTTTTTTCTGACATTCTGATTTATCAAAATATGAAGCAGGACTGATTTGCTTACAGAAATTTTGTATTTCCATTTTGCTAAATTTGGGAGAAGTTACTGTTCTTCTCATTTGAAGAACAAATAAATTACCCAAATTCTCTTTTTTTTTTTTTTTCCCCCCCAAAGAAGAAATAATGTACAACAGTGAAGGGACGTTAATATTTGAAGAGTAAGAAATAACGATTGTTGCTCCTACTACTGCCCATTTATTCTAGATTCTAGATACAATTGCCCATTGTTCTAGATTCTCTTGTTCTATATAAAAGCTGAAGTATTGATTCCATTCACTGTCATAAGCAATGAGTGCTTGAATTGGACCAATAACACCGCAGTAGTCAGTTGCTGCATTAAGCATTATGTGGGTATAGTCAGGCTTCAGAAACTCAGTCATGTATCAGTATTCTCTCCAAAAACCAATGCCAAGGAAACTGAAAAACTAAAACACGAGCTGTTTTTTTTTGCTGACCATGTCAGGAAGAGGATTTAGTAAGAGAGCTACTTCCTGCTTAAGAAGAATCAGTTCAGGTCACTTCTGCTTACTTGTAAGAACACATGGTCAGCTTTTGGAGTCGGGCAGTAGAAGTTGTACAGAATGATGTTACCAGCTTGATCTCATATTAGCCTCTGATTCAAACACAACTTCTGATATATTCTTCAGAACTTCTATTTGAACCCAACAGATGCAGATATATTTTGCAACCTGCTTTTAAAATGAACAAATTCAGTAAAGCAGATGCGCTTGCAGGCAATTGTTGAAGCCCAACTGTATCACTAGTGTCATAACACATCAACATACTTCAGTGAAGTTGATTGACAAAGAATAGGCGTAACTCTGGGAAAAGGTGGCACTTCATCTGTAATGCAGTTTCAGTACTGAATACTGAAAATGCACAAGGAGTGCATTCTTGGGTAGAATTCTTCAGGAGGACCTAACAGCCCTTGTGCACCCTACCTAATTTATTCCAGGGAAAGTAAATGCTATTGAGTAGGATGAAAAATTAAGATTCTAACTCGCGTACAGTAAAGCATGCTTTGCACGTGTGCTTTGCACACTTGCTTCGTGCAGCAATTTAACCCCCCCTAAACAGGATATGTGCGAATGTGTCTACATATGGCAAGCTGCCCATTCTTTCCCCATCAGAGTTCCTGGAGAGAACCTAGAACTAATATAATTTTTCATCGTTCCTGAAATAGCAGTCCAAATTGGCCTCATGCATGCAGAGCTCTTTCTCTCCCCTTTTTTCTCCAATTCATGCACAGGCAACATCCAGTCTTATCTGTAGTGGAGAGAGAAAAAGTGTATTTTGTAAGATCTGACATGTATTTAAGAACCAAGAAGTTACAATGACAGTTTCCCCATCAGGGAAACAGCACTATAGATTTCAGCACATTCAGTATACATTCCCGTTTCTGCTGAGTCTTTGCTAAGACACCTATTAAAATTACATTGGTCTAATAGCAATATTGCTAGGCGTGTGTAAGATTCAAATGGATTGATATTTAATTGGTTGAGACAGCCTGCCGCCCATGTTATTTTACTGAAAGAATGAAAGATAAAATATCATTCCCACTGCAGATTAATTTCCCAAGACAGTTACATGAATGACATAAAACCTTTTCAGCCCTGTGTTAATGTGTTAGTGACACAGAATAACACATAAGTGTCATGTGTCTATGACCAGGCCAAAAACTTTGCTCATTTGTAATGAAATACTCAGCAAGTGAGCATCCATCTTATAAACATGTTCAGAATAAAATAAACAAACAAACAGAGCAGATGATACTGCAGGAATAAGTGGGAACATGGACTTCCCTGATTAGTGGGAGAATCTGCACTGCTTCACTTGATCCTCAAGGACAGCTATCCTGCATAATGCCTGGTTTTCCATGACAGTAATATCTGTTGCATTTATGACGTTTGCATTGCATCTGTATTTAACGAACACAGATTAAGCATCATTTATGTTTTATTTTTGTTCTCTAATTATGCTTAAGCATACAAATCTTACAAATTCACTTCTAATTCTCCAGCAGTTTTCAAGCTTTTTTTTTTTCTTAATAATAAGCAAGACTCTTTCTAGATGGCTCTGACATTTTAGGTAGGCAGAAAATGAAACATCCTTATTACCTCTTCAGGGATGTTGTCTTCTTCACATGCGCTCTACCACCTCCCATTTTTTTAATGAGATTTCCTGGTGCCAGTTCACAGGAGGAAAAATATATATCTAATATATGTAATCCTATGCTCAAGGGTATTCAGAGGGCCACAAGCTTCAGGATAAATTATTCTGAAGGGCTTTTAGCACATAAGGATATACAGCAGTGTATCTTTCATGTTTAAACATACGTGTTTTGACAACTTCTTTTTAAATGTGTCAAAAAATCCTGAGGAGATACAGAAGCAAATTGAAAGTGGGAAAAAAAAGTTTTAACAAAAAAGTAGTTCACAAAAAATGCCAGAAATGAAGGGGGAAAAAATGAAAAGCATTCATCTACTGCTTTTTAATATAGTATTAATTACTACATCTTTCTTCCATAAGCAGTCAATAAAATCAGTGAAATAAATCAAAGCGCTGACATGGGGTGATAGGTGGATGGTTGGACTGGATGATTTTGATAGGTCTTTTCCAGCCTTGGTGATACTATGATTCTATGATTCTGTGGAAACTGGTAAAGATTGTCTATATTTCAACATAATTCTTTTTACTACTAATTATAATAATTCTTTTGTTTCCAGAATCTTACATCCAACAACTCTTAAGAATTAATACATTCATTCTCCCTATTTTGGAGGCAAGTGAACAGCTGTATAATTTCCTCTGCCTTAGAAAAATGGTAGGACTTGAGATTTGCCTGACAGCCTTAGAATAAAAGTGAAGGCAACCTTTCTTCATGTAGGATAACGTGCTTTAAAAGGGCAGTATCCTGCTCTAAGGAAGATACTGTGGCATTGAATAGGCACAAGAGAAAAAATAAGTTTTTATCTCAAACTCTAGGGATTTCCTCTTTATAATATGTGACTGCAAACTAAGGGGAAGACATCTTTTCTTCTTTTTATGTAAGTGGAATAAATAACATGATAATTTGCTATTAGCATTGTTACAGAAAAAAATGAACACTAATATGTTAAAACTAGTCTTATCAGGTTTGCCTAAAGGAATAGATGACTGCTATCTAATTTACAGCTGCGTGATGGGAAGAAGTACACCCTAACGAAAACAAAGCCTCACAAAATAAATTTGTAACTACTTTTTAGGCCAACATAATGTTTAGATACTTACAGGTGCTTTTTCTCCTTTCCATCAAGAAACAGCAAGACTCTTTAGCAAGAGAGGTACAAGGTACCTATCTAGAATCATTTTTTTTTTCTAGCTATTGTTAAAAATCCAAATTTAAACATATATTTCCTTCTAAACTAGGTAGAATTTCTGAAATAAACTGTACTCCTCTGGGTAAATATTATTGATCTTTCCGAAACTTTATATAATTTAATCAATTGTCTTGAGAACATGCTTGTAAATCTGCTCCCTATCATTATAAAGACCAAAATATATTTGAAAATGTATTGTAGTTGCACACAGTAGTACCAAAAATATTTTTAGTCCCTGTACTTTATCACAAAACACTTCTCAGTATTTTAACATACAAAAACAACTAAGCTTCTAAACTTTTGTAAGGAAATACACATGTACTTGCTGGCTCAGTCATTCACTGTTATACATGAAGACACTTCTGATATGTTTATATTTAGAATTATTCTTAAAGCCCGAATATGTCAGTGGTGTTGTACCATTTTTATGAAACTCAAGAGTTTTTTTCTTAATATTCTGAACTAAGTTCAAATAAAAGTACCTTAAAAAACTGCCAATAACCAATTTTTTTTTTAAACATTCCTTTCAGTATTATGCTGCTAGTGACTTGCAATCAGTTATTTCTGTGAATGTACCTGTGAGTAAACTTTACTTCAAACATTTTTTAGAAGGCACATAAAGGATTTCAAAGAAAGGGCTATAAAACTCTGCTTTGAAGACTAGACTTGCATTAATGTAGAAATAAATAAAAGCTATAGGCACAAATAGAATTGATTTCTAGGAATGTAAAAGCATCAAGGAGAAGAGAAAAGCACATTGTCATGATTTGATTAGCCCACACAGCGGGTGTCTTGAAACTCAGCATGATTTTCAAGTCTACACCTGGGCGAGACAAGAATTCAACAGTGTAATGTTAATGAGGCCAACCATACTGACATGGGAAAAGAACTTATAGATCAGTTAGTCAAAGCAATTCCAAACAGTGATAAGTGCTTAGTCCTCTAAATTCAGATTATAGCTCTATTGCTGAAAACTTCAACATTTATATAAGTTCCAGAATCATGACGTTTCTAAAGCGCTATGCCTTGCTATTACTGCACGTGGAGAGTCTTAGAAGTGAATACCTGCACACAAATACATACATGCAAATTTTGAATTAATCATTTTAAACATTGATAGCAGTCATAATTAAGCTATTGAAAGCTGAGCTCTGATAGAAAATTTACCCCAAATTACTCTTTCACTACACATTCATTTTCCATTGAATTCAAATGTTCAGACTTGTTTCCAGTTCCTCCCTGAATTCAGTAACCAGTGTGAGAAATTTTGGTGTGAAATCCTGCAATCTGATGTTACATTAAAATTTTGCATTTTAAGTTTTCTCTGTCTTTACTGGCTGTTTACTGATCTGCTACAGTGCTTCAGGGGAAGCAGCATTATGACTTTTGTTATCATTTCTTTCCTCTGTAAAAGATCTCCAAGCAGATTTATATACCTCAGGGTGTTCTGGCTTTCTCACCAACTTGTAGTGAGGTTTGCTACATCATGAACAACAAGTTCAGCCCAGAAGCCAGTCCACAGTAAAGAATAGGAACATGAGATACTAAATGAAAAACTCCTCTGAGGTAATCAAAGACATGTAATAAGCCAAGAAACTGGCCTTAATCTGTTAGGATTGAAAGACTGAAGTATTTCTATTAGAAAGTGCAAATTTAAAAGAAATCCTTTTTTTTTTTTTTTTTTTTTGGGGGGGGGGGGGGGGGTTGATTTTTACTGTTGATGAAAAAATTGAGTTTTTCTTTTTCCAATTTAGAGAAGAAACCATTTCTGCAATATCAGATTTTCCCACAAGAAAATTCCAGTTTTAAACCAACGTTCTTGAAAGCCAACATTCTTAAAGAGCTCGAAATCCACATTGGTAGAGAAGTACTCTCCAAAAGTTTTAGTAAAAAAACATGGAGTGGCAGTAAGTACATTTTCGGCCATAAGGTCTAAAACATCTCTTTTAACTAAAGAGAGACATGTAAGTGAGGTGGGATCAGTAGAATATTTTCCCCAGCAAATTAGTTATTGTTCACAGTAAACGCAGAAGTATATGCTGGACCTATAAAAAGTCATTAACAATTGAGAATGAGATATTTGATCAGCTATAGTTTGAATATATTGCCTCAGATGTATAGTTTAAGATAATACCTTAGAAAATAAATCTAAGACAATATTTAACTTTAGAAAAAATGAACTCAAAGTAGCAAAGTTGCAATCCACATGATTTCATTTGAACTATGTGTGCTGAATGACCACTCATGCCATGTTACCTAAACCCTCATCCATCCGTTCCAATAGACATTAAATTTCTCTAAAGGTTAGGCTAAAGTTCCCAGTAAATTATGGCTCTCCATCTCCTACAGTCCCAACCAGCCATGGCAGTAGGGTGTAAATATTCCAACAGTGATACAAGTCAACCGGTATCTGCCCAGAAAAGGGGAAAACAGCTGTTAAAGTTCCTGCCTAGAGCAAGCAGAGAGTAGCAATAGCAACTGATTACAACACTGATGCCTTGATTGAAAGCTTTTACCTGAAATAAAAATAGAAACACAGAAGGTATGTCCCTTCAAATTGTGCACTGAATTTGGATGGAGATTCAGTTCGCTCTTTCTGAAAAGAAGTATCTCCACTGAAATCTGTCCATAAGAGCAAGACTGAAAAAATATAACAAATTTGAACCAGCATAGATAGCTGGTACACAAACTAGGCACTTCAAACACTGAGAATGTCCTTGTAGGCATAAAAATAAAAATTTGCAGATAATTCAGAAAGGTAGACAAGAAAAAAAATAAACTGATCTTAGATTTGTCTGTCTGGTGGCCAGTCATGAATGATATCACAGGACATAAGCAATGGGGCATTCAGGGATAACAACACAATTAACATCCACTTGTGTGCCTCAAGGAAAACAGAGCTAATCAAAATTCTTTCTTAAAAAAAGGACTGGGGAAGACTTGAGATATATCCTTGGATAAATAATCTTCAAAGCCATTTCTGGGAAATGTTTAAGAAAGAATGACAAAATTTTGCAAAGGGAGCAAGACCCTCTTGCATTCTCAGTACAACTAGAGCTCACAGAGAAGAACCACTTGGTAATACTTGTCCTTCATGTTTTCTGCTCCCTGAAATGAGTGTCTTAGGCAGCCTAGAAAAAATCAAAAATCTCTCAATCAGATACTTCGCACAGTTTCTGGATAGCAACAAGGTACTGAGATTGTGAGAGTGTTGTGTATCCTGTAAGGTCTTTCATTTACCTAATCAAATGAGAAAAGCAAAGACAATGAATTTGTAAAAGTATGCGGCTTTTGTTAGACATAAATTGTAAAACAGCTAGACTCTTGCTTGCTGACTTGCTGTCCTGACAAATGACTCTACCTAAATCTATTTATCCTTAGCTCAGTGAGAGTCCTCGTCAAAACTGGCTGGCCTATGCTACATAGCAGGGTAATTGTTCAGCCACGCATGTGGGTTGCTTCCAAGGCAAAAGTGGTCAGCCTATTCTTACCACCCACCAAGAGCAAGGCAGAGGGAAGCTCTAACCAAGAAGCCTCTTGTAAAGGGGGCTGGTCCTCTGGAAGCATTCACACATGCCAAGCCTGAGAAATGTTAAGTATCTCATTCAGGCCTGCAGGGTCAGTGGGGAACACTGAAAGCCAGGCAATCCATTTCCAGATACCCATATCGCTGGGTTCCTTGAGGGCACACTGAGCTAACATTGGAGAGGTGAGTTCAGAGATTACGATGAGTGCTGGAAGGGTGCTAAGTGCCCCCACAAACCCAGCAACTTTCTCTTCCTCTCAAGAGACTTGGTTACTGGTGCACAAGATCAGCTCTGACTGCTGGGTTGGCTTGTCAAGCATTCTGGTGACATAGAAGTTTAACAGTGAGTGCAGCCAACAGTTTGTAGAGTATTTTAAGAGATACAAACTCTTTTCTGCTTGTTAAAAACTAGTACAACTATGCAAACTGTGTGTGATAAAAACATCTCATGCTGTCAGTGTTCATTACTGAAATTACAGTTATTGGCACTTGAGCAGATTAATAAGGACATTTTCTCTTCTCATGTTAATTTTTATTAAGAAAAATAAGATGCAAGATATTCTTCAAAATATTCATGCTTCACTAGATAATAGTCAAAACAAAGTTTATGAAGACTTTTCCTATTATCTTTTTAATTACATTCCCTATGATTGGCTGTATATCCCAGCAGTTAAATTTAGTGCTATAGATCAAGAAAGAAAAAAAAAAAAAGTCAATTATAATGAAAATTGCATAAAAGAAAATCATAAAACCATTACTACTTTACATTAATAAAATTCAATTAAATATGTTCTTGAAAACAACATTTCATATAAAATTGCATTTTGACTGATAGCTTTTATTTTGTTTTCTTCCAAGAAACATCCAAAATTAATTAGGGGAAAGGAAACTGATAGAGAAGTTCATTGCACTATTTGGAGTCTAGAATTCTGTTAGTGTTGTACAGCAAAAAAATCTCTTATTAGATAAGGCTCACAGAGAAACAATAATAGCCAACACAAAGAACAACATAATACCAGTGAAAGATATTTGTGAATACAAACATAGACAATGACATTTAATGAGTGTATAGTTAATAATTAATAATTAATAGTTTCCATTTTACCAATTAGAAGTCTCCATACTTTGATACCTTTATTTTTTCATTAGATTAGTAGACTGTTGGCTTTAAAAATTATCATGATCTTCTGTGCAGACTAGTAAACTTAGTCCATAACTTTCAAATATCATTCAGATCTTCCCTTTTACTTCAGTCAAGTGAAATTTCTTCTCTCAAAATTTCACAAGAACTCTTAAAACAACAGAACAATAAATGGAAGAGAGAGACAGTAGTGAATATACAAGAGTAGGGAAAGAGTAGCTATTGCTGTAAGTTTTTACTGTGAATGATTCTGGATTAGAATATGTCTGCTCACATCATTTGTCTTTTAAAACAATGCACATATATTTAACTAATAAAACTGCAACATGGTTGGCTCAGAGAATGTTATGCTGCTTCGCTTTTATGTTCAGGTGTTTTCCATCGCCATTCCACAAATTCACTGCAACATCTCTATTTCTCCACTGCTTGTAAAAGAAAAAATATTTTGAGACAGATTCAAACTTTTCAATAGTTACAGAGTATTTTCATTTGGATCAGTGTTTCTAGTATAGTTTACCAGTTCATATTATCTTATTTTTCTATCTAGGAAATATAATTACCTTCCTGTGGCAAATACCTGACCAATATTTTCATGAAATCTTAATAATTCATCATCAGTTATAATAGCCTGCATTATTTATTAACACTTACTTAAACAGTTTTTCAGACAATACTCCTGCTTCATCAAGATTCAATTTTAAATGTTAAACTTTTGAAAATTTTCATGCAGTTTTGACTCTCCCTCTATCTCACCAATGTAAGATAGCATGAAGCAGAGGTTTAGCAGCATCCAGAAGAGGAAGATTTTTCAAGAGCTTAACTTCCCAGGGAGATAACAAATGAAATATTCTGAAATATTTCTGAATTTCGAAAGATGATTTTCCAAATCCAAAACAAGAAATTATTTTGCTCCAGGCTTTTATCTCTACTCAGATGTGTTATCCTGGCATCTGTATAGATCACAGAATATCAGGATTGGAAGGGACCTTGAAAGATCATCTAGTCCAATTCCCAGAGCAGGAACACCTAGATTAGGATCAGACAGGAATGCATGCAGGGAGGTTTTGCGTCTCCAAAGGACACCCCACAATCTGCCTGGCCAGCCTGTTCCAGTATTCTGTTATCCTTACAGTTGTTTTCCATACTCATGTGGAACCTCCAATGTTCCAGCTTGCATTCATCACCCCTTGTCCTATAATTGGTTGTCACTGAGATGCTATGATAAGTTTCATAAAAATTTTAAAAAGTTGTCCCATGTAAATATCTTTTTTTATTTTGCCTTTATTTTCCAATTTTGTCAATTCAAGCATAGAGATTAACTTTAAGGGCAAAATTTTCATCTGTCGAAGTATACAAGGCATACTACTTGGTAAAAGTAAGAATAGGGTTAAAAATTGAATATTTATAGTTTCAATAAACTTCTTTTATTTTGGCACTTTCTGTTCTTGCAGAAGAGAAGACTCAGATGTCTAATAGCTCAGTTTTACAGTACTGTTGTTCAGTTATCATTTTGATCCAGGCATCATGGGAATGTTTATATGGTAATGAAAATAAGCCTTAAATAAATTTAGAATTATTATTGTCGTGCTGACAAACTGGTAGATCAAAAGATATGAACATTCAACTTTGCTGGTTAAAATTAGGAAAAAAAAAAAGGTGCCTACAATTGTTTCTCACTCTCAGTGAAAAAGTACTCCTGGTTTTGATTGAAATGTAAAATGAGAGAATTTTGTTAGCTAAAAATCTCAATACAGTCTGACTCCAAACTGTAACCTGAACAGTGTGTTTGCCACATCATAAGAATACATATCTTTTCAAAACTACTGGCACCCCTTAGAAATGCATATCTTTGAATTTTGAGGAGCTTTTTTGTGCTATTTTTTTCCTGTAGACAAGGTATGTTCACCAATGTACTGAACAGACTGAATTATCCACAGCTTCACTGTACGAGCTTTGCCAACATATTTGTTGCTATATGACGAAATGCACGTACTAGATTCTTTCCTTCCAGACATCTTCACTACTATCATTTACTAAGCATGCCACTTAACAATATTCATTTTTGAAAGACATCTTTACAGTGACAGTGGAGAGTTTAGTATCAAAGTAGAAATGTTAATTAAAAAAAGAGTAATTAAAAACATGAATATTAATAGTTCAGAAAAGAATAGGCTATAGATCTTCACAATTTGTATTATTATATATTTTAAGGAAAATAGTGCCATTGCGCAACTCATAACAATTGTAATCTCCAAGCCAAAAGTTTTCTCTCAAAGCAATTATAAATCTCTACTCAGAACTCAGACTGTACCCTCCCATCTATTCGCTTCTGTTCTGTCCCACATATTTCCAAAGTACAGCAAGCCCTGGACCCTAAAGACTGGCAGGTCTCCGTTGGGATCCAAAAATATTGGTGTTTCCTTTTCTGTTTACATGGAGACATCAGCTTTACCAACAGTAAAAACAGTGGCAAAGTGTAAGTTACTGTAGTACAAAATTTGATTGCAGTGCTCCCATTTTCTATATAACTAAGGAATATACATAGTTTCCCATCTCACTGAAAGTATATTTCTCTCTATTGCAATTTATTAAATCTTACCATTGTATTGCTGCACAGGAGGAGAACAGTGCAAAGATATCACACAAAACAGAGCTGTTACTGCTCTTCTGTGATGCAGATATCAAGTTTGGTTTCTGTACTGACAAATTCTTTTTTCTCTTTTTTCCCCTTTTTTAGGGGAACTTAAACCTATACAATGCTGCTGTAATTCTGCTCATGTTAAAATGAAGAAACACCAAGACATTTACTAATGACTTGCTTTGCTTTTATCAAAGAAAACTAATGACTAATCACATGGAACAGGTTGTAGTGAGTCTACTCAAACAACAGTTTCAGGAAAATAAGGGAATGCCGTTCTTGCAAGAGTCTAATTCCATTCTCCAGCTTTTGATCTCACTGATACTAGTGTTACTTCATTGAACAATCATTGACTGTGTTCATTTTCCTTTATCACAGGGCTGGTTTAGTCCAACACATCTATTCATAAAAAATCCTTTTATTTAAGCATGCTGTTGGCTAACAGTTATTGGAATTTAAATATGAGCTTAAATTACTCTACTGAATTGAGACATACACTTTATGCAGAGGAGAAATGTGTGGGAACAGATTTGGAGAGATGGGAAAGAAAAGAGTGATCAAAGGTCCCTAATTACGGACATCATGTTAAAGACAAATATTAGCCTTTTCTTTGCAGGTTTTTTCCAGGTGGAAAAGAAAACAGCACAGTTTTTCCAAGCATATCATTAAAATATTTCTCAGCTCTGTAGCATACTGCCACACCAAATTTCTTACTGGATACATTTTTCTTCTAGCTTCTTCCCTTCTGTGGATGTGCTAAGAACCTACTCACAGCTTTCAACTAGATCTGCAGCAGTTGTTTCTTAGCAAGATGCAACCACTCATTGCATCTGGAGAAGTATGTGGTTTCTCTTTCAATGGGAATTTCAGTATTCAAAAAAAGTTTATTTCTGAAAATTGACAAAGCCAAAACCTTTTGATGTAGGAGACAGAACAGCAGGCTGCTCATCACAGAGCTGGAGCTTGCTGGTGACAGAGAAGACCAAGATGCAAATCCTAGCTTTGTGTAGTCTACATCAAGGACACAAACACTGATGCTTCTCTCTCTCTATCTGGCCTGAGGTCAAGACTGCCACAACCAGGTATAGTATTAAGTATGCACAAGTTTGAGAAAGCAGTTAGAACATGAAGAAAAAGAACAGCCCTGATTTTTTGTCCTACATCCTAGTTTCCTATGTCATGCTCTAGTACTGTGTTACTGGGTGCACTAATATATCAAGCTGTGTGATAAGAAATCCTATACATCTATTTCAAAATCTGCATGTGACAACATGAAAAAAACTGTTTTTTTTAATATAAACTTATTAACCTGAGAACTCCCACTAAGCAATTTAAACAGCACTAAATACATACCGTGTACCTGACATCCCCTGCTTGAAAACTCAACCAATGCCATCAGCATGTGGATATGACATAGGATAAACAACAGATCAGTCACTTCTTTATATGGTCATGTGAAAATATGTATTTTATATTCCATAGAAATGTTAAAGATTTTTTTTTGAAAGTGACACTTTCTACAGAAGCTCCTATTTTCTCAGGAGCTTTTTAGAAACCCCATAGCTGTTGGCTCTCAAAGTTAGATAAACTATTACTGGCAGAGGCTTGGATGTCACTAATTTCATTCTGTTTTGTCTTCCTTCCAGAAAACATTAATTAAGGATATTATTCTGAAGCACTAGTGTCTGAAAATACCCATGAAAATTCATTTAAATGACTCAGCCTTGGAAAACAGATTTGTTTCTTTTTAAACAAAGAAACAGTAGGCCTTCATGACTGCAGAAAATCAGTAGGTTTAGCACAATCTGTTCAGGATTTGTGAACTAATTCCAAGTTCTACTTGCTGCCAGTCAGTCTACACTTTCTCAATCTGGTAAAAGCTAAGCGCAAGTCAAGCTTTTTTGCTTTTTATCCTGTAAAGTTTATAAATCACAACTTTATTGATGGCTTTTGTCACTGTAGCAAGTTAAATTCCTGTAACACTGATTTTTTCTCATCTTCCTACGGAATGCTTGCCTTTTACACAAAAAAAATCCCAACATGCTTACTTCCTATGGTTGATTCATTTCCATGTACATAGAAAATATGGCTAAAACAAACCATTAGACAAAGTTTGTAACAACTACCTGCAATCCATGACAGGAATATAAGGAAAACAGATTAGATCCATGGAGCACATCTCTTGTCGCTGTCTGCAGAGTCTAAAAAGAATGGATTGTTTCATTTCCTGAATTCATGGATCCCTAATGAAGTATAATTGTATCTCCATGATGGTTTCTGGATAATTGAAGGAGAATATAGAGAAGGAAAGTTTTAAAATGGGCTGTTGTCAAGGTAGTAAAAGATATTCTTCTCACCACCATTTCTATTATCAGTCTCAGCTTTTCAGATGATAGAGACATAGGAATAACGAGCACATAACGTATATTTTGTATGAGATGAATACTAATCTGCTAATATCTTGTTGCAAACAAGTCATATTTTAAACACAATCACAGATCTTAATTATCTTTCCTATGCTAGCATAAAACCAACCTTGGGTTCTCATGCTTCAGGTTACATTTCCTACGTCATCGCTCAGTAGGAAAGGTCCTGTATTGAGCCATTCAGGAAAACCACTGTGCGTTGAGGATCCAGTGATCCACAGAATAGCTAATCTGGAGAGGCACAAGCCTGTGCTACTCTGTACTGCAGGTCTAGTGAAGTCTTCGAGTTATTTTTTCTGCTCAGATCCTTGGCTGCATATGAGCTCAGCTCCCTGTCACAGAGGAGAATGCAGACAACTCCCATTTGTGCTGATGGCTACACAATGTGTGGCTTTGCCTTTAATTAAAGTGCAATATTACGTTCTCAAAGAAACATCCTTCAAAAATTCAGTTGTTTTCTGGTAAATTGATTATATAATATCTCAAATGACTAAAAAAATAGGAGCTTCTCTCCACAGATAGGATCTGCACAATATGAAAATCCTAGAAGGATTTGGTTGGAAGGAACTTTCAAAAATCACCTAGTCCAAGCCACCTCACAGCAGGCAGAGACATCTTCCAGTATGCCCTAGGAATACCCAGCCAGGGACCATCTAGTGCTGCATGAATGAAAGGCTCCCAGCATCTGAAGAAATGTAAGATTTACTCACTATATGCATTTCCCTTCTTATTCTGTCTAAGCAGATGTTTTATTAAGACATCCACTTCTGAGCCTTTACTACTGAGATCCAGTAAGAAGTCTGAATCCTCTGTCTCTAACCCCCTTCCCATGGCACAGTGCAAAGCAGGTCTTTGTTATTTCTTTCTTCTGTTTTCATTCCAAAATAGTCAATTATAGATACAGAAAAAAATGGAAAAGGTCCATCTTTGTTCTCTGCATCTCCTTAATTATTTTGGCTCTGAGGCTGTACAACATAGTTTCTGGAACCAAAAAGAAGCTGCTGCAAAGCAAAGTGATTTAAGCAAGATTACTTTCTTCATGACAGTGGACGATTAGGATCTCATACTCTCGCTTCAATGACTGTAGCCAAGTATCTTCATATACTGTGACAATTTAACCTCTTTTGATTACACCACTTTAACCACCAACCTCCCTTTACACAGCTAAAGTAACATCAAATAAGTATAATGTGCTTATATGTATAATTCAAAGATGTTTTTAGTTCCCTTTATTTGTCCATGCACTGTAAGCAAATCCTAACATAAACTGAAGTCTATCCTGAAATCTCTTCTAACTGCGTGCTTTATTTCCCTCTGTGGAGGAAAATTTTCCACATTATTTTGAATGATCATAGCCCGTTCTTCACTTTCTTTTCTTACCTGAAGAAGTCTCTGGGGAGATCTCACCAAATCTTCATCAGTCTTCTGGACACCCTGCTCTGGGAGTCTCTGCTGGAGCAGGGGTTGGGTCAGATGAACACAGAAATCCTTGCCAACCACAGCTGTTCTCAACCTTGGTAAAAACATCTGTCCTTCCTGTTTCACCTCCCTTTTCCCCAGCTGAACTGAAGAGTCTGAAAGGCTCTGACTCAGCAACATGTGGGAAGGAGAATCTTTAAAAATCTGACATTCAGTGGGTTATCATAGTAAATCATAAACACATTTAAAGAAATCTCATATTTGGTAGTTGTTACTTGTTACTTCATAAAAAAATGCATCGGTCATCCCTCTAAGAGCTGCTTACCCCCAGCATACTAAACACTTTCTCCTTTATCATTTCATAGAGGCTAGTTAAACGTAACAATTCCAGTGTGATAAAATCATTCATTCATTCAAAACATTCACCTCAACCCAGCAATCCAGCTTATCTAGATCCCTCTGAAGGGCCTCCCTACCCTCAGGCAGATCGACACCATCTTCTAACTTGGTGTCACCTGCAAGCTTACTGAGCTTACAATCCCCTCATCTAGGTCATCAATAAAGATATTAAACAAGATGGGCCCCAGTAATGACCCGTGGGGGACACCACTCATAATGAGTCACCAGCTGGACTTAACTCCACTAATCACCACCTGTTGGGCACAGCCCTCTAGCCAGTATCTGTCACTGAACAGGTATGTAGTTTATACATTGTTTTATTTTGACTGTTAAATTTACTTTAGCAATATAATGATGTTTTAGCTTTAAATACAAACTACGCATGCTGTCCATTTTTTTCTTTTTTTAAACAGTTCTTTGTAAAATGCATGTTGCCTAATTCTATCCAACTGCCACTGTAGCAAAGTTTAACTTCATTGCCTTTCAAATACTTTGGAGTTTTCCTTATTTTTGTAGAGAATTATGGAGGCGGCTCTAAGAGAATCAAATTATATTCCAAAAGCTTTTGAAGAGAACTTCAGTCTCTCCAGGCATTCAGAATTCTCTTCTTCAGGCAGACAAAGCTGAAGGATTGGGTCTGATCAAAGGATCTCCCTTCCAGTCTCCAGATTTCCCAGAAGAATTGGAATAATGAACATTAACACAGTCAGTAATGCGTGCATTTAAAAGGAAAATAAATCTAGGGGCTTTTTTATTTCAGGAAATATGTGTATAATCTACATTTCTAAATCTGCACACAATTCAACACTGCTATACATCAAATAACTTAGTCCTTCTCTAAGCAATTAGAATTTCAATAAAATGCCACATTTAGAAATCACAATGCAGAGGTGGAAAATAATAGATGTAGACATCATAGCCAATCATGAAAGTAAAAATTAGAACAGCCACTGATGGCAAAATAAGTATCATAGTTTTTTTTTTTATAGCCAGTAATTTGTGCATTTCTATTTTTGTTGCCTCAATTTTGTTGCCTTATTTTATCTTCCCTGAATATGCTTTTTTTGTGCCATTAGATTCTGATTCTGTGGTTAAAATTCTACTGTAGAAACCCCAGAGCCCCACTGAAGTCTGAGTTCTTGGGCTCCACAACTCTGCTCTACATTATTAGTCCAAAGAGTTGATATCTTTATTGCTGCTAAGTAATACAAAGCAATTCCATTAATCTCAAGGCAAAAATGCCTCTAGCCACTGTAGTGATTGGAATCATTACTTTTGAGTAGATTTATTAGTGAGCTGAAATTTTGATTTAAAGGATCCAGAAATGTTTGAAGAAATGTTGCTGAAATGTCCCAACTGCATATTTAATAAATTCATTAATTCATTCAAAAAGATTGACAATACAATATCCAAGTTTTTTGCTCAAATGATTGTTCAAACTTTTTTATATCATCAAGTCAACTTTCCACTGCAGTGCTTTCTCCTCCTAAGCCCAAACTCCACTTGTTTCTCTTCAATCTTCAATGCTATCAATTCCTGTCATGGTTTTACATTTTTTGGTTTTCAGTATTCCACATCAAAACATCACATAGTGTACTGGAACTAAAGTGTTAATGCTCCAGCTCCATGTACCTATCCCTGCACATGATGGAAGTCATGGGATCTGACCCTTCCAGGTGGGGCGGTCTCTTACTGCCTGGCAGTGGGTACTGGAGAATGCTTTTCCTAGCCGTTCCAAGCTTTTCAGGTTTGACTCGGTCTCAGGAACTCTCTCCTATCTTATTTGATTTATTAGTCTCCATTTCAATTAGATTGTATTATATTGTGTTATTTTGCATTTTCCAATATCATAGTTAGTAAAATAAGTTTTCCTCCATAGATTGTTGCCATTGTTTTTTTCCCCCCTTCTTCCTTCCCATTTTGTGGGCTGGGATGGGGGTGGAGGGGCAGGGACCTACTGCCCCCTGTCATGGGCATAGATCGATCTAGTTAATGCCGTGACAGATTTTGGTGGAGAATGCAGACATTAACTGCTTTTTAGCTTTTAGAACGAGTCTCCCTCTCTGCTCTTAGAGAGCTTCGTTAGGGAGTGTTATCAGTAGTTCAGGTTTTTGTGCTGGAAAACTTGACCTTGAAAGATCAGGCATACTGCCAATATTCTGGGATATTTGTAAACTTTGTGCACTGCTTAGTCTGAGTAGTGCCTCTTTTTTTTCTTTTTTTGTTCCCCTCCTCCTGTTAGCTTCAATTCATTAACCCCTTTTTAGCAGACGCCAGCGATGGTCTTTTTCGTGGGGGCACTGTGTAAGGGATTAAAAGCTATGGTGTTACTCACAACCTACTGGCCAATCATCAATGTCGTAATTACTTGTTGTGGAACTGTGTTCATATATAACTACATAAGGGCACTGATGGAGAAACCTGTATGGTACCCATATTGGTACCTATATGCAATGTGGCATGATATGAATTTTGACATTTACTTCCCAGATGGAATGGCCAGTTTTACAAACCACACGATGTTCAGACCAGTTTCCAGATTTTCCAGGCGGTTTGTCAGACATTTTTCAAATAGTCAGTTAATGCTCATCTTTGTGGTCATAGCCCTATTCATGTTTGTGAGAGTAGCCCTGCTCATGTTATCAGTCTCCCTGAATGTATTCCTATACAGGCGTTGTAAGCAGGAGTCTCCTCCAAAACCAGAGAATGCTGACTGGCATGGAATATGGAGAGGTTTAGGAAAAATCTTAGAAGCATGGGGACCTGCAATGTCATGGGATTTCACTCTTGAACACCTATGGGATCCTGAGAAACTAAGCCAGTATTTGAGTCAGGGACAGTGTGACTTATAAAAATCTAAGGAGGTAAAACTTATTTGGGGTTTGGCTTGTGCTTACCGCACCCTATATAATACTATTCTGGAGAGAGAGTTTCCGAGCTGAGGTTCAAGCCAAAGGGAAGAATTTCCAAGTCAAATCTGATCAATTACAGGAGACACCAGTAACAATAACAGTTGCTCTGGTGGAAGGCAAGAAATGGAAACGAGTGTCCACGCATCTAGAATGGAAAAAAGAAGAGGAGGAGGAGGTGGAGGAAGATCCAGGTGAGGGGCCCTCCTCAGAACCACCATCATCGGGGAAGGCAAAAGGAAAAACTGAGACATACAGAGGAGAGTGGTGAAGAGGAAATCTCTATTACTACTCTTCGGCCTCTGAAGATGACTGAGATCCAAGGCTTAAGAAAGGAGTTTACACGATGCACGAATGAAACTCTCGTTTCCTGGTTGATTAGCTGTTGGGACGCCAGGGCCAGTAGCTTGTCTCTAGATGGTAAAGAAGCTTGCCAACTAGGAGCCATTGCCAGAGATCCAGCTGTTGACAGAGGAATTAGTCGATGTTTGGATGGGGCTACCACCCTCTGGGAAAGAATGTTAATAGCCGTGAAGGAAAGGTATCCTTTCAAAGACGGCTTGAAGCCTGCGATGAGAAGGTGGGATACAGTTGAAAAGGGTATCCAGTATCTGAGGGAAATGGCCGTGGTGAAAATGCTGTATGACCCTAACTTTATTCCTAACCACCCATGCCAAGACCACAACCCTGAGAAAGTGAGGACGACGCCTGATGTATGGCAGAAACTCATAACAACGGCACCAGGCAGATACACCAGTGCACTATTGTCAGAGTCTGACAGATACCAGGACCAGCAGAGAAGACCTTTAGTTTTTGAACTTATTCTTACACTCCAAAGCTATGAACAACAACTACCTGCAACTTGTGCTTCCATTTCCGCCATCTCACAACTAATGGACCAACTGAATAAAGTGCAAGAGCAAGTGTCTTCACGGATTAATCATGACAAACCTGTAGTAGTATCAGAAACGCTTGATGAAGATCAGGATGATCAGAAGAGTCTAATGAAGGAGCTGATCAAATTGATGCGAGTCCAACTAATTAAGGATGATGAACCCTCCTCCTCACGTGCACCATCAAAAATCTCAGCTGTTAAAGGCAAACGCTTCCCGGCTCCAGTAAGGAATCCTACATCACAAATTGCCTTGTGGCATTACTACTAAGTCCATCCCTGGATACTGTCACACTCTGATGACAGTCTCTCAGCTGAGATGAAGCAGAACCCGGCTGAAAGTCTCACCTTGCTTCATCGCACTCCACCTGCAAATCCTGTCCATGAGCCTTTCCATCTGTTGTGGGGTTGCTATGAGTGAAAGAGCAACAGGTACCGATTGCTACAAAAACGTAAAACCATGACAATTCCCTTTTTATATCACTGCCAATTATTTGCACTATGGTATCCATTTTCAAAAAACTGTATTTTACGTAACTGAAGGCTGTAGATTGGTAAGGAGTACTGAAGAGTTGTTTCAGAGTAAATCTCAAAACTTTATTTACCAAAATGGTTAACTATTTTAATATCATGTTATTAGCAGTTTTATCTTAGTACCATCACTCTGACTGAATCATTTTAAATAAGTGAGTATTTCCTACATTCATTGTTTAATATTTGTTTTCTTAAGTAATGTCTCAGTTGTGGAGTATTTTGTTTTCTTTCACGTCATTTTCTTCCATTTAAATGTTAGAGGGTCTTCTGTGTTTGTTTTGGGAGCTTTTCGTTTGTTGGTCTTCTCACATTTGAAATGTTCTGCAGGTTATATGGAATAACTTAATCTACTAAACTAATGAATTTCACCAATCAACCAAGACACAGCTTTTGAAGTAGACACAAGAGGGTTCTCCTATCATTTCTTTATCACAACAGAAATATACTGGAAATTTTAATGGAATAATCCATTTTTTCTATCTTTTCCTGCCAGAAACATTGTGTCCTACTTAGGCTAACACTTCAACCCTGCTAATAGAATTGTCCCTGGCTATGAACTTGTTCAAAAATGCTATGAACTCAGAGCAAATATATCACTGTTTCGTGCTGGAAGCTTGGAAGCTCCTTGTTTCCAAAATATTATTCAGTGTCTTCCATTTGCTTTGCAATGGAACAAGGAAAGAGCTGAAGATGGCATTCCCATCTCTTTGGGTGGGAGAACTCAAGGGGCACACAGCCACCTGATGGGCACCATGTGACCTGTAAGGTCATCTGTGAGGTAAAATTGGATGGGAGATTATGTGCTGCGTTGCAAAGTACATCAATGAAGTGTAGGTGAAAGGAGTTACACAAAGTAACATGTATAGAAATGCTACCTACAGTCTCATAATTTTTTCACAAAAATAATCCACAAATATTCTCAGTTTGCTTCCATTACATGAAATAGCATAACATTCTGCTCTCAGGTCAGAGATATAAAGTGCAGGGGAAGGGGGGGAGGAAGGAGGCCAGGATAACTTTAAAGTTATTTACCCTGTTACATTATCTACTCTACACATGGCATCATCATGGACACTTGACCTGCACTATTACTGAAAATAACCAGGACAAGCTACAGGACAAAAGAGAAGACATGTAGCAGAGTATAAACTTCAACTGAAAGCACACAGAAATGAACATGTTACTCCTGGGGAATTAGCAAACACATATTTACCCAGCATTTGTTGTAATTAGTAACCTTATCTGCTGGTGACTTATTATATAATTAAATAATGAATAGTGTTCTTATATTGTATCCCAAAGTGGTATTTTTCAGCTATGCTATGTTTTTATATTACTGTGACAGTACATTTTATATACTGCACAAGTATAAGCTAATTCCATTTGCCCGCACATTTTTAGCAGTTCAGATGTATATAAAATATTTGTTGTTGTAACTAATACTTCAAGAAAGCTTTCTGCAGCTGATGAATTCTTTATTGATTGTGACCAATTTCCATATTTAGTTCAATTTATACTGCAGCGGACTTTTCTAGTGATTCCTTTAATTAATAATAAATATTAAACTTGCTGGATTTCTTAAAGATTTTTCTTGATGTTTCAGCTATGAATACTTAATTTTGTTTGCAATTAAATTAGCATGAAAGATTTTTATAATTTCAACCATCTTGCTCTCTGAATCATAAAATAGTATGTTTTCAGTAGAAATATTAGACTATAAAGCACTGAAAGGTTTGGGCTGAGTTGAGCTCCTTTACAACTTGGATACAGAACTCACACCTGAAATATTGGCTATAGTAGTTTTCTGATGCCTCAACTTATTTTTTTGAAAACATCTGTATCTTCCAGAAGTTCTGCTGTGTAAAAACAGGCCAAGGAATGACAAATTCTCTTGGATTTTAGGTGGTCATCACCTCAGTCTTTTTTCATTAATACTGGAAAGTATACGCATCATTGACTAATGTGAGACTTCATTTCAGCTGAAATGTGAGGAACAAAGTGGCAGTCATTGGAAATGCAAAACATAGAGTGCAGTAACCACCAAAGGAGTCATGTATGTTACACAATTACTGAAATGTGAAGTCTGTCTAAAGCCAGTGGAATGAGATTCTTAGCTCTGCAAAAGTAGAGGAAGATTTATAAAAAGATCTTATTACCTAAAGTAAACTAAAATGCCAAATCTATGTCATCTAGTGTTGTTTCAAAAATACTGCATATGGCCATAATTTTGTGACTGTACATATACATAAAATAAGTATGTTTTATAAGTTACTATATACGTAATATACAGACATAATAAAGCTCTTGTATCTTATCTAAGCCTAAATCTTATTTCTATTAGTAGCATCTCTCTACTGCTACTAGTAGTTTAGCTATGAAAGGAAAAAATGAGGAAAAAGTAGAATTTTTAGAGTGCATGACATTAGTTCAGAACCTAAAATGTTTTTCCTTTCAAACCAAGAAACCATGTTGTATTTGATATATATCAGATAATACATCTTAATAGCAGATAAGTGAGAAAACATTTGGTATCAATTCTGAGGCAAAAGCCCATCAGACAGTCAATACATGTATTTGTATGTTTCTATTGTGTGACTTCCCACATTTACTGAAGAAAGACATTTAAAAAAAAGATAGACATTTAAGTCCCAGTGAAGCTGAATTCTCTGTGCCATTAATCTCTATGGGGAACTACCCACAAAGAAAAATATTTAATTATGAACATTCTGACTACGTATTGAGCAAATGAGATAAAAACACAGAATTCTAAGTTATCAAAGCTGACTGTATTATTCTTCCCTTTCTCCAGTTTGCCAGTTCTTCTGATTACTCCTTTTTAAAAAATTGAGTACAAATATATGTATATTCCTGACAGAAAATAATTGATTAAGCAGGGGAACAAGTTGTTTACAAATACAGGTGAAAAATCCATAAAAACGAAGATTCCATTAGACAAAATGAAAGGATTGGTTTTTATTTTGAAGAAAAACAAGTGAATCAGTGTGGCTGAACTGTCAAGCATTAATTGTTCTAAAAGTCTAATGACAAAGGGGGAGAAGTGCCAGAAATTCACATGATTTATTATCTTCCCACACTTCAGTTTGTAGCAAATGTATAATCCCAGAGAGATTCTCAACCACTTCCTGACAGCCTCTCAGCAATGAATTAATACACAAGGTAATAGAAAATTTAATGTAGAGTATCAGAACTGATTAATGGAAGTCATGTCAGCTGTCAGTCCTTTGCAAACTAATTAGACAAAGCACTCAAGAAATCTCAGTGATGCATATTAAGACTGCCTGAAAATTTAAAGGGGATCATAAGAAAATAACAGTGGATGATGAAAACGTACATAGAAAGTATTCTTTTGATGCTTCCTGTATATTTATTTGACCAACTGATTTCTACAAGTAAACCAAGACATGAGCCCCAATAAAATTCATTCTAATTATTTCTATTTGAGTTTTTTAATCTCTGCAGTAATTTTTTTTTTACTTTCAGGCCTTTGTTTATTTCTTTAATAGAGCATTAAAACACTATTGAAGCAGTAAAGACAAAACAATGGTAGTTAAAAATAATTTCATCCACTGTTTAAGAACTGATGTCGGGATAAACCAGTAGAATTCATCAGATACCAGGACTACTAAGGCTGAACTATTCTGTGTTGAAATAACCCCCTTTAAACATGATCAAAATAAAACTTTTTAGTCATTGACATGTTCTTGGCCTTGAACTACACTGGAGATGTTATGTGAGCAGACAGTATGCCAAGGGAGAATCTTCTGAATGCATCATAAAGGCAACATAGAACATCTTGAACACTCTGGAATTCCCTAAAGCATCAGTGAATATTTTCCACCATGGAAGATTCTGGTCAGAATACAAAACTTCCATAAACATTATATTGACAAAAATACGGGGACTCAGTTCAACCCTACCATCTGTTGAACAGTCCAAGCTATAAAAGTAGTACCAAGTACTTCCATACAGTGATATCGCCTGCATTGTAGAACAGTATCACCTAATGGTGTTTTCTCCAGGAAAAATACATCCATGGGGAAGCATGGGATGTCAAACCTCAATGCAACTCCTAGCTGTGAACCAAACTGACATAACTGGTCTATATATAACCTATATCACTTTTTTTTTTTATTTTTAATGATGATATTATATACATAATCCTTCATAGGGACCTGTATCATACAAGGCAGAGGGCACAGCTGCCACTGACTAGTTTTCGGATGACCCAAGAAAGGCATTGTTCCAAATTCAGTAATAAAGAAGCAATAGATCACCCTTTTCTGAGGACAAGGTCTCACAAGAAAACTCCCAAAGGAAGAAATCTCCAGGTAGATATGCTTCCCCTTTGGCAGCCAGCCCTTAAATGAGATTAGGGAGGAGTGGACCTGTGGTCCTCCACAGTCACACAGGTGAATTGCTCACAGCTGTGCTCTCAGGGCTGGCTACACCCCTGCACCAGATGTTCAATGTTCAGGCTGTGACTTAATGGTTCCCATACAGGCCCTAACTGCAGTAATACAGAACAAAAGATAAATTTAGTGGATCCAGGCATTTTGCAGCCTTTTTCATATAATATTTTCTACTGAAGCATAGCTGAAGTTCATGGGTGTTTTAAGCTTGTAAAGCCACCGCTTCAGTCTAAAAATGTTTCTTGATTTGCCTGGTATTTGTACTTCCTAGATTTGGCCCAGCTCAGCCTTTAAACAGCCAAATCCATAACTTCAGTATTATTCCTACAGAACATTTCCAGGATTTATTGTAGTAGCCCATTTCCAGTCCTTGTTCATCAATCACATTCCAGATGAGATAACACAGCCAGGATACATGAAACCACACATGCTCCTAACGCCCCTAGATACAGTGTAGGATGGTTCCAAAATAAATATGCATGTCAGCCTGCTTCTTGCATGGAAGTCGAGCCTTGTTTCTGCCTAGCCATCCCTAAAATCTACACTTCTGGGAAATTTGGGAAAGCTTTGAACATAGAGATTGGACCTCAATAAATGACTGAAAAATTCTCTCATAGCTGATTTGGCCACACCCTTTATTCATTCCAGGATTTCAATACACTGTTTGTTCTTTTATTCCTTCTTAAAAAGACCACTGTACCACCCCTCAAAGCTATAGCTTATGCATCCAGCTCCAAATTCTTCAATTTCAGGATACCACAATTACTGGAGAGTCCAAACTAGAGGAAAAGGAATGCTCAATTTAGGAGCTTATTTTCAAGGGAATTTCTCCCATAGAAGGAGATTTTCAGAGGGAAAAATTCCCATGACAGGTACTGTGGGGACATATCTTTTCTGCTTATAGACATGTCAGTCCATGAAGACTCTGGGACAGACAGATTGGATGTCTGCTGTTCCTAGTATCTAAATGTCTGAAAAAGCCAGGGAGGTGTCATTTGGGCTCATTTTCTTTGATCACGGTCTATATGAGAGAAAGGAAGGAAGTCCTAGAGAGTAAGGTTTGGAGAAAACTGCCAGAATTACATCCATTATGTTTGATTAACTACATTCTCAGGAAGTAACACATTCAAATTTATCCACCCACACAAAATTAGGGGTCAATTTCCAAGCCAAGCAGTGCCATATCCACTTGGGCTGCCATGATTCATTCCAATAATAATTTGCTGATAGATAAATGTCCCTAATTGAGTACAGCAAAGGGAACCAGGCATGATGCAGGTAAGTTGGTAACAGCTGAATGTTTAGGAGCCATTAAAGGGCCTCAGAAGTCTTGGCATGTCCAAGGCATTCCGTGGGACATGACACATGCATGCAACTAGAGCTCTCTGAGGGCACCCATAGCCCTCAGTGATCAAATAACAGGTGGCAAAGAGCCATTACAGGGCTTAGGTCTATGCTAAATTTAAACTTAATTAATCTCTACAAACTTTGTTTCTAGTCCCTCACATCTTTGTGGCTACTAATATCTAATTCTGGCCAAAATGCATCCTAAATAAAAATCGCCAAGCATGGTCACAAACATGTAAACTGGAAGTAATTAACACAAAGAGCAGAATAATTAACACAAAGAGCTAACAACATTAGCCTTAGTTGCACCTGCTGATGGATCATCCCTCACTAATTTTAAATATAAAAGTATTTGAGTGTTACAGGCAGGCTGTGCTCTGTCACCACAGCTGTCATATTTTGCCAGTTGCACCTGACCCCTTCCTGGCTCTCCTTGACTGTCCTTTGGAAAAAAAGTGACAGATCAAAAGAGTGCAAAGCAGGGTACAGTCAGCTTAGACACCTTTACTGTTTTATGATTGATTGGCATTGAGTTTCCTGGAGAAGAATCAGACTCATGCTTGGAGGATAGTCCTACTGGTAAAGGAAACATGGTATGCATACAACCTGGGCCTTTCTGGCCCAAGGTATTCTGAGAAAACACCATGCTTTTGAGGCTAATTTGCAGCCCCACTGTTCTTATCAGGAAAAACTGAGCACAAAAGATGAAAGGTTCTTATCCCCTTTGAACAAGGAGTCTGCTGTCATCACAGCAGCACTTTCCATGCCCACTGCTGGCAGAGATAGCAGGACAGTGGGTGTAGAACTGCTGTGGGCCAAACTACCCTTACGCATCCAGGCATGTGATATTCCTTACCTAGCGCATTAGATGCTCTCAGGGTAATTATGTCAGTGAAACTAAGCAAACACTTCACAACAGAATGAACTCACCCAAGCAATCTATAAAGGATTAGGCAGTTGCCAGCAGATGAACATTTCTCACAGAATAATCATTCTGTTCCTAATCCTCAGCATTGCAGCTTAGGGAAAACCCACAAAACCTTTCAAAACTGAGCATGGGAGCTAAACTTCATAAATCTCCTGGATATAAAAAACAAGGATTCAGCAGAGCTAACAGCTGTACAGCATAATACACGATTCCTCCCCCTCCTCCCCTACCCCATAAATGTAATCAACAGCCTGATGTCATTCTCCCTTTCAAAGATACAAATATCTTATCACCTCTCTCCTTTTCTCTTTCTTTCCAAGACAATCTGCTTGCTACACAACCCATTCCAAACAGTTGTTATTAAATTGTATTTAAGTCTTCTGCTTTTATTTCAGATCTCAAGAGTGCCCAGATGTGTTTCATTTTTCCAACTAAGAAAAGAAATTGGCCTCTACCTACATTCCAAAACTATTGTTGAGTGCCCATGATTTATTCTATTAATAATATTTTGGCATACCATTAATTAAATATAGGAATTGATATCAATTGGAAAGCAACAGAATGAGGATGACTAGACTTTTATCTGTTTTAAGATATTGCAAGATGAAAATAAAATTCATAGACTGTCTCTTCAGAAGAAGCAGGAACATTTACTATCACAAATATTTTCTGAAGCCACAGTGTCCAGAAGCAAATGAGCTCTGCAGGCATTTCATTCCTTACTAGGCCGGATACTTGTAATAATTTCACCTTACACTGACTTGATAGTAGGCTGCTATCTTGAAGTAATCTGTCAGAGAATTCAGTACCAATTTTTTTCTTCTCAGCTGCAGTGGTGGAAAAATTTCCATACTGACTATTTCAAAGGAAAATTGGATAATAACTAAATAAAATGAATTCTTTTTGGGGAAAAAAAAAAAAAAAAAAGGTGAGGAAGGGAAGGGCTGTTAGCCTTGCAAAATGTCAGCTTCTAGAAAAAGCTCTTGCAACTTTCCAGGAAAGTACTTTCCAAACAAGAAGTGATAAATATTCAGCTTGTCATGCATTATCTTTATTTTTCTTTACAAAGGCTCAGAATTTCTTTAGGTTAAATACCCCAAGCTGTTCTGTTTCTGATCTTGGCCTTTTTATGAACTTCTATCATACTGTGAAGGAATACCTAACAACTTGTGTACTGGGGTAATTTTAAGGTATCTGTACAAACCAGTGAAAGGGCATAAGCACCTTTTACACAGCTGACCTGTAAAAAATTAGCATGTTACAAACTGCAGGTGCATTTGGCAGTGTGAACCTCAGTCAGTATAAAAAGCCGGAGAGTGCCTAATGAGCTGTATGAGAGCAAAACTTGAGGGGATATGTTAACTAACACAACATCAGCTATGACTCCACAGTAGGGGCTGACAGGGATGAGCTTGTGGTTCGTGACCAGCTGACTGCTGCCCTGCTGGCTGCTGAAGGCAGCATCAGCAGCATTTCTGAGCCAGGGGTCAGTGTGCAAGGTAATGAACAGAGCAATGCAAAGCTTGCGCAGCTAAATCTCTGTGCTGCTCTTCTTTCCTTCCTATGCTCAGGGAGGATGTATGTACCCAACAGCCTGAAACTTCTGACACTCTCTTGAGCTTAATAGGCACTTCATTTCATCCTTGACAAGATAGCAAGAGACCTCAAGCAAAGTTTTAATTTTATCTTCTGCCTGCTGGCCACTTAGGATGTTTAACCCTCCTGCACCTCCTAATGCAGATGACTGAAGCAGATCACAGTAGCCAAGGAAAACATATAAGGCATTTCTTCATACATATTTTTCATTTTACACCCCCCAAAAACAAAACAAACAAACAAACAAAAAAGAAACAACTCAAAACTGTGAGATTGAAAGTCTTTAAAATAAATAAAGGCAAAGAATATACAAATAGAGTGACATGACTGAGATCTGAAATGCACTCAGATTATTTTAATTTTGCAAAGCTTTGGCTCTGATACTGTTGTTGAATTGGATAGAGCATCCTACAATGCAGGAAATTAAATGGAACTTCAGTTAATTTTATTTAATCATCTGCAGCAGATGCTCAGGTGTTCTGATATAGAGATTCATACAAATATGTCTAAAAGATGTGTACCATTATCACAGAAACTCATCACAGAAGTTTACAGTGGCAACTAAAGCTGGAAATATGTGTCTAAATGACAAGGATAAAAGCCAAAGGAACACAGTAACTAAACCATTCTCTATTGATTAGTGAGATATGACTGCCATTCCTCCATTTCTTCACAGCTTATCTCAGTTTCATTTTATGTCCTTTTATCCTAGTCACCAGAAGACATCGTATTTCTTTCTGAAACTATTTGCTCATTTTAATATAGAGCTACAAAAATATCCATAAAGAACAGTGAAAAGGACACGAGTTTCTTCAGAGATCATTTAACAAAATTTATAGTATTATGCTATTAGTGGAAATAGGAGAAGTTTGACTTCAGACACAACCCTATTCACTAGATTCTAGCGTTGACACCAAAACATGGAAAGCACATCTACCCTACACGGTGCTACAATACTGAACTTATAATACTTACATGTATATGAGTTCCAGGTAAATGAACTCGGAGTATTTGTGTATTTCTTTTTTATCTTCTGAAGGGGCATTTTAATACCTTGCATTGTGCTCTGAAAGTAAAAATTACAGTTATTGATGTAAAGCACATCAGAAAGGCCATCTTTTTTCTTTTTTGTTTCTTTTCCCACTATAAAACCACTTACAGCAAAGTCTCCTATCTGATCCACCAGGAACAAGTGAGCACTGCTGGGAGTGCCCATGAGGAACAGAGCATCAGTCAAAATTGGTTACGCAGTCCTCAAAGGAGGATCATGACCACAAACAGTAATATTGCAGAGTTTTCCTAGTTGTTTATGTTTAAACCAGTTTTCTCAACTTTCCCAAATCTTCCATCCTGGACTACTTTCTGTGTTCTTTCTTGGACACGTATTTGGCCATGTAAGGTCATAACTTTACTGTTTTTCGGAACATGTATTTGCCAGTTGTCCCAGATTCTAAACACAGTCCACCATACTTCTTCCAGCTGCCTGAGGTTTACAATCTACACCTAAATTAAATATATATATTTTAATAGTATCATTAATTGAAGTAGTAACTGATGATTGAAAATCCATGTAGGACATACTTTTCAACATTTTTCCCTTGACCATGAACTTTTTTGTTTACTTCTTCAGTCCTTTCTTCATGTCATTGCAACTTCCTCAAGACAGGTTTTGCCTAAGATTTTATAGAGAATGGGAAATGGCAGAGCCAACCAGACTACTAAGTCTGTTGATTAATTCCTCTATCTGCAAAGCCTGCTATTGTTTATGGAAAAAATTTAGTTGATGTGACACCCCAAATCTACTCTGGATGTTATTTGTCATTTAGCTATTTTTCAAACATTTTGATTTTTTCTTCTGCAACTATTACAAACATTAAAGTTGAACTGAAAGGTCTAATTTCTTTTTTTTTATTTTTTTTTCTTTTCTTTTTACTACATTCAAAGGCAAGTAATATGTTTGCCCTTTTTTGAATGTCATGCTTTCTGAATAAGTTTACAGAATAATAGCTAATAGCTCTAATATTGTTTCTGTTTGTTGTTGAAGTACTTTTGAATAAGTTTCAAGTCCACTTAGTGTAAAGATGCTAACCCACCCAAAAATTCAAATGCATTTTTTCCACCAGTCTGCTCTACCATTCTTCCTGTCACTGGTGTTAATGGTGTAAACTAACCACCTAATCAAAACATACACAATGCAATAGCCAAAACAGGCTGTATGCCAGCCTCTCTCCATCTTTCTGTTACCTGTCACTAGCAATAATAATAAATGTTGGTCTTCACCTTAATACTAATGTACTCATAAAATATCTTCTTGTTTCATTTTACACTTCTGCTATTTGTATTTTAGTTTCTACACTCCTGGTGCTATACATACAAACTCTTCCCATTCTCAGTACCAGACTGTCTGACTTGGTACCATCAAGTCCACATGATTTAGTGAAGTCATCCTTTCTGCACAGACACAGCTCACATTTCTTTCTAAAATTGCTAACTCTCTTGAAATCTTTTTTCCTTGACCTTCCTTCTGTACAAAGGCTATGACCTAGCTTTTTAAAGTCTGCCCATTTTCTTTCTTCTTTTGTCTTCTTTCTTTACAAAAAATCATGCCTTTTATATTTACACTATCATTTCATTTTTCTCTATTACTGATCATCAAGTATAATGATTTTTAATTACTTTAAGCTTCAGTGTTAAGAAATTGCTTCCAGCACATTGTGAGAACTTTTTCTACAGTTAGGCTACATCCCCAGCTCAGCTGATATCTCTGGATTCCTACAGCCTTCAATCTCATTGCACGTTTCCTTGGAGGTAACCAGGAATGCCATACTGGTTGTTGGAGGCCCTCCCAGGTCCCAGGGTAGCCTGTCTGATGATATCCATCACCCAATATTGTGGTGAGAACACATGCAGCCTTAGAAATTTCTATGCCCCAAAAAAAAGACCAAAGATACTCCATGTTTTCTCCCAGAATTATATACCATGCCATCTCAAAACTACCAGTTTCAAATAATGTATAGTAAATTTACCCTCTCACTCAGCATGGAAGCCTGTCCTGTCTAACAGGGTAGAAGCAATCTGCATATCCAGTGTCTTCCTTCCCCAAGAGAAGTACCACTCTCACTCCATCTGCTTTATCTCTTTAAAATGATCATCATAGGTAAAGTTTGTATGTACTGCTTTTTATTGTTTGCAGTGACTTCCATTAGTGCGCGTTTATGTTTCTGCCTCATCTTTCTCCATGTACTCTTAATCACAAAGTAAGAATTTTTCCTTCTTTTATCAGTCCAATTTTCCTGAGCCAGCTATACCCTTGTATATCAATATTGCAGCCATGTGAGTTATTCTCTAGAGCCTCTATCATTCCAATTAAGTAATAATTTTAATTATGTACTGTGATTTCCATGCCTGCTCTTCCTAGAGACACAGTGCTGAACACGTGCATCAATAAAGCCTTCTGTTCAATTTTTCAGTATTTAACTTCTCTAATTTTATTACATTTTTGTATTGCCCTTGCCTGGGTACTGATGTCTACAATGCAAACTTATGGGTTATTTCTAGCCCCTTCAAATGTCCCTGAATGAGAAAACAACACTGCAACTTAATAAAAATTACATTTTAAATTAAAGGTGACATACTTTTAAAAGATGGGCTTTTTAGTATTTTCTATAAACAACAGAACACAGACTCATATAGAACTACCTGAGAATTTTGTTTATTCAAAAATAAGTGGCTACAAGTTTACTTTAATGCAGTAGTCACTCAAAGTGTAAAATACACTTTCTTGAACTGGAAACAATATCATATCAAGAGGCTAGGAGGAAGGCTGATGCTCAGTTTGTTGAATTTCTTATTGATTTCCATGGTGCTGTATTGATTCACACCATTCAATTGCTCTTTCTAGGTTGCTACTGCCCTCTTTGCATCCAATTTGCAGGTATTCAGACAAACATTTTAAGGCAGAATGCATTCCTTAAGCAGTAATTTCTTTGGTGTCCACTAGTGCCTGAATACTAGATAATGTTGCAGGATAGGACACTGATACAATTCTCTTTTGATTATTTTATTTAATTTTTGACCACACAATGTTTCCTGACAAAGGCATCCTCTCTGCACATTTTATTTTGAATTTTTAGCTGGAGGATTTTCCCTTGAAATAAACCACTACTATATTGAGAAAAATTCTATAGGTAGTAGTTTCAAATAACAAAAGACAGTAAGTGAACTGAACACCTTAAGCCAAATTCGGATATTATTCCTTTTCAGTGAAATTGGATACTACACCAGAAAAAAAGATTTACAACCTCAGGACAAGTACCAAAAAGGGGTTATGTCAAACTGAGAAAGATTAACAAAAAGATCAAGGGCAGGTTTGATGTTTCTGAAATGCCACCTGAAGTGTTACTGATGCCACTGGGGCTGTAGGGGACTACTATGAGAAGTGCAAGTCAGCAGTAATGTACTAGCATGTAGATTGCACTACCAATTTTTATTTCATGAAAATACACATTTGTATTATTTTGACTTGTGTGTCTTCTACATTGATTCCAACTATATACCTTAAGTCTTCTGTGATGTAAACCATCAGTATGACTCTCTCTTCTATCTCCATGTCTTAAAACATTGGGCAAATTACAATAACCCAGATTTTCACACAATGAAATAATCTTATTAGCTGATTCTCCACGGGGATTATTTATTCTGCCTTCTTTTCCAGGTCTTGAAATAATGTAAGCAATAACCTTTCTCCACTTTTCTTCATTAAAAAAAAATGTTTTTGGTTTGTTTGGTTTTTTTTTAATCAAGATGCACTGAGATCCATGCTAACCACACAAAAATCTTTTTAAGGAATGCATGTTATTTATTCAGTTTTCAGATTCAGATACACATCAGGTATTCAAATTTTGCTACTTCATACTGATCAGTCCCTTTTAGAAGGCTCTCTAATCTGTACAGCTATTAAGCATAAAGGGATTTACATCAACGAAGTCTAACACGAGGAAGGAAAGTAAATCCTATTATAGCTAAAGAGATGGGTTGCCTTACCTTGTTTACTTCTAATCCTCCTTCAGCGGGAACAACAATTTTCCTCTTTTTTGGTGTTTCTTTTCTTGTTTGTCATTTTTGCTGTTTGAAATGAAGGTGAACGGTGAATGTTTCCCTTTGAAGTGGATGAATAGGAATCTCAGGAAGTTCAGCTAATGTAAACAAATACCAAGTCCAGCACCTGGGAGGAAACATCCACATATACCAATGAGGGCTGGGAGCAGGAGGGATGAGGGGGGCACT
>JAPSGF010000074.1:217596-290597 GCA_035772895.1 Perdix hodgsoniae
CCCTTCTGCTCAGCACCTGGAGTGCTAGGTCCAGCTCTGGGCTCCCCAGTGAAAAAGGGATGTGAACACATAGGAGTAAGTTCAGAAAAGGACCTTAAACTGATAAAAGGTTAAGAACATCTAGCATAGAGGGAGCTGCTGCAAGAGGTAGGGATGTAAAGCCCAGAGAATTCTCAGGGAGACCATATCTGTGAATATAAACACCTGATGAAGGAGGTAAGGAAGATGGAGTCCAGAAGACTCCCAGCAGTAGCCAGTGAAAGGACAAGGAGTAATGAGCACAAACCGAAATGGAGTCAACACTACTCTGGTACTGATCATGCCACATTGCCGCACTCTCAAATTCTAGACAAGACGTAGCTTACCCTTAGAATAAAGGCTCTAATGTTATCTCCATGGCAGTAGGCACTCTTCTGAGGTTTAATAAGAGAGTGCTTGCTCTATTCTTAGAGATAAATAAGTGAATATAGCAAAGGAAGTAAGATAAAGCAGAAATAAAATAAACACAATTAGTACAAAGAACAGAAGTAAACTGTGCTGAACTTTGACTTCCTCTTCATACAACCCTCCTACTCTGCATTACTAGGTCCTGCACGGAAGTGATAAAACCAAATAATCCTGTCAGCATCTTCACTTGGGAAACCATTCTGGTAAGTTCTAAGGTATCAGTTTAATAGCATTCACATTATCCACAGAGGATTATAACCTCCTGTTGCAAAGGGAATGAGCTCTCTCTAATTGTTTTTTTCCATGCCTAATGATTACATTCTGTGTGTCTGTGACACATTAAAGTGTAAAAGCCCTTGAGAGGAAGCTGCTTTATATGCATGAGAGAATATATATACACATATAGGTAATATATATATATTTGCAAATAGCTCAGACACTCACACATATAAACACATTTTTTATGCTATATATTATACAATGGGATCCCAGTAGCACCCATAGGAAGACTAGCAAATTTTTGCAAATTTGATTTTTTTGTTTTTTTAAATTGGATCCAGAGAGATCACATAAATTTATTGGTACCATTTGTACAGCAAGCCCTCAATGAGGTACATATGTTTTCCAAAATTAGCCCTAAGACCTGCAGATTGGAATCTTAATTCCTGCTCTGTAAGGAAAAATCACTGAATTAAAGACTGTGCTACTGCCATTATATAGGAATTAATTTCAGAAGATAATCTATGGAAAACATGGTGCAAAATAAAAAGAAGGGTAAGGAAAAAGAAGCAGCCTTCCCTAAGGCAATATTCTGTTCTACTTCTATCATTAGTACAGCACATTAGGAAGTTTTTTTCTGCTATTGTATTCCCAGTCTGTAGCTCTCCACTGATTATCTATCTGGCTCTGGTTAATTGCAACATTAGCAGAATGGAGAGCTTTTACTTTATGTATGGCAGCTGAGGATTACTTAAAAAGAGTTTTTAACCAATGACTCATTTTTGTGTAGGTTTCACAGTGAGTGGGCTCTGTCAGGAAAAGATAGGGTGTCACTGCCTCCAGAAGGATCATCCTAGCATGTTTGGGCTCTTTGAACACATACCAATATGATGGGGCAGAGGCAGAAAGACTCGTTAGTGTCCTGCATCAGAATTATGAGCTGCTAATGCAGAAGGAATTCCTCCTTTGCAGTGACACTGGTGTAATTTTCAATGACAGGTGGAAAAAATGATTTCTCTATAGATATGTTTGGGTTGTTTAACTGCACTAAACAAAAAATAGAATTAAAAAGCTGTTACATTCCTAAAGAACCCTTCACGTTTACACTAGTAGCAGCTGCTACTACCTGGCGTTAGCAGAAAGCCTGCACAGAGAATGGTGTCTTTCAGGCAGCCTGTACTCATTCTGATCTCTCCCCTGGCAGTCTCAGAGCTGAGTATGTATGCTGAGCATAGGTTTCTCCTCTCACCTTGCCCCATGAGTTACCACACTTTCTGAGCAGAAATTTTGTTTAACAGGTAAGTATTATCAAAGGGAACATGTGGAAACATATTCCAAAATGGAACTTGAAGAAAAAAAAGAAAAAAAAAGGTGTGTGTACACAAGTGTGTGTTCCAGGCCAAATGGATGAGAAAATGGTAGTTTCCTGCAATAATGAAATGCAACAACACAAAGCAAGCAAATAGGGTATCTGTAGAAAGCCAGTGTTTGTACTTTGTATAGCTTTACATTCAGTAGATGAAACCACCTACATGATTAGCATTTTACATACGAGTAGAAGCACCTTTAACAAATTATATATCGTTTAATAGATTCATAAAAAGCATGGAAATTTGCTCTGCGCCAGACTGGAACACTTTGCAATAATCTTTATGCATTTTTAATGTATGCTATTCTCTAGTTTTCTATGTAAAGTTCAAAATTTTTCTATTTCAATTTAAATCTTTCATTTTGAAAAAGGCAAGCACAGAAACAAAACAAAACAAACAAACAAAACAAAACAAAACAAAACAAAAAACCACCATAATACTTGCTGCTTTGAATTACAGGTCTTCTACACCATAACCTGTTTCCTTAAAAAAAGATAAAAATTTCATGTTCATAATTTGACATCAGCTTGTCGTAAGACAAACTTTTCAAGAAAATTTCCAATAAAACCGTGATGAATTTTTCTTGCAAAGCCTCCAAATACGAGTGAAAGTGGGTTTAGGAAGAACACTTTAATAGTTTGATAACTTCTAAACCCAGACCGAATTCAAAGACATTGAGGTCATATTTCACTTTGGAGGTTCATGGTCTACACAAAATTTGTTACTTCAGCTTTAATACCCAATCAGGAGAGTAAATCTGACAAGTGCACCAAAGCTACACTCCTGATACAAATTGTAATAAAAGTATATACTCACCTCTTGCGTAGTAAAACAAGATTCTGTGGGATATTACTTCCTCATGGAGCTTCTCAAGAACTTTCTCTGGCATCTATCATGTCACAAAGGCTGCTAAGCAGAGTGAGAACTCTTTTCATCATCCGTCATAGAGTGAGGACTATTTTCATCTTCCACCGTACAGAAAAGAGTTTTAGAGATAACATTGTCTAATGAACGGACTGAAGATCCAGTGCAAGGAAAAACAGGAAGAACTTCAAGCAAGAAAAAAACTGCAGGTAAGACTCAGAAAGACCTACTCTACAATCTGAGAATGCTTTAAGCATTATCAGATATTACAGCATCTCCCTCTCTCCCTTTCCACTACTGAGAGTAAAACAGTGTTTAAGTATCTAGCCCCCAGCAGGGCATACAAACTGAAACATTCACTGGGAGTAAATATCTGGATTCATCTTGGTATGACTGCTCTGGCAGTTATATATATACTGCAGTATTGACTGCAGATTCTTGAAATTTTGTCTGTACATGCACGTGCATCAGAGATGCTAAGAAGCCTGTGATTTGGCTTTCCAGCACTGAAATGCAAGGTTTCCCTGTTTGCCATAATATGCATCTTTATCAGTTCTTCTTCTCCTCAGGCATTCAATAGCATTTCCACATTAGGAGAAAGGACAGTGAACAGCAAAATACCACTGTTTAATAGACACAGCTCCTGATGTTCCCTATGAAGATGCAAACTTTAATAAGCATATCTGCAGCACCTGTACCATGGTCACAACTCAAGGACAAACCAGAAAATAAATCATAACTGTATATAAGTAGATGCTCTCCTCTACTCAAGTCGTTTAGTGGAAAGTATTGCTTGACCTTGACTAACTACTTACAAAGCTGATTGCCAGAGTGAAGTTTTGTAATCATGGAATCACAGAGGTGTTGTACCATCGAGTCCAACACCTCTGCTAAAGCAGGTTCCCTACAATAGGCCACAGAGGTAGGCATCCAAACAGGGTTTGAATATCTCCATAGAAAGAGACTTCACCACCACTCCGGGTAACCTGTTCCAGTGCACTGCCACACTTAGTGCAGAAAAGTTCTGTATGTTATTACAAAACATCCTATGTGCAAGTTTTAGGTTAACCTCCCTGTCCCATTGCTACACACAACTGAGGAGAGCTTGTCTTCATTCATTTTCCCACCTCATTCTAGATATGTATAAACATTTATCAGATCCCCTCTCAGTCTCCTTTTCCCCAGGCTGAACAGTCCCAGGCTACTCAGCCTTTCCTTATGTGGAAGACGTTCCATGCACATTATCATTTTTGTGGCCCTCTGCTGGACTCCTTCTAGAAGAACTCTGTCTTTTTTGATCTGGGGAGCCCAGAACTGGACACAGTAGTCTAAATACTGCCTCACCAGGGCAGAGAAGAGGGGAGAATCACCTCCCTCTGCCTGCTGGCCACACTTTTTTTTCATGTATCCCAGGATATCATTGGCCTTTTTGGCTACAAGAGCACATTGCTACAAGAGCAACCTGTTGTCCACCGGGACCTTCAGGTCCTTCTCCACAGAGCTCCTCTCCAGCAGATCATCCCCTCACTTGTACTGTTGCATGCAGTTGTTCCTCCCCAGATGCAAGACTCTACACTTGCTCTTGTTAAACTTCATCAGGTTCCCCGCTTCTGAGCTCTCCAGTCTATCCAGATCATGTTGAATGGTAGCACAGCCTTCAGGATGCCAGCTAGTCTTCCCATCTTTGTATCGTGAGCAAACATGATGAGGGTGGATTCTATTCTTACATCCAGGTTGTTGATGAAGATGTCAAACAAGATCAGACCCAGAACTAACATTGCTAGTTACATGCCTTCAGACTCTGCTCCACTGATGACCATACTCTGAGCTCTGCCAGTCAGCCAGTTTTCAATCCACTTCACCATCCATTCATCTACCCCACATTTTCTAAGTTTCATAACAGGAATGTTGTGGCAAATGATGTCAAACACCTTGCTGAAATCAGGGTAGACAACAACCACTGCTCTATCCCCATCTACCCAGACAGTGATGAAATCACAGAGGGCTACAGGTTTGGTCAAGCACAATTTCCCCTTGGTGAATCTGTATCGACTATTCCCGATAACCTTCTTCTCTTCCAGCTGCATGGAGATAGCATCCAGATCAAGTTCTTTCATTGATTTTCCAGGGACAGAGGTGAGGCTGACTGGTCTGTAATTTTGCAGATCTTCCTTCTTGCACTTTTTGCAGACTGGAGTGACATTGGCTATCCTCCTCCAGTCTTCAGGCACCTCTCCCATTTGCCAGGATCTTTCTTAGATGCTAGGGAGTGGTTCAGCAATCACCTCTGCCAGTTCTGTCAGCACACATGGGTGCATCCCACTGGTGCCCATGGATTTGTGTGCATTGTTTTTGACTAGACTGTCTATGATCAGATCCATCTCAACCAATGGAAAGTCTTCCTTTACCCAGACTTTTTCTCTTACCTGCTGGGTCTGGGATTCCTGACAACTAGTCTTAGCATTAAAGACTGAAGCAAAGAAGGGATTCAGAATCTGCCTTCTCAGTGTCCCCTGTTACCATGGCACCCACTACATTTTCCCTAGTCTTCCTGTTGGTATACTCAAAAAAACTTTTCTTGTTATCCTTTACTTCCTTTGCAAGGTTTAATACCAAGAGGGATTTTGCCTTCCTCGTTACATCCCTACAAGCCCTCACAACATTTCTATATTCTTCCCAGGTGGACAGGAATTTTTCCACATTTCATGGACCTTCTTCTTTTCTTTCAGTTTATCCACATGTTCCTTGCTCATCCATGCAGGCCTCTTGCCACCTTTCCCCAATTTCTTATACTAAGCAATGCACCAATCTTGAGCTTGGAAGAAGTGGTGCTTAAGTGTCAACCAGCTCTCATGTGCCCCTTAATTCCTAATGCTCTAGCCCATGAGATTCCTCCAAGTAGGTCTTTGAAGAAGTCAGTGTCAGCTCTCCTGAAGATCAGGGCAGTAATTCGAGCTATTGCTTTGCTTCTTCCACAGAAGATCTTGAACTCCACTATCTTGTGATCACTGCTGATTGTTATACTTATCTGGCACAAAGGGACAACCAGAAGCAGAGAACTGTGAAGACATTCAGTTCTGTCTTTAGCAGCTGGAGAGCAATGACAGAGTGCAAGACACTGTTCTGCAGTTACCTGGAAGCCCACCAAACAAAAACAGCTTCAGTCATCACGCTGTGGTACCCTTCGTGGTACTTGTAGAGCTGCAAATTACCACATGACACTGTGCCACAGGGAGTGAAAGTGGATACTGATATATTGGTTGGTCAGTCCACACACACCCAGAAAACAACCACAAAGCCAACACTGGTGTGTAGAAGAGGGATTAGGAAAATGAGGCACGTCGAAAGCATTCAAGCTTCTGCCAACTGTCATGGATAATCAGGTGCAAACTCCTACACTTGTGGGTCATGTCTCACCATCACTGACTGCTGAGCCTGAGCAGCCCACTGTTCAGAGTCCCGGTCTTGGCTTCTATCAATCCTGAACATCATTTTTCCAGTGTATCTACTGCACATCAGTACCTTTTGCCACTATAAGCCTATACTGCCAATGTTCCAGCCTTCCATTTCTCATGTCTAAATCTAGCTTTTTAATTCCATCCAGTAAATCTTCCTGCTCCCATACCAAGCACCTAGAGCAGATTTTGGCTTTTGACATATTTCTTTCTTCAGAGGGCTTTTCCTCTGAATTAAAGTCTATCACCTCTGACCAAAGCTTCAGTCTGTAATTTCACACTGACTAGCCGCATAACAGCATGACCCCCTTCCTGACCAGCTCTCACATCAGAGCTTTCTTCACAAACAGTAAAAAACTGGGGGCAGAAGAGATGAGACTAGTTCTCTTTATCTTGAGCCTGCTGCAAGTCAGAGCATTCCTACAGCACAGTGAAGGAAAGCTTGTTTTTGAGACTTTCTGTATTCACCTTTTTCTATAAACAGCAACATACCAGATGAATAACAGATGAGGTGGGAACATATCCAATAGCTAAGCAGATAAGTAAATAACAAGACTCATGCTTGCAAACATCTGTCTGATTGCCATCAAATCCTACCTGCAGGTCAGTCACCCCTCATGCCTTAACACTGTGCTCATCAAACTGACCAGCTTTCCTACCTCAGCATCAGACTTCATCTTCATTCCCTAGAGATCCTAGATGTTGAAGTTACATAGTGATTTTCACTCCTATGAGGATCTAGCTTTGAAAGTCTACATAATACTTGGCTGCAGGCAAATAAATTACACTTAAAACCTCAATTTAAGAGAAAATAAGAGGATTTTCCTGTAAATCAGTGTATACACAGAAATTGCATTTGGAGAACAAAAGTGTCAGGTGTACATCAGCAGCTGTCACACACACCAACTTTCAACATTCCTTCTCTATTCCCTCTCCCCAAAGAGCTCCACTCCATTAACTACTATACAATGTCGCAGCTGTCTGAAAATACATTTCCTGAATATAACAAGCAGATCCATAAAAAAATCAACTCTGGTGTATATTATTTTCTTCGTGGCTGCTTTTCTATGTGGAACTCTCAGCTTTTAAATTCTGTGTGGACTCTGTGACCTGGAGACAGAGGAGAGATGATAGTGGAGCAGGTCAGCTTTTCTGTTTGTTGCTTTTTAAGTGTTCTAATGCTTGTTGAACTAATGAATCCATCTGCCTGTGGGTTTTTTTCCCTCATGGTTGATTGCAAACTGTGATTAAAGTTTCTCCCAGGACAGGGGCATTTATCAGAGATCTCTACAGAGGGTGTTCTCTAGTATATGAGCTCCAGCCTTTCTTTCAGTCAGACATTTCAAGATTCTCCATTCTATCCAGCTGTCTGAATTCATTTCATTCACAACTAATTTATCCAAGAAATTCAAAAGTTATTGCTGGCAACAGAGAAGCACAGTGGGATTAGTTAAGAAACTGTGCTAAAAATCACTGCAGACCTTTCCTCCTTCCTTCTGCACAGAATACCATTCAGGGAGGAAGAAAACATGTAAAAATACCCTAAAATATCTGAGAAGAATGAACCTCAGTAGAGTATGTTCTTTCCTGTCTATAGCCCTATTCATGAACTGCAGTGATTTCTTCCTACAGTACAGGCAGATTGATGGGAACTGCTCCTGCTGCCTCCCCATAGCCCTGCCCATGGGGAGCTCTCCAGTGTGGGCAACAATTGCTGGAACAACCTCAGCTGCTACCACCATCAGCTCTGGAGGCCAGACCCACAGGATCCCACTGCCAATGAACATGTCACCTAAAAACATGCTTTGACCTGGAAAAAATAAGGAGGACCCTACAAAGCTTCACTTTATCTTCCCTTCTTTTTTTGCTGGTCTGTGTTACCATAGCTTTGTGTGTGTAGAGAGAGAAGTGGAATTAATTTTTTTGAGAACGAAATCTTTTCTCACTGTAAAAATAGGTCAAGCACAAATCTAAAGGATGTACCTTCAATACATTTTTTGTCATAAATCTAGCTGGTGTTCCACTGTTTGTTGCTGCAGTGTCTACTAATCTATTCAGTCTCTTTATCGTGAGGGATTTCATTACAGTCCCATTAGTAGTTACTTATAAGTTTTGGAGTGCTACCTCCATCCAGTGGTGAAACATAAAAAATGCAGCTTTTCTGGAATTTCAGTTTTTCAGACTTATTTTTAAGCAAGAATTAAGTGCTTAACTTAAAAGGTGCAAATATTAACTGGATAACTACATTGAAACATCATAAATGAGATTTAAAAATGCATTCAATCTATTAAAAAACGTGGTATTTATTGTTATTAAAAAAATCTCCACGCTAAAAGCGGTCTCTTAATTCTTATCCTCCTTCTGTTTTCAAAATTCCCTTTGAAAGCTGATGCTCTTCTGACAACATAACAGTGTCTGGATACAAGAAAGGAGGGAGTCGCCCACCTCCCGCTCTTGTTCCTCCTCCAGTTTCATGCAGCTACATCAATAACCTCCTCTTGCTAATGTTAGAGTGGAGTGCTTCTGTCAGTTGCATTTTTCAGAGGGAGAACTCCACTATGGAGTGGGCTGGGTTAGACAAGCTAACACAACTTCACCAGCAGAGACACGATAATTAGTTAAGCTCAAGCTTCACTGCCTTTCTTATGCCATGTTGATTTTAGCTGCTATGGATAGAAAAGAACAAAATGCAGGCAGAGTCAGCTGTCAGTACCTAAAGAAATGCCAGGTTTATTCCTCACTACTGCAGCTTTGTCTTTCAGAGCCAAGATGCCTCAGCTTGACTCTTACCTTGCCCTCCAGGAATACATTGTTGTTTTTCCTTCTCTTCATTTTTGGCACTGCCTCAGCAAATATTTGGTCCCAGATTCTCCTCACAGAGAAGAGAAAAAATGATGCTGTCTGTGTAAGACAACAGGATCTTTATCAAAGAACAGTGTGAAAGGTTAATTCAGACAATATATGGCCTGTGCCAGACTCTCAGCAACGTTACACTGACCTGCTTTTTGTTTTGTTTTGTTTTCCCTAATTGCTTTGAAGTATGCCAATGTCTGGCTGATCTCCAGAAATCAAGAGCAAAGAGACATTGCTACTCTATTTGTAACCCATCTCCTTGGGTAACCCTCACAGCAGTGTTGGCAAGGTGGAGATTTTTCTATCCTGAGGATGCTACTGAAGCCTGTACAGACACATACTACATACTGTGTATGTGCATAGCTGAAGAAAAGGATTGGGGATAAATCAATTTATCCAACATTACATTTCAGCATCCAAAGAGACCAACAATCCATGCATGGTCTCTTCTCTTTTGAAGGTATCATAGCTCTGAAGTTGATCTAAAGAGTCAGCAACACAGCTCACGCCGAGACATTTGACCAAAGGGCTTGCCATTGAATGCTCACTTGCTATTTCCATCATCTGCCAGGCAGTATCCTTGATTGCAGAAAGTTTTGAAAGGAGTCTAGCCAGGAAGTTCAGGATTGTTTGGACCATCTCCTTGATCCCACTTTATAACCTTAGCAAACAACCTCATTCATTCAAATGGCCCTACTACACTGAATAGGGCTGGCAAGGCACTAAGAGCACATAAAGTTATGTGTGAAAATATGTTCCTAGTCTAGTTTAAAGCTCTCATTACGCATTTTGGCTTAGTGCCAGAGTACCAAGAATATTTCTCTTTTAGTTGCTGAAGTACTAAAGAAAGCTATAAATTTATATACAAGGAAATCTACCTTCATCAGGGAATGTACTAGTTGACAGAAAAAATGAAGAATTAAGCAACCTTCTTTTTTCTATTATTTCAGATATATTTATTTTAGATAATCCAATTCTTCAAAAAGATATAACCTAAAAAAAACCTTCTCCAAATCTCCAGGACATTTTTGTATCTCTTCTGACCAGCTCTATATTCACATACACCTATCATCTTCAGGCTTTGCTTTCAAGGAATGCATTCAGGCTACATCTTGCTTGTTTTCCTGGCTCTAAAGAAGGGAGAAGAGACTGAAGGACATCTAAACGCATGCAACAGTAGACTGAGAGCAGTCTCCTTTGCTCAAGAGAAGCTCTGGAAATTCATCAACAGTGCTATTGGAACAAAGTTGCACTTAAACAGAGGCCCCTACCTTATCATCTGAGGAAGAAAAGTATAATGGCAAAGAGGCAGTCCATTTATTAATTAATGTTGGATCTACCAGCAAGTGCAGGTAAACCACAGATTCCTTCCTGAACAGTTTGTACCCAGCATGGAGATGATCTCAGGCTCTAATCCCCTTTCATCTCATTTATTGTTCCCTTTCTTCATTTTTTAAAATCTTTCTTAACAGATGCATTCCATTTGCCATATGGAGGTACCTGCAATCAGCTACCTACTTTTCCAGCCTATTCCAGTATCCATAAATGTATACTGTGCACTCCTGCAGATGAGACAGAGGCTAACTGCGATATTCAGCTGATTTACTGGTTCCCAAACTTGCTCCCAGGAACTCACAAATCTTCTGGCCCCACCAGCAGCCTACAGTGACCTGAGAGTTCTCCTCTGTACTTTACACAGAAGTAACTGGCCAATTTACAATGCCTTTGAGAAAAAGCTCTGAACTGTCCAAACTCTCTTATAAGTCATTTACCGCATTAACGACTGACTTAAAAAGACAATGAACAGCGGGCAATCGCAACCCTGAACAAGCTTCCAGAGAGTCCCTCCCTCCTCCTCACAGCTGACTGTAATACTAAAGCAAAACTTGTTACCTTGTTCCCTGCTTTCCCTGTCTGCTCTGACATCACCGTGCTGTTCTGTGCTAAGTACAAATACTCTGAGCCCTTCCAGTATATCATTAGCTACAGGAGCTGATAAACTGACTTCCTTCCTATGCCTAGCCAACTAAATTCTTACAATTACAGCTTGTGATAAAAAACTGGTACTTGAGGGAAAAAAAAAGAAAATCACTCATTTGAAATTTTTCTGACATATCACTATTGCATTATTGGTAGCTGGCATTTCTCCTCTATTCCAGCATTCCCAGGCTAAGATCTTTCTTGGGAACTCATTGATCATCACTGATCCTTTTCTCTCAAAACAAAAAGCAATTCTGGACATACTCAGATTTATTTGGGGCAGAGAGGTGGTAGTGCAAGGACAACAGAGCCCTCTGAACAGCACTCCCTATATGTCAGTTAGGCATGGCTATGCCTGAGCTTATGGATTCTGCATCCTAGAGGTATAATCTCAGAGTGCAGTTCTAGCACGGTAACTAGAAAACCTGACAGCCATGTGTGATGGTTGTATTCCTCTTTTATTTCATGCTAGCAGCACTCTGGCTCAGGCATTGCTGATAGGCAGCCTTAATTGGACACAAACGTAAAATTGTACAGTCATACCTTGTCAGGAACTAAGCTACTTGTCCAAAGATATGAATTCCTATGCAGAGCCAGTGTCATTGAGAAACTACTAATAAGAAAGGGTCAGGTTAACAGCCTGTATTGAGAGACAGTAAAAGGAAGAAGTTTGACTACAAGTCAATAGCTTTTCACTATAAATATTTGTAGCCACCACAGCACATTAGGCACAGTGGACAGCTGCATGGTGATCTCTTCTTGAGCAGGGACTCATCTCAGGCTTGCTCCTTGAGACTGAGAGATCTCTTATCTGGCATCTGATGTTTCCAGCAAGAAAAATCACTATTATATGACAACATCCATGTACATCAAGTTTAAGTGATATTTTCTATACATCAAGCCAGCTTAATTACTAGAAATCTCCTAAGTAGTTTTGAGGGCTTTACCATCAGTTAACCATAATAGAATGCTTGACTGCTATCTATGTTTGATCATTAATTCTACTTAATCAGTTACTAAAAAATTCTTTCTGTTACCCACATAACCAAAACTTTTTTCAGTAATTCACCATGCAGCAGCACAAGGTGCTGTAAGTGCATATGCACGTGTGTGTATGAATGAGTACAAAAGAAAGGACTATCATCTCAGATGTTCTTAAACAATCCGTAGGCTTCATAAACTAACAAACCTGGACAGATATCTTTTCTGAGAAGCTTTCTTATCCATTTGCTTGGCTATTCAGAGAGGGTGAAATACATATTCTAAGGGAATTCGTGTGATGAAGACTTTAGACATAATCTTACTGGTATGTCAAATAACTGAGGAAGCTGCACTTCATCTTAACCACTGGTCTCTGCAAATTAGCTGAAGTAATTTTAGGTAAGCAATAGTTAATTGACCAAACCTACTCAATGGCACTTTCAGCTCCACAAGCCAGGACTGGGTGTCAAATTGACACACAGTACATATCTGTTCCTGATTTTCTATGGTGTTGTCTGTACCGTTTCACAGCAAACTGTAAGGAAAGATGAGAAATGTAAATAATACTCAATTTTTTATACTATTCCTTTAGATATATCAATCTTAAACCTGTATAGTTCAGACTGTACTATTTATGGTAGTCATTTATTGTATAATCTATCCCTCAGAAGAGCAGGCCTAGAAATTCAAATCATAAGAGATGAACATGAGTGAAAAAGAAAATTAAACCAAAGTTATTCATTCTAATGAAAAATAACATTAAGTGTGCAGAGTCATGATTTGCTCTGAAAAACTGTAGTACTGAAAGTATTAGGAGTGACAGAAGACAGAACTGAAACCTGAATTCGCTCAAGGAGGCTGTAAGAAATGACTATTAGAGAGTATTGTATCTGCATAAAGAACATCTTATCAAACAGAGCACGAATGCATCTGCAAGTCTATTCTTACAAGAAGCCATGCTAACAAATAGATAGTTCTTTTCAGAAAGCAAAAGTACCATTAATGAACTTCATCATAGTATGGGTTTTAAAGTCTTAGAAGATCAGAATGGTTGTACGAGGTCAAACCTAGGGTCTTCCAAGACTAGTACTCTGTCTACAACCATTCAACATGAAAATGCCTAGAAATGTTAGCACAAGGTGTGAGCATTTTTTGTTTTTCTCTTCTGCTCCAGCAGCTCCAAATATCATCTGTTCAGGAAATTTCTGAGATTAAACAGGCTTATCTATTTATTAATTCCTGACAGAAATTTCTTCCAAGATTTGCCCAGTTTCCCCTTGAATTTATCTCATATTCTCTCCACATTATTTCTTTTTTCTTGCAAGTCCTATGTGTCTACTATCACTTCCATGAAGAACTGCTAACTTTCTTCATTTCCATGAAACTGGTTGGTCCTTGTAACTCATGGGTGTTCAACATTTTGGCTTGCCTGAGCCTGCAGAGGAGCAGGAGCCTGAAGAGGAATTGTCTTTGTACACATAGGTTGCTCTGAAAGTAATGCCTCCTAGTTATTTCCACGGAAGCAATCACTGATACAAAGAGCAAAATAAAACTGTTTGATAGAGAAAATTCTCAAAAAACCCACAATTTTTTAACATAGGCACTGCAATTAGCTCTGCATTTTCACCAGCAATGAACAAGAGCCTGCATGCCATGCTTGTCAGAACCTGTACCAGCCAGTGGTGACCCTCTGTCACTGTCATCACTGTTGAAACGCACCACCCCTCACCTCACTGTGCTCACATCCACTGCTTGGTCCCCATAAACATTCAGCAAACATAACAAGAATCCTCATCAGGTGGAAAAGAAAAAAAAAGAAAAAAAGAAAAAAGAAGAGTTTTCATAAAATTTATCCACAATTACACATGACTCAAATAGTAAATTTTGCATTTTACTATTCCAAAATTTTACTACTGGTTTCTGTATACTACTGCTTCGTAGAGCTCAATAGATCAACTGAGAAAATACGTCAGGTTTTATTCCCTAGGACATTGCTCTATTCACAAGAGGTTAATTTTTCACAGAGTTAAATATTTACTAATATTGCTAATTTACTTATATAAGAAATAATTGTGAAGAGATCCCTATTACAGCTGTTCTTTTTAATGTTTTCAGTGCAATCAGAATTTTGAAGTGTTTGTTTTTTATGTCTTAAAATTGGTCATTAGAATGTTTCCAGCAAGGAACACAATCTCCACATAAGGACTGGTATGTCAGTGGATTTCTGAAGAACAAGAAGCTTTCCAAGGCAGAATAATCGCCTAGACACTGCTTTGGGGACATGGTTGCTGGCTGTTTTTTGAGATTTGAAATGGTGTAAAACCTTTGATTGTATTCATGCCTTCTGGAATGTGATGGGTAAATAACATATTTTCTGAATCTATTTTTATTTATTTGCCTTGAAATATACTGTTTGGCTTACAAAAAATGCAGTTAAGAATAGCTTGTTGCTTATTCCACAGGGAAGCACTGCTGAGGGATGTAGTATCTGTGTTGCCCTCAGCCTTCACGGATCGCAAGTAAACAAATTTATGGGATTGTTAGAATAGACTGTGGTTCTTATGAGGTGTGACAGCTGTTATTTCATAGTATTTAAGTCAGTGTGAAGTGACAGTCAGACACATACTGGAAATGATACCTACAGGCATAAATAATGTGTATCCACTTGATTTCTGCAGCATGTAAACACAGTGATGCAGTCATATTCCCTTTTTCAGAAGCACTCTCCTTGGCACATCAAGACTGCTCACTGGGTACCTGTGATGTTCCGTGACAAATTGCCCATTCTTCACACTTTGCCATTCTTTATGGCAGGGCCTACCCTTTTTCAAGAGTACTGTTACATTTGCAGTTTTCCCACTCAAATCATTTTCAAAACACAGACCAACTGAATTAGCAGTAAATCTAAAGATGTGAAAATAAATACGTCTCTGAAGGTGGATGGGGGGTGTTGTTTGTAGTTGGCTTTTAGTTCTCACTGCTCAAGTCTGTTAGTAATAGGCAATAAATTACTTTAAATTTCCTATGCTGAGTCACTTTCACCCATCACAGTAATTGTTGTGTGATCTCCCTATGCTCATCTCAACGTGAGCCTTTTTTTCCCCACTGTGTTTTCTCCCAGTTTTTTTTAAACAGTGGGACAGAGAGAACAACGTGGCAGAGTTATCTGCTCATCAACTTGAAACCATCATATTTACCTTCATCACAACAGAAGAAAGAAGTTTCAACTGAAGCACCGCACACACAGGATGTGTTTTGTAACAAAGCCACAAGTCATTATCAGATGCAGCCTGTTAATTTAACTCTGATTCAGACAGCACCTGATTGAAGCAAACACTGAGTAGAGCCAGAATTAACTCATGATAAGAAGACGTCAGGAGCCAAGAAATCCTTGCAGGTCTGTCTCAGATTATTTACATAACCACGGGTTACTCAGGTCAGGGCTCAAATGCACGACTGAATTATGAGCATCTAATAAGTGACTGTGTGTCTAAGCAGGGATAACTCATAGTAACAACTTGCATTGCCAGCAAAGGACACATAAGCTAATCACCATGATTTGGAACTGAGAAGGCACAAGACAGCACTTAGAAATAGTTAAAATTCAGATGACAGGGATAACTTAATGATGTGCCATATGTTGCTTTCACTAGGTGCCCATAAGTTGAAATTAATCATTGTTTTAAATAGCACAGAAGTATCTGTGGAGGTCTGAGTGTCACAGTCACTTCCTTCCATTATCTCATACAGAATCCTGTTCATTTATCAAGTGGTAAAACTTCCTATTCCCTCAACACAAAAGGGATTAATGAGAGGAAAGATGCCCTTCTCAAGTTAGTCTGCGCTCACCACCATTCCCTCGTCGTTTTTATTTATTTCAAGGTTATCATGCAAAGTGTTAATTTAGTGTAAATTTGCTCTGCCGGGTCACTTATTTATTTTTATGTGGGTAGGTTAAATTTAAACCAGCAGATTTCATGTGAGAGATCATCTGTCAGCATCTGTCTGGCTTCCTGCAAAATTGGGTATCATTTGTCCTACCACAGACAGAATAAAAGCAGAAAACCAATATAAAACCCGGTGCTGTTTACTAACTCAGCAGGATATGGGGAAAGACGGGGAGGAAGAAATCAGATTGCACTGAAATGGTTTGTAACACTTCATAAAATTTCTTTGGATTGCAATATATTTTTCATATGTACAGACTAAAATGCAAATAGAAACATAGTAACTATAGCAATTGCCAAATAGGAAAAGAAGTAGTACTGGAACAAAGCCCAAGACATTGAAAGTAAAAGAAAATTGGGTGGGGAGGGGTTATATGAGGAAGAGAAAATGTGTTGCTTGATTTTAATAACATTTCTAATAACACCAATTTTAATAACATTTAATAACATTTCTACCAACAAATCCAAGATTTGCATTCAGTTCCTAGCTGAAGCAAGTTCTACATGTGCTCCACCTGCACATTATTTTATTTCTTCATACAGAAGTGCTAACATCAGCTTGCTGAACGGATCCTGGCAACTCAGCTAGCATTCCTCTCTCCACACTGCCTCTCCTTTTGTCTCCAAATCTGAGCTACCAAGAGATGGCAGAACCATCAGCCCCCAGGCAGCTACATTAGCTGCCTAACAGACCAAAGGCCCAGTGTATTTTAAAATTACTTCAGATGTACGTACTAGAACAGAATGACTGAATCAAAGGCATTGTTTGGATTCATTAAGAAATTTAGGGATAGAGAATCTTCCCTCTCTGCAGGAAATCTGCATGCTCAGCATTAAGATCATGGCATTACAAAGGGTTCTCGTTCATTAGACAGGTGGAGTAAGGAGAATACTGCCCCAAGACAAGCATTTTGGATCCATTTTATAATTTAATTGAGTTTTCTGAAGTGCCTATTGTTGCATGACAGAAGAAAAGCGTACGTTACTCCTGCCCTGTGGACTTCTTCAAATCATTACCTGCATATTCAAAAGTAAAACACTTGTGTGTGCCAGGTGTTGAAGCAAAATGGTGTGAAGTCAAGCGGGACCCTTCAGACAAGGCTCACTTCATCTTTCTTATTTCCCATTTAGCATATTCACCTCTGTGCCAGAGGGAAATGAAGAACAGATTATAGCAGTATTATCAACAAGTAACAACCTAAAATGTATTTTTTCTCCGTATGTCTAGATAAAATTTTGCTAAGTACTAATGCCTAAAGTTTGATTCTCTTCAACCCAGGCCATTTTAAGATGATCTAGTTTCAACCCCCCTGTATGTGCAGGGTCACCTGCAGCAACTACCTGACCAGGCTGCCCAGAGCCACATCCAGCCTGGCCTTGAATGCCTCCAGGGATGGGGCATCCACAACCTACTTGGCAACCTGTTCCAGTGCGTCACCACCCTCTGTGTGAAAAACTTCCTCCTAATATCTAACAAAAATCTCCCTGTCTTAGTTTAAAACCACTTCTCCTTGTCCTATCCACCCATGTAAACAGCCATTCCCGCTCCTGTTTATAGTTTCCCTTCAAATACTGAAAGGCCACAATGAGGTCTCCCCAGAGCCTTCTCTTTTCCAAGCTAAACAAGCCCAGTTCCCCCAGCCTTTCCTCATAGCAGAGGTGCTCCAGCCCTCTGATCATCTTATTGACCCTCCTCTGGACCCACTCCAAAAGCTCCACATCCTTGCTGTACTGGGGGCCCCAGGTCTGGATGCAGTACTGTAGATGGGGCCTCACAAGAGCCAAACAGAGGGGGTCAATCACCTCCCTCTTCGTGCTGGCCACCCCTTTTTTAATGCAGCCCAGAACAGTTGGCCTTCCAGCCTGCAAACGCACACTGCTGGCTCATGTCCAGCTTCTCGCCCACCAGGATACCCCAAGAGCAGGGCTGCTCTCAAGGAGTCCTTCCCCCATTTTGTATAAATACCTGGGATTGCCCATCCCAAGTGCAACACCTAGCACTTGGCCTTGTTGAGTCTCATTAGGTTCACATAGGCCCACTTCTCCAGCTTGCACAGGTCCCTCTTGATGTGAAACTGAAAACTACAGCTTCAGAAAATAGCAATGTTGTTACGTTCTCTGTGTGAACAGTAGATGATCTGGACTGAAAAAAAGTACCTCCATACTTAAGGTCAAGCTGAGAGTAACATCCTGCAGCTCATCTATGCTCTGCAATACATCCAGAGTATCCCTGAAATCACATGAAGACTCACCTCCATATGCCATCCCCTATGCAGAAAAAAACTTATTCTAACAGTATTCCATTCTGCACTGCAGGAAATTCAAATTTTGGAGGCTAAGCTGCATCACCAGTGCATGTCACTAGAGTCTTATGCAGTTGTCAGTCTTCCCCTGGGTCCAAGACAATGCTCCCAGTCCCTTAGTGAACATTAGACTCCTTGAATCAGTTCAACAGCATGCACAACAGGAGGCACCACATACTCACTAGTCAGACAGCCACGTATGGAGAAAGGAAAGTCCTTATTTATGTTTTTCTTGTACCTATTGCTGGTCATGACCAGCAACTGAAACAGAAACATGCATTTTCAGCCTGACTACTTCCTGAAAATGTACCAGGGTAAAGGTTGTCATCCTCATGCAATGAATGCAGCGATCCATAAAAAGTTGGGTGAACAGTAACACCAGAACAATCATCACAAATATTTCTTCTAGTTCCTCTGAGTTTAGCTTGTAACTGCCTCTGCTTCTGACTTTCAGAAGTAATGCTATCCACGATTCCTCAGCTGAGGACTCAGGGCAATACAGTCCCAAAAATACCACAGTCATGAAATGTACTATTGACAGAGGCCCTCTACACAGAATTCAGCACTGTTTTACTGGTTTTCTCATTTTCTCATCACATCTTTGAGAAGTGCAACAGTTTTTGCCAACACAGAGTCACAACTCAGACTGTCAGCAGATCCCTTAAAAGTCAGTGAACAGGTATGTCGATCCTGCGTGTGCAGTCATTCTGTGGTCAGTTGTCTGAGAAACACTGCTTGGAGAAGATGGTCCACCACCTTCAGTGAGGGTTACCAAGTCTTGGCAGAACGTTGTAGTTAACCCTAGTGATCTGAGCCCCTCAACAGCATCCTTTGGTGTGCAATTACACTAGGAACTATAAAAGCAGTAACATTTGTTTGTTTGTTACCTTTACTTCAAAGTCACTGAACCAAAAGCCAATGTTTTAAAAAGTAACATACAAGCCAAAGCTTTAGAATTTATCACTTAAAAGCAGTTGTTTAAACCAAACTGGAATTGAGGGTGAGTTACAGCCTTAACTTAGAATTGATACAGACACACTACAAGTGGCTGTCAGTTGATACCAAAGTTAAGTAGTAACCACAAGAAATACCTGGCCCATTTGGTCACTAAGGCAAAAAAAACTCACACAGGCACCTACACTATGCAGGCTAACAGCATGATCGTTGAATCACTGCTCAAGGGCAGGGCAGTCAGGCTCAACCACATCAGCAAACAAAGTCACATGGAGCTCTGAACAGCGTTTTTTCTGAAATGAGCTCCACAAGTGGACCAGTAAAGATATTCTGCATGAGAGTTTCGCTTCAAATACCAGGAAGAGACAATCTCAGTGTAAGCTAAACACAATCAACAACCCTTTAGTGTAAAAACATACCACAGATCTTTCATTGTCTTAAAATACATTCAGTCCTAACAATTTGGTTTTACGTCGAGATGGAAGGCTTTCTTATATTCCAAGAAAGCCAGATCGAACAAGATTTGGCCCAATGAGACTCGCTGATTTGTTAGACTTTCAACTCCACCTTGTAAGGATTAGGCCCAGAAAACAAGAACTTTCAAGCAGTTATGCAGACATCAACATGATGGCACCCTCGATGCTCCTTCAGAATTTATGCTTTTCAGCAACAACCCATGCCTGTCATACTAATCTCACACAGCTCAGCTGAGTAGACAGCGCAGACAGCAGGGAAAGATCCCACAGTTCAAGGCAGAGGTTTTCAACTGATATACCTATGACATCCCAAATGAATGGAGGATCCTCTTGCACAGGCTCTTCTGCATGCTTGGTTTACAGTCTTAATCCCTAAACACCAACCAACTCCAAACACCTCTCAAGAAAAAAAAACAAACAAACAAAAAACAAACAAAAAAAAAAAAGAGAAAATTGTCTATTTCTTTCAATACCAGCTCCTTTTCCCTGTCATCCCAACAATTTCTTAGTGAAAAATGTAGCAGTCAAGATGTTCTATACAACACATGCTCCAAACAATACATTTTAATCTGGCTTTAATCAACTGTACAAGGAAGGGAAGGGGGGAGAGAAAAAAAAAGGGGGGGGGCTTTTACACACAAGGAATTTTCACGCATTTAATGTAACGGCACCCTAATCAAATTTACAGTACTTTTTGTCTCCACTAGATACTGTGTTTCAAAAGTATAATGGGAAAAAAGTGAACAAAATACTAGTAGTCTTTAAAGGTTTAAGAACTCAACTATTCAGAGCTGCATATGCATAAATGTCTTAAGAATTATGATTTGTACTTTTCACTCTTACATTAAAAAATAGCTTTAGTTGTGTCTTTCCACAAGATATCAAAGATGACAAGAATCAATCACTTCAAACTTCTGAAGGTTACACGAGGACTTCCTTTAACAAGCCTACCGTGAAGCAAACACTAAAAATAGGAAAAGAATGTGCAAGAGTTCCAAGTAAGTGAGATGCACAGCATGTTTTGCAAGCTTGCATTCTGATAGCCACAAACTGAAGACTGCTGCCTGAGGAAAGCCTGCCTGAATCTCTTCAGTTAGTCTACTTAAAACATATCCACTGCAGAAAGCTATACAGATAGATAAACGCTAGGACCTTCTGTCCTGCTAAGTTCTCCTTTGGATGTTACCTTTGATGATGAAAGCAAGCAAAGAGGTCAATTTTAGAAGCAATAAGAACTACAGGATGTATTTACTTGTTTTCCCATGACACATAACTAAGAGAACTCGTGCGTCTTTTATTCATGTGACCAAAAAGAACAAACAAAAACGCAGGTATCTGTGAAACAGTAATTCAGGTCTCTAAGTTGTTGTAATTTGTTCATTCGGACGTCCATGTAGTACAAATCAGACAAACTGATTCATGTGTAGGACTGATGGGAGTCAGAAATCTACATGAATTACAATTTTCAGCTCAATCATATTAATTACACAGAGGAAACTAAAACATCTTATTTGCACAGAAAAAGAGTGGAAATAACAGACATTCACATACACCCCAGCATTTTTCCTAGTATAATATTGCACACTCCAACAATGTTGCACAAATTACTGGCTTTTTATAAAGACCATGTATGAGGTATTAGTCCATTAATAAATAAAGAAAAATATGGAAAAGCACTTAATATAATGCAATAATCCATTCCAAATATTTAGTGAATGAGAACAGAACAAGTGATAATACGCACTCTTGCAGGAAAGGTTAACGTTACTTAGCAAACAGTCAGCTTTCAGTATCAGTTCAAAAAGCAAAGAGTTAAACCTTACTGATAAAGATCTTAAGAATTCAAAGCCTATTTATAACACTGCTGTTCAAAAATGCTTATTTTGCTCATGCAATCCACTTGAAAGGTAAATTCTTGTCATAATTTTCAACAGACAGCAACGTGTGTGTGATAACCTTACTAAAGAACTTCTGGGTTGATATATATTAACTTCAGATAACATATATTAAGAGTTTTGTGGGGTTTTTTTGTTTTTTTTTTTTTTAAAGAAGTTTATGCTGGTTACAGATTTCCATAGCACTGAAGTTGTTACTTATTAGCCCTGCTTGTTATCAGACACCAGCACCACAAAGTATTAGGTGAATATGGGAGTTGTAACTTCCAGTTTTACTATTCCTTTAAGCCAAGAGTTTACCTTTCAAATCACAAAGCTGAATAATCTCTGCTGACAGGTAATAAATATATTCAAACACAATCTATTTCTTATTTAGACTGTTTCAGAAACACTAGGAATCTGAAAGTAAGCTTATTTGTTTAAGTTTGCCAAAGCACAAAGGAGAACTTAAGTTCAACAAATGGAACTATGGCAACTACAGTGCACACATAATATGAGAAGCATAAAGCAAGGCTGTATTCAATATGTTCTTCTGAATCTTGTTAAGAGATATTTGTGTTTTGGAGAGGTGGAGTAAGAAACATACTATGTGCATACACAAACTTGCATATATCAATAGCCCTTAAGCGAGTGAAGGGTTATTCACATCCTCAACCTACATCACTCTCCTAGGCAATGAACAATCTTAACATATTTCCTTTTTTTGTTTGTTTTTAAGTTGGAATATACATGCTTTGTTTCTAACAGATTCGCAACGCTGGACAAAGTAGCAAAGACACCGAGTTTTATTTCCGCTGCTATTTTGTGCAAATTGTTGAACTTGTGGACTAAGTCCATATTCAGTAAAAACCACTAGTGAAAATCTGAAAGGCATAATAAAAAAAAAGCAGCACTTCAGAATAAAGTATCACCACTGCTAGAAATCCATGCACCAGTAACTCAAACATTCCTGAATTGGCATACAATTATATTATATTTCTAAAATTAAAAAAAATATATCATATGATGAATTTACTGAGTGCCTTCTAAATTGAAATACAAAATTTCTTATGATGCAAGATTATTTCCCTCCTCTTTTAAGTAGTTACTGAGGTGTATAGCTCTTAATTGCATGTTGTTTCTATTCTGATAATTAGTTCCATCTACAATTTCTTTATAGCAGTTAAGTGTTTTTAAGAACACACAGTTCAGAGATCTCTTTCCATATTAGCACATAACCAAGGAGAATTATGAAGGTGTTGAAGAGATGAAAAAAAAGGAAACATTATTGGCCAGAACAGTCTGTGTATGTAGTAACCATGTTTCCTCGCCTCTGAGTGACAGTCCTGCAGTGCTTGCTGGATCCATGGAACCTGTTATCAGTTCGCACTGCGTGCCGGTGTGCATTTTCAAAGTCACTAAAAGAAAACATCTTTTCCATATTTTCAAACACATCATCAAACAGTCCACCTCCAAAGGAGAACTCTTGGAAAGAACGTCTTTGCCGATTGTGAGCTTCCCGATGACTTCGGAAGTGATTTTCAAAGTGCTTTTTCGACCGTGAGTATTGACTGAAGAGGTCGTAGTCTTTGAACAGATCATCAAAGTTGAAGTTAAATGACGACTGATGAAATGGGCTGCCATTACTTCCTTGTCCTCCATGACGGCCAAATTGATCATATTCCTTTCGTTTATTCTCATCTGATAATGTTTCATATGCTGTTTCCAATTTAAAAGAAAAAAAGTTTTAAAATGTCAACTGTATGCACATGAAGACTAGAACCAAACAAATACACAGAACAGCCTTCCCCCACTCCTGCAACGAGATATTCTCCAAGCTAGACTTTAACTGAACGCTCAAGTCCAATCAAGATTAATATTTAACTTCTACAATCCAAAATCAGTTTTCATATTAATTACAGCTATTTACTTATAATAATAGCTATACTCTGAAGACAAATCACAGCCTCAAAGTTTTAAACTCACATAATGCTGTTTAGTTAGCAATAAAGATTACTGCTTATATTTGAAAGAAGACAGCAGCAAGATGCGGTGATGCAAAAGACTGCAGGTAAGAGGATGTGCTAGGAGCTCGCCCTGAACAAGTAAATTGCCTGCTGCATTCTTATCACAGAAACAGTGCAGTGTCTGCACTGCTATTTGCAGGCAGACAGTAAGATCTAGCTATGCTGGACTTAGAATTAAGTGATAAGCTAAACATTAAGGGCAAAAATAAAACAAAGGAAATGGATTACCTATTTGTCTAAACTCTCAACATTTCAGAAGATTAACAATAAACCTACATTTTTTATTGGGTATAACCAAAATGGAATTAGGTTTCCATCTGTTCCTTGGTCCAAAACTACAGCTACAGCTGTTTCAAGGCAGAAACTGACATATAAAATACTCGTTGTAATTAGAATATATATTTGGAGCACTACCACTTTCTTACCTGTCAATGGTTTCCCAATTTTTCTATACAGCTCAACACATACTTACAACTCCCACTTCCTCCTTTAGCATAGCTAACAGCTGCAGTTTCTCAAAAGACCACCCTTTCTTTTGACTACATTATTACCCTTTCAAAGTAACTGTTCTGTAGATAGGAAGATAAAGCTCAGAGTTGAGAGAAACACACAAGATGGATAAATGTGATAAAAGCCTATGGTGAACATAAGTGAGAACATCTTATTCTTCAGCAAACCTTGTCATTTTCTTGGTTATTCACTTCCACCAATATATTTTCTTCACAGAACACTCATGAAAGGTGCATTCTTAGGGTAGTTCAGGTTGGGAGTGACCTCTAGTTTACTGCTCTGCTCAATTAAGTCAGTTATGAGATCAGCTTAGTTCCTCAGAGCTTTATCCTCTCACTCCTGAAAAGTCTGCAAGGATGGAATGCATACAAACTGTCTAGGCAACCTCTTTCAATTGTTGCCCACCCCATAGGCAAAGAAAGTTTCGCCTTACAGCCACAATGAAACTGTTGCACCTGATGTCTTTTGTATTCCACCATGAGCCACCACAGAGCTTTTCTGAAGTTTTTTTGTTTGTTTCTTCTTGAAGCCCTAGTAATCCTCAGCTGGATCTTATCTGGCAGATCAAAGGTACAGTCACTGAAGTAAACTCCTAGAGCTAAAGTTGTCCTACTCCCACATATTTTTTGTGAGAAAAGACTTAAGCCTAGAAGTTCAATAGGTAGAAATGCATAAACTGCCTAAGAGGCCTGCCTACATACAAAAACAGACATGTGTCAAGTACTGACACATGACAATTGCCACCACAAAAGTAAAAATATATACATTTTTCTTATCTTATACAGTAAAAGCAGTATACTTAAGGTAATGTATTCGTTCACAGATATAATTACAGAATAGAATAACAGAACAGCTGATGTTGGAAGGGACCTCGAGGATCACCCAGTACCAACCCCTTGCCATGGGTAGGGCTGCCACCCACCAGATCAGGCTGCCTAAAGCCCCATCCAACCTGGCCTTGAACACCTCCAGGGATGGGGCATCTACAGTTTGCTGGCAACCTCTTCCAGTGTTTTACCACTCTCTCAGTAAAAAAATAAAAATAAAAAAAATTGCCATACCATCTAACCTAGATCTCCCCTTCTTAAAGTTTAAAATCACACTCCCTCTGTCCTATCAATATGTGCCCATGTAAAAAGTCAATATACAAGCCATGTGTCCAATTATTTTAAGATTAAAGTTAGTATACGTTACCTTCAGCAATTTCTCTAAATTTTGCTTCCGCACCAGGACTCTTGTTTTTATCTGGGTGGTATTTCATCGCCAGTTTGTGAAATGCCTTCTTGATCTGGCGGTCAGATGCATTTTTCGGAACTCCTAAGATATCATAATAGCTCTCTGTAGCCAGTATTAGCTCAGTTATCATCAAAATGCAGAGAGCAAATGTGAAGACAGATTGTGTAGTTGCCATTTCTGTGGTTTCTAGAAAGAAAAAATAAACATACTCAAACAAGTTATTTCAGGTTCCACAGCATCTTAAAGAAAAGGTACAACTGTAAGCTGAAAGAGTACAACATGTATTTTTCATGAGTCACTTCGACAGATACGTAAACAAGTTTTTCCACTCACATTAAGAAGTCCCATCCTTTAGCTTTATAATCAAACAACACGTGAATGGAAATCCTGCAGATTTATATTCCACATCTGTCACTGACAACTGCTATGTTTTGCTGGCTTTTTTTTTTTTAAAAAGAAAAAAACATTGCCTACATTCCCTCAAAAGCTAGAAACTGGACTATGAATTAAATTCACAATGCCTTTCACTGCAACAACCAACAGTTTATGGTGACATACCCGGACTAACTTTAAACTAAATCTTGAGTTCTAGGATCATAAACGCAGTTACTCTAATTTAGAGTGCAATTTTCAAACTATACTGAATACACTGGCAGAACAATTCACTGATGAGCTTGAGCAACAGCAGAACTAAAAATCAACTTTCAGATACAGGAAACCAAGACTGTTAGACACTAACACTCAACTTCAGGTCATTTAACTGGCCTATGTCAAACACGATAAAAGCAGAATACTCATCTACAGTACAGAGTTCAGACAACAAGGAAACTTCTTCCACTGCTTACAATAGGCTGGACTTAATTTGCTTTCATATTAGATTGTGCTTGAAATAAAAACACCTATCAAACCTCTGATATAAAGGAATTTATCTGATAAATATCACTGCATATGATAGGTTTACACACCCAATTCTCAGTGCATTAACTGAACTCAAAAAGCAGTTCTCTACACGAGGCAAAATATGGTGTTGTTTACTGAAAGTTTAATAAGCAAATCTTACAGTCTGTGCATCATGAAAGCTAGTACACTTAAACTTTAGCTGGTACACAACCCAAGCATTTGTTCTTCAAAGTCTTTTTTTAAACATGTGTATCAGGTAAATGAGACAACTGAATCCTAAAATAGAAAGTCCAAATTTTCTGAACTAAATTCATATACAAGCACAAAAAAAGGTCAAAAAACACGTTTCTAAGAGATAGATCAAGGGGCTAAAATGAATGTAGTGAGGTCAGAGCAAAAAGCTCATGCAAGATTAACGTACCCATGCCCTCTTAAGCATTTATTTGGCTAGCAGCCTGCATGATATCAAGTGTTATGGAGTAGCAGTCGAAACAAATTGTATTTTCATCAGCATATCTAGACACCAAATGGGCAGTTCTTTGCCATATTCCTCTTGCATGACACCAGACAGATTTTCAGCAGAAGAAGCTTCCCACATTTTTTCCACATATTCTTTCCCACCTGTTCACTCATCTGAAACTTTCCCACCTGGACACCAAGACCTACAAACACATCCATCCCCACCTTCTGTGCTTTCCTTCTGCTTTGCACACACAGATTTTTGTCTTCTTAATGTGCCAGAGACCAATTATGTATGCAGAGACCAATCATGTATGCACAATGTGAGGAATATGAGGAAACAATGACATTCTGCTTCATTCTCCTGAAATGGCAGGGAGGTGCCTAACCTCCCTGTTTCTACTATTAAACACTAAACGGAGCTGAAGAGTTGTCTACCTCCTTCACCAAAAACAAACTCTGAACTCGTGTTTTTCAGTTCAAGAACACCAAGTCACTCGCTAGTTTTTTGCTCTGCACAAACCTCTCCACTTATATTGTTCTTTGTAAGAATTATACTTAGGTTTCTCTTTCACTTCAGTTTTACTTTAGGATTTTGGCAAAGCCATTCTATGCTCCATTGCTCCTAGTTCTACTTAAATTTCTATGGACTTTTTCCCCCATTAATTTGTAAAGTCAATCAAAAATTTATTTGCATTCAAGAAGACGCTCCTGAAAACCTCTCAAGTCTTTTAAGCCAGAAAGAAAAAGAGAGGCTCAAAATGAAGCGATAAAACAAATGAAATTCAAATATAAATGGAACTCAAATGTAAGCAGTGTTTTATACTAAGTCTTGTATTTAGATAACATATTTTGTATTAATCAAAGATATTGGATGTTTTTTCCCCAGAGAACAGCTGTTTGATATGCAGTCAGCATCTCAGTGGCACTACTGCAAATTAAGACAAAACTAAAGGCCAGGTTTGACTTCCCATGCCCATCAACCTCAAGTATTTTCACAACTGCTTTCATAACAAAGTCTCTTTTAAACACTTACTCCGCATGTTTCTTCTCCCTCAGCCTCCCCAGCAAAGGGAAAAGTTTCACTTTCTAGGCTTTCTCCAGTAATTATGAATTCACAAAGAAGTTCTGCATGCTGCCTGGCATTAAGCTTATTCGACAGAACAGCTCCCCACAGCTACAGTGCAGAATGATGTTAGGAGCCAGATTTTATTTGGGTACATCTAGCAACAAAGTGGGAAGATTTTAGTAACACAGATTAAGCACTTCACTCTATTAGATAAGTAATCACAGATCTCAACTGCTATTCAGCTCGGTATAATAAGCACAGTAACGTCTATCAGAAGCTCTGCAGAGATGACGGTGCTCAGTTGGTTATCAGTTTACCAGCAGTCTGGGTTTCAACCAGGCACGGCAGGCAGCGTTTGTCACACACAGAAAACAGAGCACCACCTCGCAATGCCAGCTGCCCACTTCAACGTTCGTCAAGTCTCGCACGCTCGCAAACCCCACACATTACCGCTCTGACTACTTATAGTAGAGTTAGATTTCGCGTTATTACCTTCGCCAGTGATTCGTCACCGGCAAAAAAGTTCCCCAAGTTTCCCGGCGGCTGCCATTAGGCGTAACGCGACGATTCAGCCCGCCCCGCGGCCAGCACAGCCCCCTGCAGCACGCGGGGCTCGGCTTCTCCCAGCCTTCCCCCCCCCCCCGCAGGCAGACCCGGGAGCTGAGAGGAACAGAGCGCGGCGGGACGCCGCCCCGAGCCGGGGTGCAGCGGGCGGGCCTAGCGAGGAGCTGCAGCCCAGAGCAGCGAACAAACCCACCGCACGAGGCCCAGCGACCCCGCGCCGCCCCCTCAGCGCCTCGTAGCGCCTCGTAACCCCTCCGCTCCACCCGCCTCGCCCCCTCCAGCCTCGGCACCGCTTTGCCTCCTCCCAGCCGTCCGACGGCAGCCCCGCCGCCCCTCACCTCGCCTCAGCGCCGCCCGCACTGAGGCCGCTGCCCCGCGGGGTCTCGCGCCACTCCCGCCCAACAGCCGCCAGCGCGCGCGCACTGCGCTCCCCCGCACCCCGCCGGCCGTTCCTACACGAAGCGCTGCGCCATTGGTCCGCCGGCGCCACGTGACGCGGGGACCTCGCCGGGCGGGGCGTCTCCCGGCACGAGGGGCGGGAGCGGCGGCCCTCGTCCCCGTGACCGCCGCCCCCCGCGCCCCCGCCGGCCGCCGCGCGGACGGTTCCGGGCCGCGTCCGGTCGCGCCGCCATGCCGCGGTATTGTGCCGCGTCCTGCTGCAAGAACCGCGGCGGGCAGAGCGCCAGGGACCAGCGCAAGCTCAGCTTCTACCCGTGAGTGAGCGCGCAGGGGGACGGGGGCCGCCGAACCGCCTCCGGAGGTGGCGAACTGCGGGTGGGCAGCGCTGGGTGAGGCCCGGCCCTCGGGAGAGCGAGAAACCGAGCGGGGCCGGGGCTGCGGGTGGCGACGCTCGTGCTTGCAGACCGGCGCTGAAGGGATGAGGGGAAGGTGTCCAGGTGCCATCTGCCGCCGCGCGGTTCGGCTCTCGGCGCGCTGGGGATGCTTCGACGGAAGCCGCGATGCCGGAGGCGTGGGCCGGCCGGGGGGAGCTGGGGGCAGCCCCGAGCCCGGCTGCGTGCGGGCGCGTCCCCAGGAGCCTTGGTGGGCGGATGGAGGCGGCCGGGCTGCCTGCGGGCTCACCGGCCTGCTAATCAAAACAACTCCGCGCTGTTGTCGGTCCCGGAGCTCGGCGCACCGGCGTCAGCCCTGGGTGGGAGGGGGAAGGGGGTGTAGCGAAATGTTGGTGCGTTTCTGCTGAAGGAAAGCACAGTGAGCAGCTGTCTGTACGGGGAATTTTCTAGCATGTAAAAAATATAGATTGAGGAATCGATTTCACAGTCAACTGGAAAAACCTGTTTTGATATGAGTCTAAGTTTTAGAATATCCCAAGTTGGCAGGGTCCCATAGGAATGATCGAGGGGCTCCACACAGGACCACCCAGAAATCAGAGTAGGTATCTAACAGTGTTGTCCAGACACTCCTGTGAACTCCGGCAGCCCAGTGCCGTGATTACTGCCCTGGGCACAGCCTGTTCCATGCCCACCACCCTGTGGTGAAGAACCTTTTCCTAATCCCCAAACTGAGCCTCCTCTGATGCAGCACCGTTGAGCCCAGCGCTGTCACAGAAAGCAGAGATCAGCACCTGCCCCTCTGCTCCCCTCCTGACGAAGCTGTAGGTTGTCATGAGGCCTCTCCTCAGTCTGCTCTTCTCTGGGCTGAAGAAACCTAAGCACTCTGTTGATTCATGTTCTACTTGCTGTACAAAGACCTCTCAGTCTCCTTCAGCAGGGCTACTTTAAACTAACTCAGAGCCTGCTGTGATAGAGCAAGGAGAAATGGTTTCAAGCTTAAGGAACATAGATTTAAGTTAGATATAAGGAAGAAGTCTTCTACGGGGAGGGTGGTGAAGATGCCCCCTCTTTGAAGATTTTCAAGGCAAGGCTGGATCAGACCCTGAGCAACCTGATCTGTATGTGCATGTCCCTGCTCATTGTGGGGAAGCTGGACTAGATGACCTTTAAAGGTCCCTTCCAATTCTAATGGTTCTATGATTCTGACTTGTAAGTTTATTGCAGTCGTTGTTATTCCAGGATGAGGCAGGCCATGTAGGAATACCCACAGGAAGACAACTTTGAAAAGGGCTTTAGTTTCAATTGAAGGAAACTACATAACCTTGAATGTATATAGCACATGATTCAGCAATACATGTTATCACCATAAAATGATCGTGAAAATGAGTGGAAATAAATTATTCGTATTGCTTTAGGAAATGTGAGTGCCGCATGGATAATCAAAGCAAGTTAGAATTATGGTACATATTTGTATTCAAATGTATGCCATCAATATAGAGTTGATTTCAAAAACACAGCTGTTTTGTGCAGCCATTGAATTGTGCTGTATTATGAGTAACACAGTCCTACAGAAGAGGTGCTGAGACCAATTCACAACAGAGAACTGATGATCAGGCAAGGGGGCATTGAAAGCAAGAGCAAGTTCTGGTAAAGTTACTTTTCTACTAAAATAACAAACTTTGCTGCCAGACCTCATCTGTCACTGCAGGTTTTTTGTTTGTTTCTCGATCTGAAGCTGCCTGATGGTGTGGAAGGCAGTGGGTGCTGTGTTGTTACGGTTCTGGCAAAGGAATCAAGCACTCTCAAGGTCTTCTTGAGAGGCTGTGCTTGGTGACATCACCTTCAACTGAAAGACAACATCCTCTTTCTGAGAAACTTGTTTGTACTATGTAGGACCATCCCAGGCTAAGCTCTGTTACTCATGAGATATGCTGTATAATGTATGTAGTGCTATGTATGCTACTGGGTGCACACAATCTAAGCAGGCAGAATTTGAAAACACTGAGCCTCTCACCTGTCCTTGAGAGGTTATCTTGGTTTTGCTAGCATTGTTCTGTGCATTCCTGCATATACTCTGAGCCAAATGGATCATCAGTTTGCTCCCTGTTCTTGGTAACTTGGAAATTTAAATGGCAACAGATATGAAAGATGGGGTAAGAGTTGATGAACTGCACATCTATCCCATAAATGTCAGATATCTTTCTCTCAAAATCAGCTAAGTTTGCAGTTTTAGGATATTTGTGGATCTGCAGAGGGGAGTTATTGCCATGTGTGACTATTGAGGAAACCCACAGGCTCAGAATTTCAAGGGTTTGCCAAGGGTTGACCTTTCGTAGAATTTGTGTGGCACGTAACCCCTTGCCACTCTATGCTCTCTCTTCAGCTTTGTGTGAGTACCTAATTTATGAACAGTTTTTTTGCACACTGAATTTGGGTTAATGTTACTGTGGTCTATTTATGTATGGTAATAAATAATACTAAAAGAATTGGTTGCTGATTAAAAGGGCAAATCATCTATTTAGATAGTAAAACTGCTTTAATGAAGCTGCAAGCACTTGTTAACATGTGGATGTTGTCCTTCACACTGCCAGTATCTGATTCTCTTTATGTCCTACAGTTACAATCAGGTCAGATTTGATGACCCAATGAATTTGTTGCTTAAGATATCATTTATTCAAAAGCATAGTTTTTTGGGGTTTTTTATAGTTATTGTTCATGACAGCTCTGCTGTGAAAGACTTAGGGATTGTGATAGGTGAAAAACCTAACATGTGCCAGCAGCATGTACTCACAGCTTAGAAGGCCAACTGGATCCTGGGCTGCATCAGAAGAGCAGGGAGAGGGAGGTGATTGTCCCTCTTTACTCTGCTCTTGTGAAACCCCACGTGGAGTACTGTGTCCAGGCTTGGGGCCCCAGCACAAGAAAGATGTAGAGCTCTTGGAGTGGGTCCAGAGAAGGGTGCAAAGATGATCATAGGGCTGTAGCACCTCTCCTTTAAAGTCAGACCGAGGGAGCTGGTCTTGTTCAGCCTGGAGAAGAGAAGGCTCTGAGGAGATCTTGTTGAGGTCTTCCAGAAAGAAAACAGAAAAGAATAAACTTTTTACACTGGTACATAATGGAAGTACAAGAAAGAATTGCCTTAAACTAGAAGAGGAGTGATTTTGATTAGATGTCAGGGGGAAATTTTTCATTCAGAGGATGGTGAGGTGCAGGAACAGGTTGCCTGGAGAGGTTGTGGATAACCCATCCATGGAGGCGTTCAAGGCCAGATTGGGTGGGACATTGGGCATCCTGGTTAAGTGTCTAGCAATCCTGCCCATGGTTGGGGAGTTGGTACAAGAGCTTATAGTGGTCTGGCTGTTTGTATTGCCATTACCATAGTAACTTGGCTTTTCATGCATCATAACAAGCATTTAGTTTCTCGTTAACTTTTGTGTATTGTTATTCATTGAGTAAACAACACATCTTCGCTCACTTTGTTTTAACTTCCTTCTCTTTCCTACATAGTTTGACTGCTTGCATATATTTTCAAGATCAATTTTATATACTTATTTCAATAATACTGTATAGTCTTCATTTTCAAGTAGGTTAGATGGTTGCAAAGCTAGTTATGAATTACACAACAGCGGGTACTGAACACTGTGAGAAAGCTTAAGTTCTGAAACAACATGGACAAATGTTTTGTTTTGGTGTGTATTTATGTCTTTAATGAAAATTAAATCCTGCAGTGGAAATATTCACATTTCTAAGTGATTCAGCAGTCGTAAGTATGATGTATACTAAGCAGTACTTTGTTAAATAAATATATAAATAAAAAGATTTGATGCTTAATTTGTATAAAAAGATTAAAAAAAGAAAAGCTCCACAAATAGTATTATTAGAATAAGGACAAGACATCCTTGTATTTTCTTAATGAAAGTAGTATTTTCTGACATTAGAACTTTTTTCCATCAAGCATTACAGAATTGAAAGTTTTAAACACATTGGCCTAATGGTCTGAAGTCCTTGACCAGAAGAAATCAACAGAAATTCTGTTGGACTCTTGAGCTGATATCCACTAGAAATCATTTGGTTGAATAGTGGATTAACATGTAAGTCACAGTATTTTCTGAGGCAGGGAGGAGCTGGATTAAAATGAAAAAGAAAGGAATTACTAGAATTCTCTGAAAGGAATTAAAATAAGGAAGGACAGCCTTGTAAGAAATAATAAGATATTCTTTGTTTTCTTTTTAACATAAAGAAATTTCTAAAAAATAACCATTTTTTTGCCTTTTTTCCCCCTCAACTGTTTTAAAAAAGATTTCCACTTCATGATAAAGAGAGACTTGAGAAATGGTTGCGGAATATGAAACGTGATGCGTGGACTCCAAGTAAGCACCAGCTTCTGTGCAGTGATCATTTTACCCCTGATTCCCTTGATGTGCGATGGGGTATAAGATACTTGAAACATACAGCTGTACCAACAATTTTCTCTTCCCCTGATGATGAGGTAATGTTTTCCTATCTTTTTTACAATGGTAGAAATCTAACCAACTGTTTATGCAATAATATGTTCTCGTTATCTTTAATATAATCATAGTTTATTTTAAAAATAAAAATCTCTCCATCAAAATATTTTGTTAATGAAACTGACACAAAACTGGCATGTAATTCCATAGTGTAAAGGAAAAAGCGCTGCTTTGACTAGAGGTTCCGTATTGTTTTATAACTGGAAATTGAAGAAATATTTCCTTTAGGAAGAAAATAATTTCCTATGAGAATATTATAAGTATCTTTTTACTGTGCAATTATTCCTTATAATCAGATGCTCTTTTAAAGCTTTCTATTAACAAACTATACATAATTACTGACTACCAGAATAGTTTATTTTCAAACTCCATGTTTCTTATTCCTGTTAATACCTCTCAAGCTCTTGTAGGCTACTAAAGATATGCTACAAAGGCTGTTCCATCTGTCCTGTCACAGAGCTGTGAAAAAATACACTGAATATTTTTTATTTCAGTGACTGCCATCAAAAGCTTGTTTGGATACTGATCTTAAATCTAATCATGTAGTGATATAGTTTATTGTTCTGTGAGATTTTATCTTTTTATTTTTTTCTGCTATTGATAAATTCTCTCTGAGGTAGACTGCCAGACTTAAAAAATACTTGCTGAAACAACTTTGCACCTTTAAAGTAATATTTTTGTACTGTGGATCATTAATATGTGTGTATTTAATACAGTGTTTCAGTTGTAATAAGGAATGGTAATCAGTCTCAAGTGTTTTTCTGGTTACACGGTGTAATTTTTTTTATTTTTTATTTTTTTTCTCCTTCAGGAAAAGGACTCTTCTCAAAACAGCCCACAAGAGATAAAGAGAGAAGTCCTGGAAGAAACCACTAAAAATGTAGAGTCTAAGAAAGTACCCTTATCACTTGAACTTTGTACACCAAAGAAAAGTTCTGTAACTGCAGAAGACCCAGGTAAAAAAGAAGTAATTTGCTCAACTGTATTGAGTAAATCTTTACAAGTACAGAAACTACAACTTGGAAACAAAGAAGACTTTGAAACAGACAGTATCATTCTTGGTAATTCATCTCAGCAGCATATACATCAACCTGAGCCTGTTTTAATGGCAGCAGCAGTCCAGAATGTGGAAGCTACTGATGTTCATGCGTCTGTAGAAGTTCCAGTAAATTGTACGGCTACAGTCTTGCAATTTTCAGACCCTGACTACTTGAATTCGTCTGTGAAACTGAAAAATACTTTAGGTTCAATTACAGACTATTCACTTGAAAATCCAAACTCTCATGTTGTAGGCTGTTCTGTTGAAGTGCAACCAACAACTGAAAATGCAGTTTTGGTCAGTACAGTCACACAAACTTTTGAACAACTCAATGGAAGTGAGGAATCTGTCATTGCTATCATTGTACCAGCTGAGAGTCCAAAAGAGCCTGAAATAATAAACAGATCTTTCTTGCCTATTAAACAAGAATTTCTTGACACAGAAGAAGCAGAAACAGATAATTCTCTGCATATGAATGCATATAGTGGAACTGAAATATTACAAACTGAGCATTCATACTGCAAGCAAGACATAGACAGAGAGCATCTCTGGCAAAAGATTTCAAAGCTGCACTCTAAGATAACTCTACTTGAAATGCAGGAGGTAAAAACTTTGGGAAGACTCAGGTCCTTGGAAGCTCTTATTGGACAATTGAAGCAAGAAAACCTGCTTTCCGAAGAAAAGCTCAAGATTGTAGAAAACTGCTTCACAACACTTGAAGTGACTATGATACAGTAAAGGCTTTAAATAGTTGTTCTTAAGTATCTTTTTAGCTTCTCTGCCTGTCCTTTTGTACAAATTAACTTTTGTTTCGGTCATGATACTTTTAGTATTTAATGCAAACTGTGTGAACAGCAAATGTTCTTTGAAGTGCTACATCAACCTCTGCAAATCTTAGCTGGTAGACAGTTGCCTGTAAACCGTGACTTGCAAGTGAGTTTTAAAAGAAAAACAAAGCCTGTCTCGTTAAAATGTATGAGGTGAATCGGTAAAAATGAGTCAAGCTTTTCCAGGTGAGGCTTCGCTGAGACATGCAAGTTTTGCATTTGGGACAGAAGTATTAGAATGGATTTTCATAACTGTGTAGAATGGACAATTATTAAAACAGTTGTTTAAAACAGAAAAAATTGTCCTGGTTCTCCTTCACATGAATAAAGAGGTATGTATTACACATTGTCCAGTGAAGCTACCGTTACTCTTTAGTCTTTTGTCCGTCAAGTGTTCATTGATAGCTTTTGTATACTTTGACCCTATTAAATTTTTCTTCAATAAATGCTGTGTCCTTTCATTTCATTTAGTTTTGTTTTGTTGTTTTTTTGTTTTTCCTAAGATAGTATTATTAGAATGAACGGATCTTTGTCCTCTTTTTGGGGTGTTGGAATATTCTGCTCAAATGGAAGGCATTATCTTAAAATAGTGACTGTTTTATGATTAAAGAGGAAAGTTGTAAATATTCAGTGAGTGCTATCTACTCAGCTTTGTTTATGCATTTGACAATCAAATGCATAAATTCATAGATCCTTAATAATACACTGAAGAAAACAACATTTTGCAGAGCAAATTGCTGTAAAAGTAGCAGTGCACTATTTTTCTGTAACTTATTCTTTGAAAAATTAATTATGAGATTAAAAATTTCGTCCCCTTTTTTGATACTATGAACTGTTTCTAGTGCACAGGACATGAAAGCGTTGGAAATATACTGATAATCTATTGTGAGAGCAATGAATTTTCTTAAATACTTACTGCTTATTCTGTCAGCATGCCAACCCTTAAGACTTGGAATTTTGATGCGCAGTGATTAGAGTTCTTCAGGGACTTCTAGGTGCTTTCCTATATTCAGATGTCTTCACCCAACACCAATTCAGTGTAGGATTGGATCTAGTGTGTTCCTCTGCAGTCAATTGGCTGAGTTCCCTGTCACATGCATTCTGCATATGGGGATTTTTTTTTAATTATGTAATTGAGGATCAACCAGCATAATTTACAAATCTTGACAAAACTAGTCAAATTTCAGAAAAATTCCCAGTATTAGTACTAAGAATGCTATTTGTGGCATAGATATCTTTAAAGTTGGGGGAAAAAAAAAAAGATATTTTCCTTTTTTTAGGGAGTTTATTGGGGATAGCAGAAAAGTTACGTATTTTTTTAGAAGCACTCACTAAGGCTACAAATTTCTCCTTTGTAGGGTGGTTTGAACCAATGGGACCTGGGTAGACATAAATTGCTCTCTGCACACAACCTTTTATGCCAGGTAGGCTCAGGTGAGAAAAGCTAAATGTAGGCCTTAATGACCTGTTACCCTAAATGCTACCCAAAGTAACTGCTGCTCTTTTAAGGAGCAGGATATTATTTGCTTTATTTTTCAATGATCTTTTTTTTAAAAGGTATTTAACATTAGAATAGATGTTAAATAGCATAACATTCTATTAACCTTGTGTTTTCAAGCAGGACTTTACATATTTAGGTTAAAATTTACCAGTTTTCCTTAATCCTGAATTTTCTTTCTTGTTCTCTGTCAGATTATGGTGCATCTCATCTAGGTTTGTGATTTCTGCAGCAACAGCCAGCATTGCATATTTAACTTAAATAAATAAAGACGGAGGTTGAAAATGATCATTTTGTATGCAGCCTTGCTCAGGGCCAGTCGTGTGGTGATAAAGAGGCCGAACCACCACAAAACAGTGTGCAGCTTGAAGGAAAACCAGAATCACTGTTGCAAATTTACTCTCATAAATCATTTTGGGCAAAGAACTTTGTGTGTTTTGAAATGAATTTAGTGTTATAGCTGACTTTGCTTACAGGAAAATATAGCTAGGGGCTTAGCTTCAGCAGTATGCTGACACTGACTTAATCAAGCTAATAATTATAAACAAAGAAATGTGCTACATGTACTATGTGTCCTTTCATTTCATTTAGTTTTGTTTTGTTAAATGTTACATTCATGTCTTGTTCTCAGTGTCTCCCAATCATAAAACTGTATAAATTTTTGTACCCTCAAAGGGGCTATATTATTCCTTGGGATCCTAACTGGTATCGTATTAGTAGACCAAATCATTAAAACTTTTGTAATGTATCAAACTTATCTTGATCAAAATCATCTTACTTATCTTTTTGATAACTTTACATTTGCGTCAGCATTTTTTATCTTGACTACCTGTTTTCACTGATGTAATTATTTTGGCATTTTCAAATCAAACGTGTCAACTATTTAATATATCTTTTGAACTTTTAAGCTGTCTTCTGGCTACTGCAGGAATTTGGCATTTGGCTTCCTCTTACATCTTCATCTAAATTCCACCAGTCCTATTATACTAACAGATGAGCAGTGTCTCTCCATATGGAATCAACTGATGCCCATTTTTCCTAGTTTTTCATTTTATTTGTCAAAAAAAATCAAAGTGGATTGTGAAGTTTTCTTTAACTCAGTCTGTATGCAGTAGAGTTACAGGTGTTATTTTCTTTCTGGCAGACTAATGAGTATCTAGGATTTCTTGCATCAGTAGTGGCTGCACTCTTCTGCACTTCATGAGCCTTCTGCACTTCATTCCACGCTTAGGAGTCTGTCTAGACCTCTCATTAGATGTCTTCAGTTACTCTCCTTTACCTTGGTGAGATAATTATTCTTCCTTTCCAATTAAATCCTCTCCTTCTCTGAACTTTGGCTCCAATTTTAGAAAACTTGGATGCTGTCTTACTAGATACTGTCTTTTCAGCAAACTTGAAGCTACGTATGGCATTTTTAAAAGCTGGACTTCTGTCCATCTCCCACCTCCTTTTGCAATAGCCTGATTACCTAGCCCCGCTTTGATCCAAACTGCCTTGTGTTCAACCTGATGCTTCCTTTCACTTGATAGGGCTGCTTAATTGCAATGCTTAACAAAGCACTGGGCACAGCTGGGCTCTGCCCTTCCATCTTGCAGTGATGTAGTATAACACTGATGAACTCCATCACATAGCTAGGTGAGCACTCATGTAGACAGAGATTTTTAGATTCCTGCAGCCATAATTATTCAGTTGTGTCAATGACAGCAGTGGATTTCATTTAGCAGGATACATTATTCCCAGACTCTGAGTGGATCCTTTACTCTCAGTTGTTTCAAGCTTTATTGATAGAATATGGCAAAGAAATCCAGAGCTTGCTCCTGTGGGAAAAACTACCCAGAGACACCAGGAAAGACCCAACCAACCTGCTTTCAGAGGAAATCCAGAAGACATCATGAGCAGCAGCTTGATGATTCTTTGGATGTCTTTGCAGGCAGAACTAGAAGTTCTCATCCACTCTCAAGGGAAGGTGCAAGGGGCAGGCTGTGCTGAGTGACTCAGGCCACTTCCCTTGTGTGAACTCCAAAAGCGAGAAGCCATCCACCATATCTATGGGAAAGCTGGAGAGAAAGTGGCATGTGAACATCAGAACCCTACAAAAGATGCTCAGAGCCATTCAATGGGGATGAAAGGGAAAGAATGGGCTTTAGCATTTAGGGTTTCTGCCTGGGAAAAGTTTCTTTTTTAGGATCCCACACACCAAGAATCTCTCAAAGCTACAGGGAAAACTCAGTAATGCCCTGGAGGGTGGGATGGGCTGCTAGCACCAAGGCAGGATAGAAAGGAAAGAGAAAATGAGACTCTATGCTTTTATGAACTAAAATCAGACTTAAATTTGGACACAGAATATATTTTCCTTTGCTGAATTAACAGAGGGCTTTGTGACCAAACACAAGCTGAAAATTTTAGAATTTTATTCACACTAAATCATGTGAAATACCACCGCTCTATTTTCTCCTTTACTGAAATGAGTGTGATGATTGTCAAATTTACCAAGCCATTTACTCCTGCTGTGAAGAGATTAATTTCTCCCTGGATATTAACAGTCAGAACTCTAAGCAAACACTTTTTTCCAGTAAGTAGCATTATTTATGGGACATATTGCTGAAAACCTGGCACTGTTTTAATATATGCTTTTCTTGCAGAGGTCATTTAGAAGCATATCTCTGAAAGCATAAAACCAATTTAGAAGCCTCATCCATTCTAAGAGGTCAAGCTGTATAGATGATTCTGGAATGCATTATTTGTTTTGATATTTACGGATCTCATGTGTAGAAAGCAGTGTTCCATATAAACAGCAGGTGGTGCTACTTGTCTGTGCTATAGAAATCTGCCTAAACATTTCATTTTCATTCTGCTGCCAGAAACCCATGCAAACAGATTAACTATGCAAGGATTTCCCAACCCCCCCCCCTTATTCTTAATATGTATCTGTAATAAAGTAAGTTATTATCTAAATAAAACAGCGTGACTAATTTTCCTCAGTTTTACAGAAGTAAAGCTTCAGAGAAGAAACTCATTTGAATTCTGAGCAAAAAAAGATGAAATTCAAGAGCCTTCTGTTCAAGAGAGTGGTAAAAGATCTATTCATTGTCTCCATGGAGCATGACTGCATTCTTCATTTGTTGAAGTGGGTCAGTGATTAAAGTATGCCTTGCTTAAACAGTTTAGCATTGCTTGTTTGCATATTAATCAGGGTAATTATGTGAGTGTTTAATCACAGCCTTCATCAAGAATGTCTGTTTTGCAACACAAGCACTATGGCCATGTTGTTGTAACTGGAAAGTTGCATGCACAATGCTTTTATGCATGACTCCATTCCCTCTTAAGATCTTGTGGAACAGACTTTGTGCTGAGAATGCACAATTTCAAATGCTGTGAACAGTACTGCTATTGGGGAAACACAGTCGTGAATACTCTAGAAAGTTTTTTCCTGCTTATTCCTGTGTTGGTTTCAGAATACAAAAGACAACAGGGTGTTGTGGTTTAACTGGCAGACAGCATTAACACAGTGCCAACAAAAACCATGATGCTGTGTGATTTTCTGAATGAATGGAACAGGTCTAGAGGACAGTCGTGGCAAAAACAGATGGTGAAGAAAGTTGTGCCTAGGAATATTCTGTGTTTAGAGGCATAAATGTGCCTCAAGGGTAGTTGCAGATTCTCTGGGTTTACAGAAAGTAGTGCTCAGCCTATTCTCTGATCAAATGCAGCAGAAACCAAAACCAGAGTAATGGACCTCCACCACAGCCTCTCAAAAGGATTCATCTTGCCTGACTCTGGATATCTCCATCATGAGGTGCTCCTCCATTAAGCAGTATCTAATTTCTCTATTTAAAAAAAAAAAAAAAAAAAAAAAAAAAAAAAAAAGGAGGAAATGCATATTTATCTGCTGATTATAGCCAATAGGATGTTTTAGACAAAAATATTTCATATCTGGAGCTAGCTAAAATGAATGCCACCTTGTGTTTCGAGAAATAAATCAGATAGTTGTTAGAAAGGCATAAGTAAGAAGAACTAAATCCTAGTTTGAAGGATCTTGACAAGGCAGTTGTTCCAAATTGTGACATCATGTCCTGTGTGTCAGTGACAAGAGGAAGGTCTTTAAAGGTTTCAAAAAGGGCTTCTGTTAAGATACATTATGTATATAGTTCCAGGTTGATTTTTTTTCTTTTTTTCTTTTTTCTTTCTTTTTTTTTCCTGGTGAGTTTGAAAGAAATCTTTCCACGTAGGAAATTCGGATAAGTAAGAAAACTGATTGAACAGGCACCTAGTTCAGGCAGAGTGTGTCTGAGGCATAGTTCTGAGTCCTCACAAGGTGCATATCAGACTTAAAAAATCTCTGCATTGCTTCATGAATAACATAAATTGAAAGTCATCAGACATCTTATAGCCCCTTGAGATGGAAAATGACTTTGTGCCTGCTCTAGACTCAAGTCAAAGCAGCATCAAACACCATGAAAAGGTCTTTTTCAGCAATGTCTGCTTAGGTAAGCACATTATAGATCATAGATACCATTAGTTTCACCTTCACTCTGAGGCAATAGGCTATAAGGCTGCATAAAAATGGGTTTTGGGAGCCCTCAGTGACTAGTATAGTGACCATTTGGAGATGGGGAATAATAAAAATATGAGGGCTGTAGTTTCGCAACATGCAAAATACATCAAACCCTTTGGATATCATACCAGTCAGCAGATGTTATTAAATTTACATCAAAGCCCTTTATTGAGTGTTTTACGTGATAAGAAATCCTGTACTGTGTAGAAATGACTTTGGCTGCAGGACATTTAGAGAGCACCAGCTGCATATTCTTCCTGCCTGTTGACCACATAGTGACCAGCCATGGGCACTCTGACAGCACTGCACTGGTGGGCCTTAACAGACTTACCACCAGCTCTCAGAAAATGGCTGCTGCTCCACTGTCACCCAGTAAGGGAAGAATGGCATTTGTTCTCCTTCCTGGAACCCCAGCCAATACCTGCAAAAAGTCATGCACATCTCACTGGCAAAGAGTGGCCCGTCTCCACTACTGCGTTGGAAAAGGGGAAAATCAGCTTTTCACTGACCTAGCACAACAATAGATTAAATTAAATGATTCCTACTTTGATTCTAGTGTTCTGAAAGGCCAGGGGTTATGAGTGAGAGCCGTGTCTGGCAGATGCCAGAGGACATATTTGATGCCTTGTGAAATTATTGGCCCCAAATACGTGCTGTGCAGTTTGCTGCTCAGGACCACACCAAGATGCTGCTTTGTGATCCTGTGTGCTGGGGGCTCACCCCAGTGGAGCTCTGCCCACATGCTGGTGCAAAAAGACAAAGTTTGCCCACTATGGCTACAACAAATACTCAAGGTTTAGCTTTAGGGGCACAGCTTTGAACAGTGTCAAGCCTCCAGTACAGATTTTATGAAGAAGCAAAATATGGATGGATACTGGCACTCATCCTTCCTCTCCCCATCCCTTTGGTTTTCTTTATATAGAAGTAGAGAGGCCGGTAGGCCAATCTACTGAGAACTACTGCAGTAGAAAATGCTGCACAGAGAAAAGCAGGCAGATAATGAGAACAAAAGTATGTTTCACTTATGGAGATTAATTAGAAGCAGTAACAAATCCCAATTATATTTTTAATTAAAAAATATATTAGAAGCTGACACTTATCTGAGAGTTACCACAGGAACATGAGCTCAACCACAGTTGCACTCGAATTGACTAATTTCACAACTTATAAACATATGGTTCACCATAATGAGATCACAGTCGTAAATCCAAATTAAATTGTATTTTATAGTTTTAACACTGAAGTCACAAACTTATTGCTTTAGGGATTCATTGTATGAGACTACAGTAGACTTCAGGTATATTTTTTTCTGCATTTAGCATCTGGAAAGAATTACAACGCTGCCCACAGTTTTTGATGAGTAACATTGTCCTGGCTTATAACAGTACAAGAAAGCTTCAGGCTCACAAATTAGACAAACTCTTCATTCCGAGATACGACACTCGGGAACTGCAGGCACCCTTTTCTGACCTTCACTTACAAAGCACAATTGCTATGAGAAGGCAGAGCCATGATTTCTTGTTTTTGTTCACCTTTTGCTCTAACTTCATTTCAGGACTTCAGGAACAGAGCTTCCTACGCAAAATCCCCAGCCAAGTGGCTGGGAGCCTGCAGCTTGGAGCAGGCAATGCTTTCAGGCTGCATCCCTTTGTCACAGCCTGAGCTCACAGTAAAACCAGGTTAAGCACATGCTCAAGGCTTACTAAGCTGAAATCCTCAGCTTCCTTTGGCTCCTCTTTGGCTGGTAAAGTGAATTATTTTCCATCAGTTCATGTAAATATGTTGGATGTTTTCCTTTCTAGTGAACAGGATATCTTTATAACCTACTTCATTTAAAAGTAACTACTCATCATATCGGAAAGGATTTTGCTGGTAATAAATCCACAACTGTGGGGGCTGCACCTGCAACTCCCTCACTGTTGACAACAGATATATAAGAATGGCAGAATAAAATGCAAAGAAAAAAATAAAATACACAACTACAGATGTTTTTGGTTTATTTGATCTGCTTATTTGATGAATAGAGACTGAAAATTGACGTGCTTTTCCCTCTTCTAGGAATAATGTAACAGTGGAAATCATCGGTTTCCCTCCCGGCACAGGGGACATAAAAGCTTGAAGGCTTTTGGAAGCTGTTCTAAGAACTGTCTGTTCTGAAAACACCTGCAGTTTTGTTTAATTTTCTAGTTTCACACTGCAGGAACAAAAACAGCCTAACAGTCAAGAAATATGTTAAGCTCGCCAAATAATATCCCAGCTAGCCATAAAAAAATTTCCTTTAGGTTTTTAATAAATATCCTTAAGACCAATTAAAAAACATGAGTGCAAAGTGTAAGTTTCATTGCATGTGAAGTGATGAAATGAGCATCCTGCACTTATGGTGAATGCAGTGGGGAACAAGCGTGAAGTGATGGAGTGAAAGTGTCCTGCCTCTCCTTCTCTCATAGGGACACCCACAAAGGACTCAAAGTACTGTATTTGCAAATATATATATATATAGAGAGAGATAAATATATATATATTGAAATTATATTGAATATATATATTGAAATAACATTGCCAGATCAAGTCCTAGCTGCATTAACATCGCCCTCTAAGCATAAAAACCAATGTATTCCTATTTCTCAACATCTATGTTTAGCACGCATTTTATCCTTTCTGAAACACTTTAACAATAGAAGGTCAAGCAGTAATGTAGCACCACGTGGCAAGAGGACATGTCCTGCCTTTCCTTGCAGAGCTGTCCCTAATACTGTGAAGCGTTGGCAGTCTCTGTTTCGTGTTGCCTCAGAACTTGGCAGGATCAACAGCCTTTTGGGAAATGCCCTTCACTGCATTATAATCAGCAGAACTGATGGCTTTGGACACAGAAACAAGTTACCTTTTATACACCTTTAGATGTGAAAGTCCAAAATATGATTAAGACTGACACATACATTACAGTCATGGACTCTGCAGTGCTCTACAGAAGAAGCGGAACCTAATAATATTTAAGAACTGCAGAAACATTGCCAGCATTAAGTGACTGTTCACTTTGTTTTTCTTCCCAGAGCTGTGATTTTCAAAGGGTCTGAGTGAATACAATAAGCAGAAGCAGAGTCACAGGTTTTTCAAGTTTAAACCAACCTCACTATTCTTTGTTTACTACACCGATCATTTCTGTTTGTGTGTTTTTCAGTAAAAGTACATTTCTCTTATGAAAGAAATTCCATGAGTAAAGCTTGGAAAGGCAACTGTCTGTTAGACTCCACAATCAGTAGGAAGATGAACTGGAGGCTTTCTGAAATCTATGATGCAAATGCAAAATAAGGATTTTAATGCAAAATAAGAACTTCAAATTTATGCTATCCTTTCCCCAGCCCCTTTGCAAAGAAAAAGATGGATCCAATACCAAATTTTCAGCATACAGCTTTTCACATTGCATTCCAGACCTGCCTCCCCCCCGCAGCCTGCCCTGCAAAGGGAGAGCAATAGATTCTAGAAGCAGTACAGAATCATAGAATCATTAAAATTGGAAAAGACCCTAAGATCATCTATTCAACTATCAGTCCATCCCCACCATGCCCACTAACCATGTCCCCCAGTGCCACTTCTCCACTCTTCTTGAACACCTCATGTAGATCTGAAATAAGAGAACAGAAAAATTCATATTCTGTGAACATACTCAATGCTTCCTCTTAAATGTGCTCATTCCTCTTCTCCCAGCAAATAATGAAGTTTTCACATTCAGCTGCCATTAGAGCTTGCCCAAAGGGCTCCGGAGGAACCCCAGCAAAGGACAAGCATATACACTCTGCTCAATTTGGTGTCACATTGGTTGGAAGGAAATCACTTTAAAGTAGCCCCTCAGGAAGAAATGCAAACCTTCCCCTCCACAGTGAAAACATTTTATTCATTTGAAAAATGAGAACAGTAACTTCTGAAATATCTCATGCAAAATACAGACCTATTAGAGTAGGAATGCCATTGAAGACAACCTGCCAGCTTCACACCATTTTCAAACCACATCATTCATTTATAGCCAACACTTTCTTAGAGCAGTTCCACAAGAACACAAGTTCAACGTTTCCGTGGTCTTTCATCTTTTTTATTGGACTCCTAAATGGTTAATATTTTCTCTCTACATGTAAATATTAGTAATAAATATTCAGATGATTTCATTTCATATATAACACAATTCTGTTCTAAATGTTTGATGCAAAGGGAAACAATACTTTTAAAGCTGCTGGAAAGCATTGTAATGGAAAACATTTATTTTAAACTTGAAACAAAACATAAATCTAATACGAAAAATGCAAAAGAAGGAATGAACTCATGATCCTGAAGGGACTATAAAACATGCTATGAAAATAGCTTGAAAGTGATTAAAGACAGAGCGAGGGCCAAGGCAACATAAAATATCTAACTTTTATCCAAATTCCATCTCCCATGACCCATCACAACCACAACACCACAGCCCACTGGCTGTGTTGATTCCACCACATCTCTGGAGGGCACATAATGCAATCCCCTCCTAAGGCAGCTCCACCCAGAGGATCTGCAGCTCTGAGCCTGTGGGGCTTTAAGCAGGGCAGCACTCAGCTATGCCACAGGGAGAGAAGGGGCCCAGGGCCTGCCGTCCCACACTGAGACACTCTCTACTTTAAGGGCAGGCACTGCAAGAAACAAAAGTACATCCTTCTGTTTATCATCTCTGAACACAGTATTGGCACTCGGCATGCTTGTGTTCACAAGTGCATAAAGCAAGCAAATGTTCTTGTTTGGCTGAAGACTTTTAATTGTCTTTTTCTGAATATCCTCTGATTTTGCTATTAGTGAGGATGCACCATAAATGAAGAAGAAAATTACATGGAAGTAAAAAAAAAAACACAACAGCTTCCAGCCACGTCCTGGCAATCGCACTTTAAGGCTGAAAAAAGTCTTTTTGTTTTTAGGATGGTGTGTGGCATGCAGAGCTCTGACTTTGCTGGGAGAGAATACCTTGATGATGCAAAGCACAGCAGTATCAATGGAAAGATACCCACATGCTGTCTTGTAACTTCTCCAGTTAGGGGAAAACACAAAGAAAAAAAACACCATCTCTATTTTTTGACACAGCCTCTCAGAATTAGTACAAATGCTTAAGCAATAGCAGTTCATTTTTGCTATAACAAATGTAACTTAATATATATATATTAACAAATGTACTTAATGCTTTATAGTTTGTTTGTTTGTTTGTTTTGTTTTGTTTTGTTTTAATGATTCTCTTGTAAATCTTCTCATTGCCATATTTAGCAAGGAAAAAAAAAAGTATGAAAACAGAACCAAAGGACAGATGACAAGGGGAAAGTATATCCTTTTGTTTGCCAGTGCTAAAAATATGCAGGCTCTGTGGCTATGGTGGCATTAGGGACACCTCTGTGTGTTTAAGAAAGTATCAGAAACTGTCCATTTGAATCAGCAGTAGTGAAGCAGCATAATCCTCCCACACTAAGCTCCCCTTTATTTTCAGGTTGCATTTCTGATCCTGTAAGAGAAATATTAATGGGAGAGTAAAAGTGGCCCAAATATCATTTGATGTTCTGTGGGATAAACAGTGCCGTTTCTCCTTTTCATAGAGTCATAGAATGGCTTGGGTTGGAAGGGATCTCAAGGATCATCAAGCTCCAACCCCACTGCCGCAGTCAGGGCCGCCAACCTCCATAACCTCCTCCTTGTGACAATATCCTCCAGGGCTGCAACATGCCTGAAAACCCTGCTTTCATTTGTTCTAAATTCAGCCTCGGAAGTCAATCACCAAAATCTCCACAGATGATTTGTAAATATATCTGTATATGTATATTTATGAACAGATTGAAGTTTGTTTCCCAAAAATTAAAATTAGAAGTATAAAAAGAAAAAGCCAACCTTCCACTGCCACTCTCCAGCCTCTACTGTATGTTTTGACAGACTCCTCTGGCTTGAGGCAGGCTCAGCATATTCTTATTAAAAGTGTGAAAATATGTTCCCAAAAGAAAAAAAAAAATAAATCAGATCCTTTCCCCAAGGAAATTGAAACCAATTAGCACAATACTGCCCAGAAATGACTGAAACATACCAGAGAACTTAAATGGTGGAAAGAAAGAGAGAGAGAGAGATAAACCCTCTTATTTCCCAGATGCCATTCCAATTATTTCATTGGATCCTATATCCACAAATATTAATAACTCCAAGTAGTTGATTTTAAAGAAAACCTATGATTTTTGCAGCATGGATGTTATAATAGTAAAGCTGTGTTGAAGGCTGCAAGAAGATTTTGTATTCTGCTCAAAGAACCTTTTCACTCGAGCAGATCTGCTCAGACACCACTACCACCAGCACAATGTGGTTTCCAAGCGAGCAGTGCCAGGCACATTGATAGGACGCAATAGTACTGATGCAGAGGGAGCAGGCAGTAGCTGACCACCTCCATCAGACTATGAGATCTGCAATGGGGTTACAGCTTTTGACAATCTGTAAGATCATAGGAGATGATGTTTCAGTGGATGTAAATTGTATGATCTCTTTTGGCATAAATTTACACTGAGAACAAATTGCTTTGCAGCCACTTCTTCCCCTAAATTGAAAAGAAGCTTTCACTTATTTTCAAGTGTTTTTTTTTTTTTCTTTTCTTTACCATTAATATTTAAGTGTAAGTCAACTTCATACCATAATGCAGGGCACCTAGGAAATGCCCTCAGGATGTTATTTTCTCCAGCATCTCAAAAATGCCTTCCAGGATCAAACAGGAGTTGCCGACTTGCTAAACCTTATGACTACTACACTTTTTTACTAATCTTCTTATTTGGTTTCCCCGGCTGTCGTCATACTCAACAGGATTTAATTTTCATAGCAACTTGCTTATCTTTGAAGTCAGTGTTATCCCTTCATGAAATCCTTTGTGTGCCACAGCTTGGAGGAGCCTTTCTTCAGTACGCTCAGCTCCTATGGGCAACCGAGATACTCCTGGCTAACCACTGTGGCTAGGATCACATTAATTCTACTCTGGGGATCAAACGTTGTTCAACAGCCTAGCTTATGTGGGAAGGCTAAAATTAATGCAGTTTTGGACACCGCAGACAACCAGCAATGTTTTTCAGGCCAGTGGGAGTGAAATTCCCTTTTAACTAACTGGACTGAGTTCATTCTGATCTCATTCCACAGTTTGAACTACTTATTTTTTCTCAGAATTCTTAAGAATATCCATTAAACTCAGACATGTTTCAGCATTATGAGGTCTTACTCTTGTCTGACGCGACACACCATAGGAGTACAAAATAAAGTGGGCCAGTTAATATGTTATATTTTCATTCTAACATCTAAAAGTACATTTGGTATTGAAAGAGTTACTTTATTTATCAGCCTGGCTTACACGCAGGCAGTTTCCCAGCTGCTAATCAGACCACAGCAGCTGCCATCCTCAGAACAAAGTGTTGAGCCAAGAAGACTGCTGTGTTCTTTGCAACTTCCCAGTGCATCTCCACAGGCTACCAAGTTTTTTTCTCTTGGGTCTGAATCTCATGGCCAACAAATGAAAACAGTTTCTCTGGTTTCTAAAATGAGAGTTTGCACATCTACAGTGCTGTCCACCTGGGAAGAGATTGTTTAATTTTTGTCTATTAATCTCAGCACCCAGTAATTTTTTTTTTACCCACAAAGAGCCATAGCATCAGCTGTCCACACCACCTGCAAAGCAGAAGCCAGAGAGGGGTCCAGCTCTCATCATCTGCAGGAGGAAGGACAAAGACACCAATGGAGACCTGTTCCAAGTGGTTCAATAACCATTATGGTTATTTCCATTTGGGTCAAGCCTTGCTCTTGAGTTTAGCCTAGTTTGCTTGTTTCTCATTCCAAAAGGAAAGAGATGCTCGGGTGTTATTCTGGTCATGGAGGTATGTGCTGGATTGTTCATCACATCTGCAGTATGCAGTAGTTTTCAATCTTATAAATGCCACACCTTCAACAACTAACTAAACATATGACAAATATGTCATACTAAAGACAAAAAATGGAGGGTTTTTTTGTTTGTTTGTTTTTTTCCTGTAGAGCAGGCAATCTTTTCCATATGTCACAAATATGTGAAGTACCCAACAGCAGGCAGAGCTTTGTGCAGTGGGAAGAATAATTTTAAAACAGAGAGTTTCATGAAGCTCAGCAGAGGACACTGTGGATGCAAATAGTCTACTCAAGATCAAGAGGAACCTGACAGTGAATTGGAAAGATGCCCACTGATCATGTTTCTATATCTAGACTCTCTAAGTAAGCAATTATATCCAGGAAAGTAGGAAATAATTGTCAGATACATTTGCCCTGTTCTTGTACTTTCAACCATTCTTGGAGACAGAATACCAAACTAAGTGGAACTTTGACCTGAGCTGCTCCAATACTCTGATACTAATTTATGATAATTATTATGTTAACTTTTAATTGTTATTCAAATGTAATGCATTTGAAATAACTTTACATACATTGAAATATTAATGCTTCATTAATGACATTTAAGTATGACTTCAGTGAGACCATTAGTGATAACACATACAATTATTGAAAAAACAATTTGAGATAAAACCCCTACGTTGAGCCTACTTTTTTACTTCCTTTTGCTTTTTAATGAGAAAAAGAAATCTTATTTTCTGAGAGTCGTGTAATAACAATAATTCCAAAGTTGTTTTGCTAAGGAACCAGAACTATAAAGCATACCTTTATTTTCCATAGAAATCAAAATTCACTCTACATCTAGTATGCTTTAGAAGATAGGAAAATGTGTTGGTGTGCACAGAACTGACACAGTCTTATTGTCTATGTCTCTTGAAATTGACAAAACAGGTATCTTTGGAAACCTGAATCAAGCTAAAGGTGAAGGAAAAAAAATGATGCCGTGAAATAGAGCATTAATAGGTTCATATCTGTGTAGTTTGCTTCAGCACTTCCTATGTAACTTTAACCAGAGCACATGCACTAGGATTAGGATTTTCTTGCTGATATAGAGTACTCTCTTTTATATTTTGCTTACTGGGAGCAAACTATGTGACCTAAAATGTAATTTGAAGTTTCCTAAAGTCACTTCTAAGTTCCACATTTACTTCACTTTGATGATACATTCTGTCACATGACCGGAAGATACTAAAGACTGTTAATTAATCAAAGTTATTTCTATTATAAAATTCAAATTCTCATGACAAAAGCTTGGTCTTTCCAATCCTGCAAAAATGCTAAAAAACTCAACGAATTAATAATTCTCGGTAAAGAAGACAGCCCCTAAAATCTGCTTTAGATTATTCCTTTTCCTAATTTACTGAGAATAGACTTGAATGCTGATGGGAATTGCCTGTCTCCAAAGGGGAAAGGGATACTTGCCCAGTAGCTGGCGAGACTTGTAGAGAGAACTTTAAACTAGATAGGAAGGGGGAAGGCGACAAAGCCAGGCCTACTAGAGATCAGTCTGGGGAAGTGGTACTGGGGTTATGCCTTACAGATATTTGATGGAAGGTTGTACATTCAGAGAACAATTACTTGATCTTCTAAAGTGATGGTAGGTACTAAGAAAATGCTGCCTTTAATTTGCCACCCTTGAAAGGGTTGCTCAGCAGCTACTTCACACTAAAATAGGAAGCTACTCTTTGGTCAGCAGTTAAATAGGAGCAGCTACCATTCAAGTGATTAGCAAACTAGCTTTAGCTGTCTAAAAGAAAGTGAGTCAAGAACGTAAATATGTTTCAATGGGAAAAATTACAGAGGAAAAAAAAAGAGATGTTGCGGAGCCTCCATTCACTCCTGGAACATAAAAAATGAGGAAGAGAGCCAGCGGAGGACACATGGTGCCACCCCAGGGAAAGGCGATAGGTTTGCCAGGGACAAGCCTTCAATTTCTGAAAGGGAAAACTGCCTCCTGCTGCTCATCACTTCTGTGTTGCGGGAAATGCACTGTTGACTACATTTCTGCAGATAAAGAGGGTTATGCCAAAGAAACACTTGAATATTTCAAGAACTTGTTTTACAAGAAAAATCTTGCTAGCAAGGCCCTGAATGCCTGGCTAAGTACTTGAACCAAGTGGCAGTGCTTTCAGCAGCCATATAAAGATGACTGCAATTTATCAGAAGGGAGACCACTTGGGTAATGTTTCAAAAACACCCAAAAGTGTCAGTGTTTTTCTCCAGGAGAAAGAATACACACGTCCACAAATAGCAACAGGAATACGAGGTATAAAAACTCAAGTGAGAATTCAAAGGATTGGAAGCAAATATGCTCAGGCTACATTTTAGTTCTACTTTTGCACAGCTGTGTCCAAAGTGACTGATACTGATTCTCTTGATACTGTGACCATCTGGATCTTTCAACCTAGGAAAAGTATACCATGGAGACAGAACACAAAAATGATGGAGGAAGCAATGTAATACAGTGGGTAGAAATTATTTTATCCCATGTATTTTTTTTTCTTGTTTAAGTCTGTGAAAAAGTTTTTAGTAGGGGAAGTCTTGATTGTTGGAAACTTATAGGAAATATGCCTGGAACAATTGAGTTTTTAAATATAAATTATCTCCATATATAGCAAGGTGCAGAAGACTTCAGGTCATGGGAGCCACCTTCCTCTACCCACCCTTCCCACTCTCTGCATGAGAAGCTGACAGGGAAAAGGAACCTGAGAAATACCAAAAATTTCCTAAAGAGAGCTCTCCTGTGTCCCACAGCTCCTAAAGGGCACTCTGCTGTTCTTTCTTCAACAAAGCTCAAAAATATAGGGAAAAAATCAGAGGGGAAAAATGCAGCAGAAGCTTCACAGCTGTCCCTGTGTCTGTGCTACTTTCCTCTGTTGTTTTCTACTTCATTTTCCTTTTTTTCTGTTGTATAGAACAGATCTTCTAGCTATGAGCTGGTACATCACAATATAACAAAATACACATTCTACCAAAATCAGAGTGTGAGTCTAATCTGAGCAAACAGCAAATCCTTGTTTCCCACAACAGTCTTGGCTTTCTAGGACACAGTTCAGCATGTGGATGCAGCTCAGCACTCACCTTAGAAATTCCAGTGTTTGATGTGTAAGTATCTGCACAGAAGCTGATTTTGCCAGTACAAAGACACAACAAAATGAGAACAAAAGTTGGTTCAAAACACCTCTCCAGATCATACATTTATAAATTTCATTCAGTGAAATTTTATTTCCTACTCAAAAGTCTTTAATATCTTTGCAATCAATGCTGACCATTCAGCTCCTGAGTACCCTTTATTAAAACAGTATATCTCAATGTCTTAATTATTTTTTAAATTGTTTTCTTCATCGATATAACTTTCCAATAGCAGCCAATAAGTATAGTGAGCTGATCAAACGACACTCTGTTCCATTTCCATTTCCAGCTCTCTGATCCCCCACAGGCAAATTGAGCTCTGCATTCAGGGGCTGCACAGGCTCTCAGCACAGTGCCCAACAGCCAACTGCTCCTCTTTGTGCCCATTCAGTGGTGGCAGCATACACAAGGCACCTGGAGTCCTTCAGGAGATGAAGGCACTGTGCTGTGTGTCCTGGCTTTCTGTTTGACAATTTGTCATCAAGGCAAATTGCTGCAAATATTTTAAAAGCATTTTATATATAAACACATTTGAGCAGATTTGTTTCCAGGCAACTGTTGTAAGCTTCTAGATAAATTGCTTCTTACTTATTGCTTGTAAATTAGTTGCAGGAAATTTCTCTCAGCAAATGAGGTCTGCATAGGTCTGATAAAGAGAACTGATTTAGCGTGTTTTAGGCCAGCTCACAGAACAAGTATTGTTTTACCAGTTGCCAGCCCCTGCTTTCCCTCTGGATTATAAACCTGAGACAGACCCAGAGCGATGCCAGTAGTACTGCTCACACTGCATAGTTACTGGTGTGACTGTACACTTCTGTTATGTGTTTGGAAATGCTGCCTATTCTTTGCACTCTTAAGAATGTGTGATAATATTAGTGATAATATATTAAAAGCAAGCAAACAAGCAAACCAAAACAACACATAAACCATCTGAAAAAGCATTGCAACAGAAAATAAGCCAGCTCCTGATGTCTGTAATTCCCAGTCATTCTGGTGGCAACAGGAAAACAACAGCAAAGTTCACATTTCTGACATAAAATGACCACAGCAATCTCTAGCTACAGAATCTGTTTTGTGACAGATGTTGTTAGAGGTTAATGTTTGGAAGCCACTGTTCTTTACATTCTGATCAAATCCCTGTGGATAAGTGAAACAGAGAGGGAGTCATGGCCTGGTCCTGAGAGAAGCAGTGTGGCACAGCCCAGGTTCTCCCCAGACAGTGTATTAGAATAGTACAGATTAGTGCTGGGGTAAAATATAAATATAGTTATATAATATAATCTGTAATATTTACATATTGAGTGTTATATTAACACATACAATATTATATATTGATGACATTTTTTGATGTCATATATTAATGACAATTATATATTGACAACATTAATATGTAAGCCATTCTGAAACTAATGCGTCCCATTTATTTCCACAGAAACTACAATAGATATAAAGAGCACAGCAACACTATTTTACAGAACAAATTCTCAGCTGCAAAGCATTCTTCTTCAACACAGTCACCACCATCAGCTGTGTATTTTTGGCGGCAATGAACAAGAGCTGCATGCCGTGCTTGTGAATATCTCTGCCAGTAGAGATGATCCACTGTCATTGTCACCTCTGCTGGAATGCATCATCCACCGCCTCACTGTGCTCACATCCACTGGGTGGTCTCCAGAAACATTCACAAATTGATCAGTCTCAGCGGATGCAATTTTCTCCACAGAGAGGAATTCAATGACACACCTTTGCTTCACACGCACTTCCATGTCAGACACCATTGTGTCAGACTGCCCCTCTGCTGCCATCTGTCACACAGCAACAAAATGCAATGGAAAATTATCAGGAAGGTTCAGCCTTTGCTGCCATACCACCAACATCCGCCTCTGATGTTGTGGGCCAAGATAGTAACAAAGGAGGCATTACTTTTGGAGAAGCTCCTGTAGATGGCTGTCTGGAAGTGGTCTCCAGATTGTGCTCATCACACCAAGCCTGAAGACTGCTTGGAGAGCCCCGGATTACGGAGGCCAGAACTGGGCCAAAAATCTATACAAATGTTTGAGCAGATGGTGAGCATGTACCGTAGTGCCGTCCCAGCCCTGTGAATACCCGTATGCATACAAAGCATACAGTGCCTTCAGCCTTGGACAAATGCCTCATGAAATCCAGGTCAGCAGTTTAATGCTTCTGGATTAGTGCAGCTTTCAGAGCACAACAGCAAGCAGACGTGAAACTTCCTGGAAGTGTGAGTTTGGAAAGGGAGGCAGAGAGGAGGCTCCTGCAGTTCATCCCATACAGCCTTCTGGGCTGTCCATAGCCCTGGCTATGGACAATGTGCTGGACGTCAAGCCTTCAGCCAAGCAAAAACTGGGGTAAGGATGCTTGAACGGTGGCTAAGCAAGAAATAGAGCCACTGCATTACCTCTGGAGACCAGATCAGCCCACTCAGACCTACAGCCTGCCTCAACGACTTGCCATGATCAGATTTCTTTAAGGGAAGATGCATGGGACAACATAGCAGGCAGACAGCAGCCTGAAATCAGGATCTTATTATCTGGAGCTGGTGGATGTATTTTTCACATAATTAGAATTTCCAAATAACCAAGGAGGAGCCCTGTAGTCCTTCGTTCTGGTGTCACATATTTCTTTGCCATATCCTACTAGTTTTGTACAGATATATAACAGAAAATTAATATTTTTGTGATGGTGTTTTTCAATATACTCCAGCTCTTGTTCCTGAAAGTGAGTTGATTTCTCCATTCTCTTGCTGGCCAATTTTCTCAGCTGTTCAACAGATGTTTGCATATACATCCTCCAGTCATATCCATTGGTTTTAGTAAAATTTAGGTCAAGAGTTACGTAAGAAGACAGGAATAACTTTTCCATATAAATTGTCTTTTCTTCGCCCTTCTGGTGTGACTCAACAAACACATGCATAACAGAACCAATTCACCCATCTCCTTCCTTGTTACCACTGATGGATAATGCACGAAGGAACATCACCTAGCCATTGCTAAATGGGGAAATGTGTTCTAGAAAGGAGGAATATAGATGCAAGCAAGCAGAAAGGCATAATTTATTTTCTAAAAGTGCATGATTCACTTTCTCAATAGGTGACACAGAAGTGCCATGTTTCTTGAAGCTCCCAAAAGAAAAAGCAATATCATCCTCCAGATTTCATCAATTGGTTTTAATTGGATAAGAATCCCTTTCCAGCCAAAGGCAACTATTTTAAAGCTTCTTTGGATGTTTTTTCCAAATATAAATGATAGATTAGAAATAACACCTCTCATGATACTTCTCCCAGCTAGTTAAACTTGGAATCCTGTTATAAATATTTATAGATACCTAATGCATATGTAGGAACAGCTTTACCAAAAACATTGACTCAGTCTATTAACTTACCAGCTGTTACTGCTTGTTATGAAAGTTCAGGCCTCCATATGGATATTTATCCTGAGAGCAATTTTTTGACAAAGAAAAGAGAGAAAGTAAAATTAATTTATTAGTTCATTAAGCTGTCCTTATCATTTAAATAAATAAGATCTCCTGTGCTTTGGAAGGGATACTTTAATTGGTGTCTGTGGGTCTTCTATTATTAAGTTGCTTTCAAAAACCTCTTGCTTTAATGGGAGTGTTCAACTTTTTGGCTTGCCTGGGCCACACTGACTAAAGAGGAGTTATCTAGGGCTGAATCTATGAAGTTTGTTCCAAAAGTAATGCCTCTTATTTATTTTCGTATAAACTACACACACGATATAAAGAGCATGGTAACATTATTTGATAGAGCAATTTCTCTCTGTTACAGAGCACTATTTTTCAACAGTCATCACCATCAGCTGTGTATTTTTCCAGCGATGAACAAGTGCCTCCATGTGTAACACTTTTAACAGTATGAACCAGTAGAGGTGGACCACTGTCACTGTTGCCACTGCTGAAATGCACTATCCACTGCCTCACTGCAATCACATCCAACACTTGGTCCCCAGAAACATTCAGTAAGTGTTAATCAATGTCAGTGGGTGCCATTTTTTCTGCACAGAGAAATTCAATGATACACCTTTTCTCCATACGCACTTCTATGTCAGACGCCATTGTATCAGACTGCCCCTCTGCTGCCATCTGTTGCATGACAACTTTCCTGAAAGTCTAATAATAAAAAACATAGTATAGACCACATTTCTGTATTTAAATCATTGCATGAGAGCCTTACATGAATTTATAGTTCTTAAAGCTTTACGAAAAAGCATTGTAAGGTAACTCAAGCATGCAGTAAAAATTAAAAAAAAAAAAAAAAAACAACAACTGTAGTCTCAAATATATACTTGTTCATCAACATTTTGGCTTAAAATCTTGCTTCATTACTTTAGAAGGATCCTGTCATGCAGAACTTGCAACAAAAATCATTTGCAAGAGGTGACTAAATAAGCCCACTTCAGCAGTGCATCACTGTTGTACTCAGTTACAAATCCCGAGTAGAGCAAGTACCCTCATCAGGCTCCCATTACGGGCCAGAAGGAAACATCAAAGTTGACGTTTGAGTCATTATTACCTATCAAGAAAATCTTGGAAGATTTTCAGTCAGGGCATGGTTAGGGTGTGTGAAAATAGCAAAAGTGGGCTTAATGGTCTCAGTGGGTAGGATATGGAGAAAAAGTGAAGGAAAGAAGTGAGGAAGCTAACTGGACAGGAGATCTGATTTCATTCTTTCATCAAGCATTTTTATCTTTTAGTGAGACTTTCTTGAAGCATTTTTTCCTTTAAGGTTGGTAGGCTAAATGCATGCAGACTGAGTAGCCCTAATCTGTTTACATCATCAGAAGCAATCCTTCCACTATGATTTTGAACAGGGGGTAGACAGAAACTGAAGTGTAGGCTGGAAGGAACTATTGAAGCTATTGCTTTAAGAGTTAAAAGTTTTGGTGCATTTTGTAGATGGAATTTTCCAATAAATTGAGACCCTTTAAGGTGCTCTGTCTGCTCAATTAAATGTTCAGTCAAACAAACAGAAGAAATTCCTAGATGTCTGAGCAAATATGAACCTAAATTAAATAAAATTGCTCTTGATTGCATTCTCTTGAAGTAATTAAAATTTCCCAAGCTAAGAACTTGGCCTTGAGTAAATGAATGATTGTTTAATGCCATCAGCGGCTATGAAAAGTTCATTAATCATAAATAAAATTGGTCTCACTTGGAAGATGTCTTACTAAATTAGTTGTTTTGTGTAAGCCAACTAAATGGAAAAATGACACCTTCAAAAAATTACAGAACCTTCCAAAGGCTCTTACAGAAGATACTACAGTGAGTTAAGGCATTAAATGAAGCTTACTTCTTCTGGAATTTTGGCTTTTTTTCACAATCTTTGTCACAATAAGGAGTGTCAGGCATGCGACATTACAGAAATAAAACCAAAATAATTCCCTAAGTGGAAGGTTAGAATAGTAAAAGCCTCTTTAGAAGGGAAGCTTTATAGTATACTGAAGACATTTAAATAAGACTTCAAGGCATTCATAAAGAAAAAAGGACAGCAAAAATGCCTGAGAAATAAATGAAGTGTTTCTCTGTTCTTCATTTAATCAGATAGAAGAAACAAATCCTTTATACCTCAGTAGTTTGACAGCACTCCTTGTGGCACTATATACAACAACACTGTCTGGGCCTAGAATAGGTTAAGTTGGGGCTTAACCATACTGTCATCAATATTTGCATTAAACATGTTATTTCAGTAAAAGTATAAGGCAGGAAACGAATGAGAACAATATTCAAAATATCTGTCAAAGAACAGAGTTCTTCAGCAGGAGTGGAGGCATTCTTGCCCAAAATAAATCTGAAAAATTCCATATCATATGCTTCATTCCTCTTACCCTACAATGATTGGAACAGATTAATGGGTTAATTGCTCATTAGTTTCATAATAATTCCTTCTTCTTTACTTTTTTTTTTTTTTTCTTTCATTCCTCAAAGGGAAATTACTGTAGCTTTGAACGAAATGATTCACAATTAATTCCCTGAACAAATCTAGTACTGGTAATAGTACTGGTGACTAGTAATAACAAGCACCTCAAACTGATGCTCTAGGATCCATGAATCTTCCAGCCACCTCACTTACAGTAAGGTCCATGAGGTTCCTCATTGGATCCTCCTCCTACTTCCTAACTCCACTTGCTAAAATTAGTGCTCCTTTTTTTATATGCATCTTTCTATCACTAGTGCATTTGTAAAGCCATAAAAGGACAAGTAGACAATGAAATTGCAATAATTTCTGCTTCCATAAAGTACAGAAATGACATATCTGATCATTCTGGAACCATTTAGTTATATATGAGCTTTTTCAGCTTCCCTTTTATGTATTTGTCATGTCTTTGCTTTAAACTGTCTACATTAAAAAGCATTCATTACAGAAATGAATTATACCATCTGGTCTAGATGACAAAAACCTTTTTAGATAAGAGCATTTACCATCTAATGGACACTAAAATATCTAACTATGAGACTGTTGTTGTCAGAATGGCACCAAAGTTTACAAAGTGTTGAAGAAAATGTGAAAATAAAATGATGAACATTGCACAGTTCAGCTCTTCTGGTACGTGTCAATGAAGTCACATCTTTTTTATTCATCCCGAGCAACAGGAGGAAAAAATGAATTCAAAAAAATTATTGCTCCTCAGGTGCACTTCAGCATAGGACAGATCTCCTGCTGCATTTCTAGAGTTGGCTTGGGTTTGTGCCCAAGTCCAGACTTGCTTCTTACCTTATTTTATGCCAATCAGAGAGTAATCAGAGCCTTTCCATTCTCACCTGCAGGGTGGTATGTACAGACACCACTGTCGTCTGAAATACAAGAAAACATGCTGAGCACATGCATTATCTTCAAGAGCAGTCTGTCGGTCCCTGATGAATCTAATCATCTAATCCCAATGGGAAATGCTAGTTTACATCCTTGCATGCCATCTGTTTTGTGAAAGTGTCATCTAGTGATACCACTGCATTCTTTCTAGAAGGGCTGAATATTTTTGCAAGGATTATACATGGGATTTTTCAGCAAGGAAGATTTATACAGGTTAGATTTCATGTAAACAAAGCTATAAACTAACAAAATGTATGCTAGTGGTGACAAGAAGGATTTCTATTCTAGTGAAATATATGGCATGGACAGAGATTATGTTTTAGTTTTGTGTTACGAAAGAAAGATACACTTCGGAAATAAAATGTGTGATGTTTGAAATGGCTCAGGAATTAATGGTGAGACTGTTCCATTTCACTTCCTCATTTCCACCAGCACACGCTTTATGAAACTGATGTGCATCACTGAAAATTCTGTGTTACCTGCACCTGCCAAACTGCTGTTCTCCTTCTGCTCAAAGGGCCTATGTGGGAAAGCCACAAGAAAGCCAATATCTTATCTTCAAGGCATGCAAGAGTTGTCAGTCTATCCTGCATTTTCTTCTTGGACTCGTGAAAAATTTTCTGTAAATAATCCTGACACAGATTAAATACGGAGTATATCAGTTTTATTTTTGTCACATGGCTTTTCTGTCATGCCATTTACACAGAAATGCAGCAGAAACTGTGAAGAAAAGTAGATGGAAAAAAAAATCAAGCTGCAGTATGTTTTACTGTTCTTGTGTGAGCAGTTTTGTTCCGCTATAACTTTTGTTATGCTGAAAGACATACATCCTTGATTGTAATTTTTTACATACCGTTTCCACTACATCTGTACCTAAACCAGTATGATTAACTCCACCTCCATAAAAAGCATGCATCTCCTCCCTATGAAAACACCCTGAAGCTTCACTTCACACAGGCAATCACCAATTCCCTCCAAAAAGCACTATTACTGAAGCAGCAAATGATTGTCCCACTAATTGTCCTTTCACTATGAAGATTAGTCAGTCTGTATAATAAATGAAGGACAATTTTCTAATTTTATGTGTTCTTTTAAACCACCTGTTATGCATGGCAAGGCTTTCCAGATTACTGGCATCAACTTCTTTGATGCCAGTCCATTTAGGACAACAATTAAATTTTCTCTGACAGCTATCCCAAACAAGAGATAGACAGACATAAAATACATTAATTCTGCTCTGGATTAAAACAGTTCCAGCACTAACTTCAGTAGATGTTCAAAATCAGCATTACGGAGAGTTTTCTCATCTTGGGATCATTATATGATATACTGTTGCTAAGGAGGCTTTGCTGCAGAGGACTACAACAGTGAGTCTGTAGCAGGTATGAGGATGGGATGTATAGGTTTTATATCATCCACCACAGAAAACAAGTCATATATTTGAGAAGTTGTTAAGTTAGGGATGAATGCAGGGAAAGAACGTAACTTTTTGAGTTTGGAGGATTTCTAAAGGATTATAAAACACTGTGTCTAATGAAGATGGTGTTACTTTTCTTTCTTTTTTTTTTTCTTTCTTTTTCCTCTCTTTTTTTGCAGTCAACAGTCAGATTATCAGAAATGCAGAAAATGACGGTTGCTTTGTGTTGACCACTTGGGAAAACTAGGCTACTCGATTAAGGAGATAAATAAATCCTTGAGAGTTTTACTTCAGGATCTCATTTACCAGATATCTGTTTTTCAGTTACTTCATGGTTTCATCATTGACGACATTATCCTGCCCCATTTAAGCGCACTGCTGGAAATTAGCAAGGCTCCCTGGTGTGAAGAGAACACATCCTACAGAAATTTACTGCAATTCATGCTGATGCTGATGATGAGTAAGGAGGAGAGCATCCAGCTTACTTTTGCTTTTTCTATCTTTAAAGTATTCATTCACGCACATCTGTGTGCCTCTAAATGCACTACAGTGTTGGATGACGAGTCTGTTGCCAGGCTACTAAAAACATGTGCTTTTATACATCTAAAAATAAATTTAACTTCTGTATTTAATGATGATACTTCCTCTGTATTCTAAAGCACACATGATTATTGCAGAGCACTTTGGAGCTTCAGAAAGATGAATGTTTGACTCCCTGTTACACAGCCCCATTGTTAGACTGCTACAGAATTTACAATGGGGCATGAGTTTTCTTATTTTATGTATTCTGTTCCTTTCTGGGGAACTGTAAGAAACAGAGCTGGAACAGACTTTAAAGGTCATCTTAGTTATTAGCCTTTTTAAGGCAGGAACAACTAAATAACTTCTGGCAGATATTTGTCAAACAAGATTTTGAAAGTCTCTGCTGATGGAGAATCTTTGACCTTCCTAGGCAACCTAATCCCGTGCCTAAATATCCCTACTAAAAAGTATTTCCCCAGTGTCTGACCTAAATCTCCTTTACTGAACTTTAATTTCATTACTATTTTCACAAAATACAGTTCACAGGTGTTGCCTAACCAGACAGACTGAAAAAGAGCAGTTAGCAGCAAAATTAGGTACCTGGCCTTTTTCTGACTAGAAAGAAAAGTTCATTTCCAATAAAAAAATGCAGATGCTAAAAATATTTTAATAAATTTCCATATATTTAGAATTCTGTATCTGATTTCTTTTCTTCCTGATGGAAAGAAGCACCAAATAAGATATCTGACATGAATATGATGGAGTGTCAAGGGAGGCCACTTGCCCAAATTGCTCCTAAGAACAAGTGAGCATACACTTAATTCCCCACAGAGTCAATGCGTGGGCTATTATGAGCTGGAAAGCCAAGTCTCTCAAGATGGAAGTAGATAGTGGATGCGTTCCTACAATTCTGTGTGAGTACAAGAGCAGCTTTTCCCTGAAGCAAGGATGCTTCAAAACAAGATCTGTGTAAAGCCGTAGTATGTGGAAGACAGTGATGGGAGCTGGTGAGGCATTTCTAACACTGTCACTGTGATTAACATGTTTTCAATAAGTAGTGAGTATTTTGTTTAGCTGCTGAACCAGAAAAGACTAGAAAATAAAGCCAGAATTATACAAGTAGTGGTATCAATGAACCCTGACTCCTTTAAGATTTGTACCTTAAGGATGATCACAGGTGTAAATTCTACAGCCTTCCCATTGGGCCAACATAAGGATTTGCCTCCTTTGTCAAGCTACTGATTTCAAGAAAACTGTAAGTCTCAAACCTACTTTCAGATTTGGTCAATTAGAATTTATTTCCATGATAGATGCAGCTCACGTGCCTTGACCAGGCAGACCTTCAAAATTAGTTTAATGTTAAATAAAATTATTGCTCTAAAGTAAATAATAATCTTATTTTGAAAATGTCACAAATAAATGATATGACATTTTCAAAATGAGAATGACAATCACTGCCTCAGAACACATGAAATGTTAAACTGGGTGCTTTAAAAATTAATATTAAGGGAAAAAAAGCAAACTACCAAGAAAATGGCACTGCCCCACTCTCAGCAGAAAGTCTGTCCTACTCTAGAAAGTGATAAAAGAAAGAGAGAGATTTTGCAGTACTAGAAAATCTGAAAGAGAACAAAAAATTTACCACAAAAGAAAGAAGTGTTGGAGGATTTGCATAGGTGCCTAATGATTTTAAGTGACTTATTGCCATTTTTTTTTCTTTTAATTAGGGGCTGGATGGAATCAACAACAGAGAGGGTTCAATATTATCTGAGGTTTCTGTTCAGAGAAGATAGTTCTTCTTGTGGAAAAGTTATAAAAAATTGAAGAAGAGACCTCTTCAGTGCCCCTCAAACTGTACTTAATTATCCCACTTCATGACTGGCATCTTGATCTAAGTATTTCTTTATTATAAGATCATAGGATCATAGAAGTATAGAAGCATAGAAGCATAGAGTATCCACAGCCACTCTGTGCAGCCTGTTCCAGCTCCCTCCGTGAAGCTCCCAACCTCTCCACTCCCTTTGTGAAGAACTTCTCCCAGCATCTAATCTAAAACTTCCTTCCTTGAGCTTAAAACCATTCCCCCTTGCCCTGACACTATCTACCTGAATAAAAAATTGTTTTCCCTCCTTTTCATAATCCCCTTTTAAGTAGTGGAAGGCTGCAATGAGATCTCCTTACAACCTCCGCTTCTCCAGGCTGGACAAGCCTAGCTTCCTCAGCTATCCTCCCTGTCTTCTGTGATCCAGCACTCTGAACATATTTGTGGCCCTCCTCTAGACCCTCTCCAACAGCTCTGCATCTTTCCTATACTGGGGGCCCCAGACCTGGATGCCTCATGAGTGCAGAGTAAAAAAAACAATCACTTCCCTGTTCCTGCTGGCCATCCCTCTTTTGATTGGATACCATTGGCCTTCCAAGCTGCAAGCACACATTGCTGGCTCACGTTCAGTTTTTTATCCACCAGGAATCCAAAATCCTTCCTAAACATTCCCTTGATGGCTATGTCCAAGATTCAGCCCTGTGTGAATGTCCAAAACTGCCTTGGTCAAAGAGTTAAGCACATGCCATCCGTGAATGTCCTATAAGTTTCCAAAAATAAGTCATCTAAAGGGACCGATCTTTTAGGGGAAAAAAAAGTACTATTTAGACATACTACTTCAAATCGCACTGAGTCTCTCACTGGACTTAGCTCACTTGCCCTCCAAATCACTAAACTGAATTATTGCCAATTCCAGGACTTCCTTAAAAGTATGGATGCTGATTATGGGGACATCATTTCCTTTTCTGAAGGAAGGTGGCTAAGACAGGGTAAAAAGACTCCATGATTCATAAAGTGAAATCAAGTCCTTTAGGAAATCAAGAAGAAAATTTGTGCCAGAATGTAAAATTTACAGATTTAGTGTTTTTGGTGGCTTTGGTCACTCATTTAAATGAGTTAAACATGTGTCTGCAAGGTGAAAATCACAATATCTGTACTATGTTTCAGTCAATAATATTTAAAACAAAACTTAAATTATGGCAAACCTAAGTTATGGAAAATAATCTCATGCATTTTGATACATTGTTCTGTAGTAGTGAAAAATGCGCAGTCGTTTTTCATTTTGACACAGGAATTTGAGAATAGGTGTCAAGATTAAAAAAAAATCATCAATTTTTTGTATATTTGCAACTCTATTTTTATTCAACATAACATAAACACATTATCTGGAGATCTTCACATGGAATGTATAGAGTTGCAATCACACATTCGATTCAAAGAAAAGTTTGGTCATGTCTCTCTACCAGACTTTCATGAGCCTCTCTTACCAGAGAAAATTATCCTTCAATTCACAGTCACATCTTCCTCATGTCATCACTTTTAGGCAGTATGTACATGTATGAACAACTATTTTCAAGGGTGAAGTACTGGAAGAGTAATATTTCATAAAAATCTGACCAACACCTTGAGTGCTCACTAAGAATCACAATTACTGCCCTTGAACCAGCCTGATGCATTAGTATGAAAAAAACAAACGTCCCACTAGTTTTCTGTTTTGTTGGTTTTTTTTTTTTTATGTTTTAATAAAAGATACATTAAAAATAATCTTACTTAATTACATATATTTACTTTATTATATATTTTGTGTGTGGTCCAAGATAACTATTCACTAAATGTGGCCCCAGACAAGCCAAAAGGTTGGACAACAGTGGGTTGTTAAGTTCCTGTGCACAACTACTATTGGTCAATATTTATGTTTTATCTAAATGACTGTGATATACTTTGCTGTGCATTGCTTTTTCTTTTTTTCTCTTCTAACTCATCAGAAGAACAGATAAAAGGAAGGGTGTGGGGTGAGGATGGGGAGATGTGAAATTCTCACACTGATGATCATAACCTCCCATGAAAACACACAACACTGAGTTTCAAGGTCCATGAGACCAAAGGCACCAGAATAACACAAGGGGAAAATGCACCAATAGTGAGTCTGGAGGAACTACAACATGGCAGGAGGAAGACAATATTACTAAGGCTAAGACAGCAAGGCATCTAAGATACTGTATGAAAGCATCATGGTGCTGACCATCTTCAAAGCAATACAGGATTAGCAGAGACACTATTACTTTTCAGTTTCTTTTGTGAGAAAGTCTCACCTAACAGCATGAAGACAACCCTGGAATACAAATAAAAATAAGCAAGCGGACCTGAAGTAAACCTTTTCTTCTCTGAAAAAAGCAAAAAGTAACAATAAATGAACTCACAGGCATACATCTGTAGGGTGATGAGGATTAAAAACTGCCTTTGAGAAGCAATCATTAATATTTATAAAGGATCTCAGCAGCAGTTGCCAAAGGATGAAGGGAATCTATAGGAAATTTCAGACTCACAATAAAACAATTTGGGATTATAAGAATAACAAATTCGTTTATGAAAGCAAAATGTATTAGTTATCTGAAGTTATTGTGATATACATTCCTCTACAGTTCCAGTATTCTTACACTTACAGATGGAAGATATTTTTTTTAAACAAACCTTGCACTGAGATGTGATAGATTTTGGTGACTTGGGAAATCAACACAGGCTATCATTAGTCAAGTCCAGCAAAACATATCAAGAATTTCACCTAAAACAAAGCCAAAATGAGTCCACAGACTAAGATTTTAAAGAAAAAAATAGTGTTTAATGTAGGGTTTCATCCATATATTCTGGCAGTAAAAAATGTAAAATTTTTTCATCTTTCCTGCAGGAAAGAAAGAAAATTGTTTCTTGTTACAGACACAGACAGTGATTGCTCAGGTGACATTTCCACAGCAGAGGCAATATTCCCACATATAAAATGTCCCTTGAAGTAAACTTGACATGTGGAAGCTTTATAAACTGAAAGTGCCTAACAGCTTTTACCACATAAAATGCAGTGGATAAAAAAAAAAAAAAAAAAAAAAAAAAAAAAAAAAAAAAGAGAGAGTTCTAGAATTAGGCTGTTAAAGAACAACAGAGAAAATCAGCTAACAACAAAATTTAAGAAAGGATCCCTTCCTCTTGCTGGCAGCAGCAGCATGTGTCCACACTAATAAGCATACAACACTCAAGTCTTAGGGGCCATTTTATTCATAGGCAAGTCAGTACAATGTAAAAGGCTAGTACTTCTATACAAAGCTTTCATTCCTATTTAAACATGTCATGGTAACAAATCAAAAGTCATGCACTGGCTTTTCACCTTGGAAAGAAGTTAGGAACATTGGTAGAGAAATTTGCTTTCATATTGCTTGACATTTTCCTGACTTATAAATTTACATAAGCTATGTCCATACTGTCTGCTGCAGGCAATCAGGTCCATATCAAAGAACCATAGTTATCATTTCATTCTATAGATGTACTTTGCCCCAGCATATCTTCTCTCCACACTCAGAGTTCTCCAAGTGTACATACTTCTGTCCAGAAAGGGAGAACAACGCCAAGATGGTCAGTGCAAGTTTCTCATTCCCCTTCAACAGTGATGAGTTATATGATAATACATTTCTGAAAGGAACAATACAGGGCCCTTCTTGAATCATATTCTTTTTGGAGGTAGGGTCAAGAACAACCCAAATTAAACAGATTGATGTGACAAGAACTACTTTAGTAACGAGCTTCTGTGACATAATCTTTCCTTTGGAGAAATTTCAAGCAAGAAAGATCTTAATGTCTGGCTGGAATAAATATCTTGGTCAGCTCATCGTTTATTTTGTTTCTGGGAAACTGAACACTATCTTAAGTATCTTAGAAATAAGCAGAAGCAAATGAAGGACTAATGTGCTACTAAGAGATATGGACATAATGATGCTTTTGTGTCCACAAACAAATGATAGGAAATGCTGGTTGTAATTGCAGTAATTTTAGATAGGTGGGCATGATTTATTTCCCTGCAAATGGTACACCTGAAATACTTAAAAAGGAAAATATAATACAATTCTACATTTTCAAGGTCACCAGTAAATACTACCCAAGCACTGACACTCAGATAGGTAAACAAGTGTGTTAAGGGTGCAGTGGTAGAAGCAAAGTAACGTCTTAAATGTTTGCAGATGCAATGTCACTAAACCAGAAAAACACTGCTCCATTCTTGACAGGTGTGAATGTGAAAAGATTTAAATGCCTGTTCAGGATGAAATATAACCAGAAAAGCCTTTGTCACCTTCGCTACAAATCTTAAAATGCAGTTCCAGTCATTCAATTTCCCTTACCCATAGAAGACATTTTCAAATAATGAGAAGAAAATTCAGGTATGTGTGTCCTGTTGGTATCAGTGAACAGTTTAGTGACAAGCCCCTATGCTCCACTGTCAGAGTGGACCATATTTCATCACAAAGAACATCTCCAGAAATGTCTACAAGTAATATCTCAATACCCCATGATCTGATAAATTTTTAATCTAGTGCAATGAAAATATATGAAAACATTTGCTAAAGCAATAGTAACTGAACAAACAGTAAATTAAAGATTCATATCTAATAGAATAAAACAAAAACTCAAATAAAATACAGACATTAGTAAAGGCAGAAAATCAACAGGCTGCTAACATTGTCACTGGAAGACCATGCCACATTTGTCCAAAGATTGCTTTAAATGATGAAGATAATCTAGAGGTAGTATGGAAAAACACAAGCAAATTCAGTGACCTACATTTAATTCCACTGTGCACATACATACACATGCAAAAACCTTGGATTACAAGAATGTTAGGGCTTTGGAATCAAATGATTAAACAGACTAGTATCAACCATGTGCTATTCTGGGTAATTATAATGAACACCACATGACATCTATTTATGTGACAGTGTAGAAGCCCACATCTTTCTTATGCCTATATAGAGGAATGAATGTAATGACTAATTGTTGTTGCATTTTCTGAGAAACTTGTGTCATTTTGTACATAGGGAAATAGAATTCAAATGATTTGTCTTGCTGTTTAATGATCAGTTTAATACTGATCATTTGGCATTCACTGATGTGTTGCATGCCAATAAAAATTTGCACTGAAAAAGGAACTTTTAGATGTAATGATGTACAAAATTGGAGTTCAACTGTGACAAATGGCTGTAAAGAGCTGAATGTATCTCAGAAGTGCCCAGAGTATCCTGCATTGCTGAGGAACACACAGTCACATTCTGTACTATTTGGAGTTTCCTAACAGTTGTAAATCTCCTGGACAAACATACCCAAATATACTTCTGTCCTGTGTTTCCCACTGTGCTCTAGTTGGGAAAGAAATTATAAATAGACACAAGAATTGAAAGACTGCCAGAGATCTGTATTTCACTGCACTGCTTATCAGCTTATCTGAATGTTTTCACTAAAGACTGGTGAGAAAGCAAGATAAAAGTACAGTGGTGCATATTCATGTTGCATGATGAGTAGAAGCTTCATATTTTATCTTATTTTCTGTATCCTAATCAACCAATTAAGCAGTAGATCACCACAATACCTGTGAACTCTTTTAAAATCAACATTAGGCAGTTTTCACCATGATTTTAAATTCTGCAGGAACATCTAGTGATGATGATTATACTTATTAATAAAATGATTTTTAGTTGATCTAAATTAGACTGCTGGACTGTGATTATACAGATAAGATGTGATTATGCAGAAAGATTGTCCACTTTGACACCATGTGTCAAGATACAAGAAAGATTCACTCATGGAAGGGGACAGACACTTCAGCAGGGTCTATAGTGACAGAACAAGGGGAAATGGTTTCAAACTTAAAGAGTTTAGATGTAGGTTGGATATAAGAAAAGATTATTTTACAGTGAGGGTGGTGAGGCACTGGAACAGGTTGTCCAGAGATGTAAAGGATGCACTGTCCCTGGAGTCTTTCAAGGTGAGGCTGCATCAGGCCCTGGGCAACCTGATCTAGCTGTGCTGTCCCTGCTCATTGCAGGGGAGTTGGACTAGATGACCTTTAAAGGTCCCTTCCAACTCTAAGAATTCTATGATTCTATGGTACATGACATATACTAAAAATGGTTTCTAATGAGGTAATCATGGTCAGTTCATTACAAAAATAGACTTTTGCATTCTCTATGTAAATATCTATCTAAGAGGAAATATTGTTGGGTTATAAATGGAGCTGCAAATTGCTGTTAAATGCAGGCAAACTGCTTGTATCTATGTTGTCCAAGTCAGTGCCACCAGCTAATAGTGTTGTTCTAGGTTGTTTATTAGTATAGCCAAGTTATAAACTGAGTCAATATTTAGTCATTCAATTTCTATTTTAAATAAAAAATGATTTTTTTCATCTATTCACCATCTACACAATGAGGACTTTCATGGAATCCGTCAAAGAGGATTTCTTCATGCATACACTGTGTGTGGGACAGCTTCACCTTCCACTCCAGAAGCTTCCACTTGAGTCTTTAATCTGCTACTCAAGCACAAGGAAAATCTGGCTTGGAATGTGATAGTCAAGGGCAGCTTTGACTGCAGGGACTGCAGTATGGATCCAGAGTACATAAGGAATGCAAGTAGCAGAGAACCTTGTATGAAAGTGCAGGGAAGCTAAATCCAGATTGTTTTTTGAAGGTATTTGGTGATATGTTGACAGACAGGAGACACAAACTAAAGCAATGCAAATTTCAGGTAGATAGATTTATTTATATATCCTGAAGGTTGTCAAAGGCCAAAGGAGATAGCACAAAGCCTGGAACCTCTGTCCGTGGTCCTGAGCAACCCGGCTTTTCTCAGACACACTTCGAGAGTAGGGTTGGAACAGGTGAACTTCAGAGGACCTTTCGAACTGAAGTTATTCTAAAATCTCCATCTAATGGCCATGGAATTTAAGCAATTTGAGTAAAGTTCGTTAATGGAATTGTTTGACTGATCCTCTTGGGAGGTTGTTCTTAAGGCAAAAATATTCAGGAGAGTTGGCTGATCTCCAAAGGCAACCTTCAAGTACAGTATGTAAGAACAGTTCATCCCAGTCTGTAAGAATATGGGCAGGTAGAGCAGAAGATCAAAAGCCAAGCAAAAAAAAAAAAAAAATCCTAAATTTTTAACTGAGTGTCAACGGTTTATGGGCTGGTCCGGCCCAGTTCCGTGACCAGCAGGGCGGAGGGATCTGCGGATCCGCGCCTCTGGGAAAGGGGAAGCAGGGGACCCCAAAATACTTGAAAACAACAGCACCGATCTGAGGTGGAACAAATGATTTTACTAAATATAGTAGAGAGAGAGAGAGAGTCTGTTTGAATTGTATAGACCTCACCACAATGCTGGGGTGAGAAGTGCAGTCCAGTTGGTGACTGAAGTACAGACGGCGAAGCGCAGGCGGCGAAGCGCAGGCGGCGAAGCGCAGATAGCAGCGAAGCGCAGACAGCGAAGAGCAGGCGAAGAAGAAGGATCAGGTGACCTTGCTTGGAGTTATATCCCCTTGCTGACCGCAAAGTCTCCTGGGGAAATGTAGTTCTTCTCCGACGGACGAACATTCGGCAGAAATCAAACCCCACCCCCAATGCATTACATGATGTTATGGTGTGGAATACTGATGACCAAAAATCATAAAACCATGACATTCCACCCCTTATTCTACATCACTACATCATGCTTAACATATGGGATTACAGACTGCACTCCCCCAACATCAAATTCCCTTGTGGTACACACTGAACATCCCCGTTTTTCTGCATCACCCACCAGGTGGACCCAGGTCCCTGGGCAAAGACAGTTCCGCGAAGAGGTTTGCCCTTCCCAGAAGCAGGAAAAACCCAAACTGCTTTTCCTAACATGTTCTTTACATGTACTACAGGGACCTTATCTCCCTCTACAATATGTAGGGAACTGGATTGGGTAGGACCATCTCGACTGATTGATCCTCTGGTGTTAACCAGCCAGGTGGCTTCTGCCAAATGCTTCTCCCAGTGTTTAAATGTTCCGCCACCCATTGCTTTCAACATCGTTTTTAACAACCCGTTGTAGCGTTCGATCTTACCAGAGGCTGGTGCATGATAGGGGATATGATAAATCCACTCGATGCCATGTTCTCTGGCCCAAGTATCCACAAGTGAATTTTTAAAATGAGTCCCATTATCTGACTCAATCCTTTCTGGGGTGCCATGTCGCCACAGGATTTGCCTCTCCAGACCTAATATGGTGTTTCGGGCGGTAGCATGGGGTACTGCATATGTTTCAAGCCACCCGGTTGTTGCCTCCACCATGGTGAGCACATAATGCTTACCATTGCGAGATCGTGGCAAGGTGATATAATCAACCTGCCATGCCTCCCCATATTTGTACTTTTGCCATCGCCCTTCCTCCCAGAGAGGTTTCATCCTCTTAGCTTGTTTAATTGTGGCGCATGTATCACAGTCATGAATGATTTGTACAATGGCATCCATAGTTAAGTCCACCCCTCGGTCTCTGGCCCATTTGTATGTTGCGTCTCTCCCTTGATGACCTGAGGTCTCATGGGCCCACCGAGCTAAAAATAACTCACCCTTGTTCTGCCAGTCCAGGTCTATTTGAGCCACCTCAATTCTGGCAGCTCGGTCTACCTGATGGTTATTTTGCTGATCTTCTGTAGCTCTACTCTTGGGCACATGAGCATCTACATGACGCACCTTTATAACCATATTTTTTGTTCGGGTAGCAATATCTTTCCATAGGTCAGCAGCCCAAATAGGCTTGCCCTTTCTTTGCCAATTATTTTGCTCCCACTGCTGTAACCACCCCCACAAGGCATTTGCTACCATCCATGAATCAGTATAAAGATAGAGCATTGGCCACCTCTCCCGTTCAGCGACGTCTAAGGCCAGTTGGACAGCCTTTACCTCTGCAAATTGGCTCGATTCTCCTTTCCCTTCGGTGGCCTCTGCAACTTGTCGTGTGGGGCTCCACACAGCAGATTTCCATCTGCGATGCTTTCCCACAATACGACACGATCCATCTGTGAATAGGGCATATTTCTTTTCATCCTCTGGTAGTTCATTGTATGGTGGGGCTTCTTTAGCACGTGATACTTCTTCTGCTGGTGGTGTTCCAAACTTTTTACCTTCAGGCCAGTCCATGATGACTTCTAGGATTCCTGGACGGCTGAGGTTCCCCATCCGTGCTCGTTGTGTAATCAATGCAACCCACTTACTCCAAGTGGCATCAGTAGCATGATGGGTGGAAGGAACCTTTCCCTTGAACATCCAGTTCAACACTGGCAGTCGAGGTGCCAGAAGGAGCTGTGTTTCAGTACCAACTACTTCGGAAGCAGCCCGAACCCCCTCATATGCAGCTAAGATCTCCTTTTCAGTTGGAGTGTAGCCCTCCTCCGACCCCCTGTAGGCTCGACTCCAGAATCCCAAGGGTCGGCCTCGGGTCTCTCCTGAGGCTCTTTGCCACAAACTCCAAGTGGGGCCTTTCTCTCCAGCAGCAGTGTAGAGGATGTTCTTCACATCCTGTTCCATCCGTACTGGCCCCAGGGCCACAGCACGGGCTATCTCTTGTTT
>JAPSGF010000074.1:290607-556536 GCA_035772895.1 Perdix hodgsoniae
GTTGGTGACTGAAGTACAGACGGCGAAGCGCAGGCGGCGAAGCGCAGATAGCAGCGAAGCGCAGACAGCGAAGAGCAGGCGAAGAAGAAGGATCAGGTGACCTTGCTTGGAGTTATATCCCCTTGCTGACCGCAAAGTCTCCTGGGGAAATGTAGTTCTTCTCCGACGGACGAACATTCGGCAGAAATCAAACCCCACCCCCAATGCATTACATGATGTTATGGTGTGGAATACTGATGACCAAAAATCATAAAACCATGACACTGAGATAGGTAATGACTGGATAGATAACTAAAAAAAAAAAAAAGGCAAATGCTGCACACATCTTCCCAAAGCAGTAAGAGGATTTGGAGAACTACCAACAAGTTAATCTAGCTTTACACTTAGAATACTTGGAGAAAAAAGAGGAATAAAACAAAGTGATAACAAGATCTGTATGATAGAAACGCTTTCTGGAGACTTTGTGGGCCTGGCGGAAAAATTCAGAGTGGGGATTAGAAGGAAGACTAGAATATAGTAAAAGACAGTCAAATACAAAGACAGGTGAAAGCTTGCAACTAGGTTGCCTTTAAGACAACAATCTAAAGAAACTGTGAGTAGAAGGATGAAAAGAAAACATGAAGCGGAGCAGATTAATTCCTCTAAAGAAACTTTAGCAGATTGAGGAAGAGGCCTAACAAGGAAAAGCTGTTGTTACTTGGGCCATCCTGCCAGGGGTGGGCTTTATGAGCATCTCTGAAAGTGCTATGACACAACATCCACTCATCAAGATACCCAACGAGCGTATGAAAGCCTCATAATCAACTGCAGAGAAACATCTGCAGAGATGTCAATAAGATCTGTGGGAAAGCCCTTCATATTTCCCATTGAACTCAAGTCCCAGCTGCAGGCAAAACAATGTTCCACGGCCTTAGTCCAAATATCAGAGCACTGTGATTGTCCCCATGAAGTCTGACAGAACATTTTATCACATGGATTCAAGGAGCTACGAGCTATGGCTGCTGAGCTACTTTCAGCAGTTTCCTCAAGAAGTAAATGAAAAAAAAAATCCACTGTTCTTGATTTGACCATTGTTAAACCATTTGCAGAGGTCAGTCATCAAGTTCATTGAGTTGTTCATTCCAAACAAAGCAGAAAACTATTTTGTTATCCAACTTCATTGCAATCACTCTTTGGAGCTTTTGCAACAGGTACAGTAGAAAGAATATAAATAGATGAAGAGAGTTCAAAATGATTTTTGATACATTGCAGTCAAAATAAGTTTCATAAGTTTCCTGAGTATTTTTTATCTAAAGACTCCATAAAGTTGTATTCTTTCTTTCATTTCTTCAAAGTACTAGAAAAAGGCATTGGTCTTAACAGATAAATCACCAACTCCATTAATATTTAATGTTTAAATGAAGTAAAGGTTTAAAATATTTATCACACTTCCTTTGTTCACAAATGTATTTCAAAGAAACAAGGACAAGAAATAATCAGTCACTTGACTGTCACAAGGATTTTATCCATACTACTATGGCTATCTGTAAAAATCTAGCCTACTTGTCAGATAATTAGTGCTAAATCTACCAGCTTCTGACTCTTCCTTGTTACAGAAGAAAAAAGTTCTGTCTAACATATGACCTTTCTTTATCTATTGAATATTTAGTCTTAACCAAGCAAGAAGATCCTGCTATTCAAGCTTGGTGTTTTATCAACTGCAGTGCCAATTTCCAACTTGAGCTTATGTGGACCCACAAGATGTCATGTCTGCTGTTTGCTCACCTGCTTTCCTGTCATTTTGGACATATTTAAGATCTCTTTTCAAAGAAGGTTAATTTTCAAAAGCTTCTTCAACAGATATCTCCAGACACTGAAGATGATAGGCTTTTTCTGAGACCTTCCATCTGTATGAACCTTTATCTTCCACCTGGCTATATACAAAACTTTTGGGCTAAGGCTCCTGTGCTGTCTCTGACACAGGGCTGGTACACCCTCACTGACATGATCATCCATCCATGCAGGCTGGGAAACCATTAGAGGGCATTGTAATCATGTTTGATTGTCTTTTTTTTTCTTTTTCTTTTCAATTTATATGCTCTACCGTGTGGCTGGAGAGCAGGAAGGGTGAAGTCAATACTGTGTCCTCCTCCCACTGCTGCCTTTGGATGTGGTTGGACTCCCATCTGAATCAAAAATTGAATCCAAAATAGAAAACTCACGGGTCCAGAAGTAGAGCCTATATGTTGATTTTGCCAAAAGCAAGGGAGTATGAATTTGTTTGTGGAACTGGTTCAGACAATCCAACAAGAAAAGTGATTCCACAGTGTTGAAAGACAATTTTCACTTTAATTAACAAATCTCATTCAGGCAATGTGACAATGGCAGTTCAACACCCATGGTGCAAGAATACTTGTAGACCAATACTCACATCCTGTTTAAATCCATAGTACCAAAAAAAAAACCCAGAAAGATAAAAAGTATAAATTGCAATCTGTAATAAAATAAACCCATCAATTAAAAAAGATGAATATGTTCAAAGTATCCATAAAAAGTTTTCCATTACACTGTCAGAAAGTTTTAGTATCCCAAAATTTACATCTTTTTACTGTAGCTCAGATGCAAAAGTAAAGATTAGTCCATGGAGAAACCCAGACTGGGAGCCAGCTTCTTTGCTATTTGTATATTGGCATAACTCAAGTGTGCTTGGGAAATATAATATGCAAATATTATGGTCTTAGAAAACTGACTTGGGAAAATAGAATAAATTAGCTTCCTTAAATTCTCCACCAGTGATCTTGCCTAGTTACAAATGTGGGGCTTTGAGCCAAAAATAGGATTGATGTAGTTTATAATCTATGCAGCATACTCTGCTGGACAAGTCTCCAAGAAATCTCAACTAATTAAACCTGTTTTCAGCAGGAGATTGGACTACATTTCTTCCAGAAGTCCTTTCTAACCTAAATTATTTTATGATTCTATGATAAAATACCTAGACCTTTTTTATTTAAAGTTAATCCTACTGAACATTAGTATAAATTCTTGATTTTAGATGAACATGTTCCACAAAAAGAAACAGCATCAGATGCAATACTTAAACAAACTTCTGGAAGAAATGATCATAAAGTAGGATTTAACTCTCAGTGAGGTGCCTTTTAAATGAACTATCTTCTCTTCTGTAGGTGGTGTTTACTGTGGGAAGAATATAATTTCATTTTATTTATTACACCGTGAAGTACAAGTGTGATAAATCTTGCTTGAATCCTTACCTTGCATTGCCAGTGTGCCATTTGGTATGATAAATTCCCATCTATAAAGACAAAATTTATACCCTGAAATTTGTTATGTTATTATTCCATGAGAGATTTAGGATGCAACAATCTTGTTGCTTGGTTATTACCTACCTGTTCATTTGCATTTGAGCCCAAGAAGTTTTAACCCTTCTCCACATGGATTATGTGGATTCTTCTCCACATAAAGGGGATTTTAAGTTAATCAGAAGAAAACTATATTTAGTAGAAATATATGTCACAAGTTCTGTTGGATGTAACATAATAAAGGAAATAGAAAATTGAAACAGACGTTGTTGTAGAGGGCTTATAACACTTCATGTTTGCTGAGAACCCACTCATCTGTATGATCATTTCAACAAATTCTGTGAGGGATGAGGGGCTGAGCTGTAACTACCCAGACAGTGATCTCAGAGCATTCTTCTGAAATTTATGGCATATACAATCCTTTCCTATTTGACAGCACATTGGGTCAACTATTCCCCAAGAGCATGAGCTGTTTAAATAACATAATTTTTAAGCTAGGACATTCATACCATTATACTGAGATAAATTCAAAATAGAGAGATTCTTCAAATTTACTGAAACAGAAAATTGAAAGCAAAACATCTAGAAACAAATCTCTATATACTTTTCATAGGTTGATTTTTTTGAATGAAAACCTGATTGTTTTGACATTTCACAGTTCTTTTCTTAAACTTTTTTAGCTGAAGCCTTTTACCTAGTATGAACCAAATTCTCAGATTTGATTCCCTCAAACAAAACAAACAACCAAAATCTTTGCCCATAATCACCTTCCCCTAGCATGTTAAATGAGGAATTCCCAGCAACACTCATAATAATCTTTATTATCATAGCAACAAACTATTAAAAAAATTGGATTTTTTTTTTCAGTATTTCTCAAGCAATGCTCAAAGAAAGACAAAAGCAATTCTTATCCCAAATCTGAGGCATAACCCAGTATTTGAATATTGGAAGACATCTGCTCTGGCCTCAAAAACTTTTATTCAAGCCTTGATATTTTCCTCAAGTAATTGCATGCAAATACTCAGGTCTGTTGCAGAATTGGTTCGCCATTGTTCTTCCTTTATAGAGCTCTCCTCCACAGTTGCACTGGAGTGAATGTCACAAGCAATCTGCCACATTGTTGACAAAATTAACCTAGTGCATATGCAATCAAATTAATGGATAAAACTACTTTCCACAGTTCACTTTTTTCAAACAAAGATCAGAAATAAGCTTTCAGTGGATAATTGGATTTTTATTAGTTTGAAGACCCTCTGTTCATTTAATTGACATTCAATAAAACAAGTATGGCATACTCAATGGAAAAAAGAGGATAATACGTTGACATTCCTATTAACACCTAGTTGCTTTGATGTAGGCTGGCTGTAGAATATTAACATTAGAGCTCAAGCATCAGGCATGGTTCATACTTTTCATAATGGTTTGTACTTCTCCGTAGTTTCAATTTAAGAATACTTTATATTAGAGTTAATTTTGTTGCTATGTGGTAAATTTCTCATGAAAATGCTCTTCCAAATGGACATATACAAAAAAAAAACCTAAGATTTACAAGAAAGTTCATGTATGAAGCTAGTTAAAGCTAGGCAAAACTTCTGAGGATATGCACTCACTTGTATCCTCGTTACCATCTCTCTTTATTTTCTGTACTCACTGTATTCCACTATTCATTTAAAATATACTTTTAAGTCCCTCACTCCTTTCCTCCAGCTAATTTCTTACTTTTCCCACCTATATCAGCTCTGCTCCTTTCAAATTCAGCAAGATAAACAAAAGTATTTCTAAGAATGAGAATATAGTATATAGAATCATAGAATCATTTGAGATGGAAGGAACTTTAAAGGTCATCTATCCCACCTCTCCTGCAATAAATAGGGACATGTACAGCTAGATCATACTGCTCAGAGCCCTCTCCAGCCTGGCCTTGAATGTCTTTAGGGACAGGATGTGGATCACCTCTCTGTGCAGCTTGTTCCAGTGCGTCACCAACGTTATTGTAAAAAATCTATTCCTTATATCCAATCTAAATCTCCCCTATGGTAGTTTGAAAGCATTTCCCCTTGTCCTATCACAACGGACCCAGTTCCCTTCTTTCTTATAGCCTCTCTTCAGATACTGAAAGGCTGCTATCAGGTCTACCCAGAGCTTTCTCTTCTCCAGACTGAACAGCCCCAGTTCTTTCAGCCTGTCCTTGTAGGGAAGGTGTTTCATCTGTAGAATTGTTTTTGTAACACTCATCTCAACACATTCCAACAGGTCCATGTCTTTCCTGTACTGAGGTCTCCACATCTGGACACAGTACTCCAGGCAAGGTCTCACCAGCATAGAATAGAGGGAAAGGATTACCTCCCTCACCCTGCTGGCCATGCTTCTTTTGATGCAGCCTAGGATATTTTGGCTTAATTTGACTCATATTTAGAATTACACATAATTAAAATCTGTTCTTTAGTAGATAAACTATTCTTTTAGCGGCTTGCTTTTAAAAAGGCTATATCTTGCTAAGATTACATTTATCTTCACCTCCTTCTTTAACCATGCAATCATGGACATCTATGAGGGCTGCTCTGAAAGTAGTATCTCCTGTTTTATTCTGTTGGCCCAAGGCAGCAGAGGTAGATGTTGATGGTATACCAATAGATGTTGAAATTTCCTGCCATAATTCCATTACCTTTTTTTGTTGTTGTGTGACAGGTAGCAGTGCAGGGGTAGTCTACAGATGGCCTCACAGAAGTGCATATGTAGCAAAGGTGTGTCTCTGTATTTCTCCACATGGAAAAAAATGCACTAATTGACATTCACTGATGCTTGATGAACATCTATGGGGAGCAAACAGTGAATGTGAGCATAGTGAGGTGGTGGGTGGTTGTAATTTTCTCTTTCAAATAGTTTTGTTGTGTTCTTTGTAGCTGTTGTAATTTTCAGAGAAATATATAGGAGGCATTACTTTCAGAGCAAACAATGTAGAATACACATTGTGTATCACACTGCATTATGACTTGAAGATATGGGAAACCTTTAAAGCATTATTTGTTCTATGTGTAGCTGATGAATGTAGAAAGAGATGCACTTTCATTTACCTACTAGCATTAATTCTCAGTGCAGTGTTACTCTTTGGGAGCCATGTTTTGATACCTGTGATAAGACAGGTGAAAGACAGACAGCCTGAAAGCCTTTGTGTTCAAAAGCTGATGTTCACAGTAAAAGTATAACAAACTTAGGAGAATATTCATACTTTCAGTTTACTGAGCAACAAAAATCATTTCTTTGTTCCTGGAAAGGTGGTAGAACAACTTGTTCTGGATGCTCTCTCCAAACAACTGGAAGAAAAGAAGGTTATCAGGAGTAGTCAACATAGATTCAGTAAGGATTTATCATGCTTGACCTGGTAGCCTCCTGTGATGTCATGACCAGCTGGGTAGATGGGGGAGAGCATTGAATGTTGTGTACCTAGACTTCAGCAAGGCTTTTGAGACCATCTCCTGAAACATCCTTGCTATGAAACTTAGCTGGGAGGACTGGCTGGAACATCAGAAGGCTGTGCTACCGTTTAACAAGAGCTGGACAGACTGGAGAGCTGGGCAGGGAGGAACCTTATGAGGTTTGACAAGAGCAACTGTAGAGTGTAACCACATACAACAGTGTAGGTTTGTGGATGACCCACTGGAGAGAAGTTTCGCTGAGAAGGACAGGTGTACCCTTGTAGCCAAGAAGTCCAAAGGGATCCTGGAATGCATTAAAAAGAGCATACCCAGCAGGCCTAGGGATGTGATCCTCCCCCTCTACTTTGCCATGGTGAGGTCACGTGTAGACTGCTGTATCCAGTTTTGGGTTCCCCTGTTCAAAAAATATTGGGATCTCCCAGAAGAAGTCCAGCTGAGGGACACAAAGATTATGAAAGGCTTGGAGCATCTTCCATATGAGGAAAGGCTGAGTAGCCTGGGTCTGTTCAGTATGGGGAAAAGAAGACTGAGAGGGAGTCTGACAAATGTTTATAAATTTCTAGAGTGAGGTGGAGAGCAATTGGATGAGGCCGAGCTCTTCTCAGTGGTGCATAGCAATAGGACAAGGAGTACTGGCCTGAAACCTGAACATAGAAAGTTCCATAACAATGTGCAGAAGAAATTCTATACAGTAAAAGTGATGGAGCACTGGAACAGTTTTCCCCGGGAGGTGGTGGAGTCTCCTTCTATGGAGATGTTCAAGACCCATCTGGACACCTACTTATGTGATGTATTCTAGGGAAGCCGCTTTAGCAGAGGAGTTGGACTCTATGACCTCTTGAGGTCCCTTCCAACCCCTGTGAATCTGTTATTCACAGTTTTTATCTGATTATCAGATTTCATTCTGATAATGTGTTTTGTCTTAAAAAAGAAAGTAAATATTTTATGTATAGTGCTCATCTATCCATTTATATAGCACTCTCTATAATCATATTTAAAGAACTGTTTTAAAGGTCTTTTTTATAGCATTGATGACAGTATGATAATGAAGAGCATTACTGGTTTATCTAATACTTTCCTCCTATTGGATGAACAAATCACTAAAGACCAGAAATCCAGTTATATGGCTGCATAACCCTTGAAGGAGAATAAGATGTATAACTTACAGCATCTTATAACTCCTTCCTCCATATATCAGATAGAGTGTGCCGAGGAGGGCTGTCCCTCGGGTCAGCTCACATGTTTTTTTCCAAAGTATTACATTACACTGAATTCTCATGTCTTCAGCCAGACCTAAGATTCAGAACCCCAAAGATGATAGTTTGCTATCACCAAGTATTCATTGGCTTTGAGTGTAGAATTCAGTCTTTACAACTCTATCATAAGAGAATACTTTCAAACTTCAGGGAAAAAACAAACAAACAAACAAAAAAACCCACAATGCCTAGGGCAAAGGAGTTGCCAGGTTGTTCAAATGACAACCGGTTTTCAAAACACAGACATAAAAATAAATCATATAAGCAGCTTAAAATTTGAATTGTGCATATATCAATGAACAAATTGCAAACTTTCACAGCTACTACACAATCTGTAGTTCTTAGGAAAAAAAATAGCACAAATGCTTCTGCAAATGTGTCACAAATTGGCATCATTCATTTGACCCTCATACTTAAATTTTCATCTGTCTGCTACAATCTATTTTTCCATAGCAAATATGTTGCAGAAAGAATGCTTATTAACTAACTGTTCTCTACAGTCTATGCATCTGTATATGTGTTTGCTTGCTATAGAGACAGGCTGCAAACGTTGGACTCAATTACAAAACAGTGAAAAAACTGGCAGTATGTGAAAGTTGCTCTTACATTGCATGGCATGGAAAAGGTACTGAGACTGCGTATGGGACATATTAATGTGTTTCCAAATATAGTTTTAAATATTAATTAATAATAGCAGAAATATTCCCATTTCTTCATGGATCACAAAGGAAACCACAGGTTTTCACGTGAGTCCCCTTTTGCCAAACCTCAGCTTAAAACAAAGATATGATAAACTTGTTGCTGGGAATGCCCTATGATTCAGCAACAATGATTTTTTCACTATATTGGATTTTTGAAACTTATACCAAGTAGTCTCATCCAAAACAACACCGGACTAGAAGAAGCTTTATAAGAAACTCTTCCAACTTACCTTTCTGTTAAATGCAGAATTCATTTGCCAAAAACTGTAAAAAATAAATAATTGTTTTCAAACTTTGATTCAGATTAAGGTATCTGGTTCTGTAGTTTTTCTTTTAAAGTAAGGCCAGTTTTCTTATTTAATGTGTTCATCACATCACACACTAAGCATTTTCATCTCTTGGTGATCATTCAAATTTTGATCACCCAGCATGCCTTGAGGAGCGCAGTCAGGTTTAAAAGCTGGTAATGAGCACTCGTCTGAATCATTTACATTACCATTTACACCAGAGGAGTGTGACATTTTGAAATAACTTGAATTAATAAAACTAACTTACAAATTTTGGGCGTTCTGAGGCATTCTGTGAAGGTAGAATTTAAAGTAGCAGAGTTTAAAAGCATTTTTTTTGAGTATTTCTATTTCCCCATTCCCGTTACTACAAGTTAAACCGTCATCTGATAATAACGTAAAGGATACAGTGCTAAGGCATTAATTTTTAAGATAAAATTATTATTCTAAAGTATTTTACTGTTACATTTCCTGCTAGCTTCATTTATAATAATTTCCATAGTGTTCAGTGTTAATAGAAATGTTGAAATTCCTAGGATAAATAACAATATTTGCACAATTTCTGTCTCTTTCCGATGAGGGAGGTTGATGAACAATTTGAATGTAGTTCAATTCTCAAGTTTTTTGTGTGGATCCACCTCTCTGTCTAAGACACAAATACAGATATGAGCTTGTAATTGGCTGATTTCTTAACCTGAGGACAGAGGCAACATTTTACATCTGGAGACTAGTACAGAAAAGAAGCAATGTTACAACTCATGCATTTTAATGTGTAAAGACACCTATTTTTTCATTGATTTTTTTAATTACAGACTGATGGACTTACATTAGAAATATGCATCCCTATTCAACAGCATTCAAGGGATAGCCCTTTTATGCCTCCATATAATTTATACATAATGCACATAAAATACTGTATTTCTTTTGATCAAAATCTCGAGTTAACTCTTTGTTTTGTATCAATAAATTTATTCCTTCATCCTCAACACAGTTTAAAATTCAGTCGGACTGCTCTCATTTTACATTTATGATATTCCTCTCATCTGCTTTGATTTATATAAAAGAATCTTTATTAAAGGAAAATTTGAATCTACTGAATTAATTCATAAGTCAAATTTTCAACCAGACTGGTTCCTGCATTTCAGGGTCTTAAAATGTATTTTTTATGAAGTCCCGGGTAATTAAAACAAAATTCAACACTTGTGTCTTAGAGACAGTCCTTACTTAAATTGTGAGCTTAATTGTCACATTCCCAGAAGAACTAAATCTATCACACAGTAACCCTCTTCTATCACAGAATCATTAGGGAGCTTCTACTAAAAGTATCAGATAAAGATGGTATTATGGCAAAAGTGAGTCAAAAGAAAAAAGCCATAGCAGTTGAAGAAATGTCTTGAGTATATATCAGAGAGGTATTTGTACTGCATTCTTATTACCATTGGTCATTTGTGTGCATTTAGATTTTCCAAATGCAAATGAAAAGACTGACTTCCTTTACAAATTTTCTGCACTGATGTATTTGAGCTTAGATGTGCTTTCTTTATGATGTGTTGGCAAAATGAAGACAAAAAGAGCCTGAAAATACTTGGAAGTTCATAATCTAACAAACCCAGCATCAGAGATGCACAGCTGTGCCATTTTCTCCCTCAGTCCCACGGAATGGGGGAGAGGTGGAAAAGTGAAAAAGCACACCTTTGTAGGACATCCCTAAGTGCTAAAAACTGGGATCAAGTTACAGTGTGTTCATCATTTGCTTTGTTGTATTTGTGCCCAATCATATATGCTTCTGCCAGTGTTTTCAGTGCAGGCATTCTCTGAAACAGTGTGTGTGCGTGTCTACAAGCAGACAGCCTAGTTAATAACATGCGGTCTATTTCCAGTCATCTATTTTTGTCACTGTTGGCAGCCTAAATAAAAATAACATGCTTCAGCTACCCAGTGTGTACCTTAGTGCACACAGAATTTTAGTGCATGCTGAGGGAACTTTTATATTACAGATTACTCCTATTTGGTCTCCACAAATCTTCACTGGATGGAAATGTCAGGGAAGTTCTTCTTGCAGTGCGTGCTCCATCTGTGACCTGTAGGAGCAACCAGGCTACCCAAAGGCAGCTCCATGTGATTAAGGAGTATATTAAGCCCATGTATACTGACATTCAGGCACTTCTTGTGCTCTAAGTGTTTGACTTTCCATCATCTCATTCCTTTAATACAGTCGCTGTGTGTGTGTCGTACAACCCAGTATTCCTGCTCTGTGGGAATGGTAAAACACATCGAGCCCAGATGCTATAGAGAAGTTTTTAATCTCTTATTTTTACAGCAAATGCATTAAACGCCAAGATACCCAGGTGCTGAGGAGAAAATGAAGATTTCTTTCCTGAGGTTTTGCTAACATTTTTTGTGAACAGATAGTTACAGCTGAACATGTGACATCTCAGAACACAAGATTTCATCATTCTTGTTCAACAGAAGATTGAGAATATGAATGACATTACCAACAGAGTGGAATTTGTATTAAATGTATTGATAAGCAGTGTTTTCACATCATGGCTGCTTGCCAGAAGGCTTGCATTCTCAATGATGAACTACAATTTTTCCCAACAGTAAGTCAAAAGCAGGAGCCACTCAGCATTTTATCATTTGAGGCCAGACATCCATTAACACATTTGGAGACACGGGCACACAATTGCAGTATACTGTGATTGCTACTGTGATTGTGCTCCTAGTCTCTCTTCAAAGTTAAGGATATAGATAATAACTGAATTCAAGAATAAACCAAAAATACAAGTCTAGTATCTTAAAGTAACAATTTGCTTTAACGTATACATGATGAAGTATATAAAAAGCAAATTAATTTTTAGAGTTTTGTTACAACATTTTTCTTTGGGTCACTTCATGGAATTCATTGGCTAGGATGTTAATCTCAGAATAAAATTAAATATATCTGTTTGTTACATCAATAAATTAGCAACATAAGCAACATCAGAAATAAAAGTGGCATTTGTGATTGAAATCATGCTTTTTACTTTAATTCAGCTCCAGAAGTACTCTCTGTATGTTATACTCTGCCAGGTTTGTAATTTACTTAAAAGTGAATGTAGGTTATATATTGATTTTATTTAAATAATAGTGATGATGATGATAACGATGACGATAATAAAAATGATAAGACAGTGATGATGAAAACAACAATAACACCAGACTTTTCTCATAACTTTTTCATTTCTGTTACCACATGAATTCTCTTGACAAGTTGTTACTGGGGTGTAAAGTGATATATCTTCTCACCAGTTGCATCCAATTGCACAGACATAATTTCCACAGTTCTTCAGGGTCAAATGATTTTTCCAAAATTTATTTCCCAAACTGTGTTGAAGTGCTTCCTTCATGAGGTTTTACTCATTCATGATGTTGATGCAAACTCAGATCTGCTGCTGGAATAGGAGTAATGTACAACTTCAAAAATTAATCTGAAGTTTTGGTTACTATACTAAAAGGATCTCAAGAAAAATAATTCCCTAACTCTGACGAACTTTCAGAGTGTCTGCCATGATATAAAAAACATTCTATAACTACAACATCACTTGGATATGTTTGCACTGCATAGCTAGGGCAGCATCTGGATGGACACTTTGGTTACAGTTTCATCACCTCCAAAGTACATTATGGACAGGACAATAACATAGGTTAATTAAATTGGTTACTATTATTTATTATTAGCTTTGATCTGCTGTGCTGGCAATAAAAGGAATCAGAAAGCTATGGGTATGACCTTCTTAGTTTCACTCAAAACCCATTCTTTTTTTGTTCCTGTGAATATAGAATACTATAGAATACAGTTCCTGCTCCAAATGAATACAGATTTTACAGAGGGATTGTACAGATACCCAGAATTTGCTTTCTTAGTGAGATGACCCCCAAAGATTCCTCATGTGGCAATAGCAGGGGCCTTCTATAAGCCCAGGAATAAGACACAGCTGTTATACCTTTATTTCAGAGAGGTCAAATGAAGACAACGCAGAGCACCTTCACAAGAAATTAGGGTGGGCAGAGTTCAGGCACAATACCATGGATCACGAGGCTCTGCCCAGCATTTTAACGGCAGAGGGGAGTCTATTGTTGACACAATTGGACAGGGGAGGTGGGTTTTAGGATGGCAGCAGCAGTTCTGATGTGAGATCAGAAATTACATGAGGTTTTACTTCTGACTTTCTTAAAAGTTCAATTCGTCTTCAGTTCAGTTCTGTGCAGAGTGGCCAGTACAATAGTAAATACACACAGAACTGACAGATCACATTATCTTACATTCTTACTACCTGTATCACACACACACACACACACACACACACACACAAGCTAATTTTTAGGAAAAAACGTAATGCTTTTTACCAAACTCTGCCTTTTCTAAGTGATAACAAAACCTGGGGGAAAAAAAAAAAATAACATAACAAAAAAACAACAAATAAGCAAAGCCACATACCCAGAAATTATGCTGCACTGCCAGTATCAACAACACAGCTATTCAGTTTATGCATGAACTTGCAAACTGCATTTTCCTTCTCAGAAATTAATTGCTGTGAGAAATCAGGATCTAAGCACTGACAAGGAAGGCTTTCATCTGATCAATGGATTTTTTCATTTGTGTGTGCTTCCACAGTACCTCCAGGGTCTTGAACATTCAAGTTGCTGATTCTCCTGTATGGGTTAAATACCCTGGCCAGACAACAGGGATGCCTCAGAATCATCACTCTTAATGAAACACTTTAATGCCTATTGGAAATCAAAGTGGCAGTGAATTAAGAAAGATACAGCCCAACTAAAGAATCAAAATACAGGAGATAATGAGGGCACAAGATATTCAGACTATAACAATCAAGAAAACTGAAGTCCAGATTTGCAGATGGAAGAAATCCATTATATTTTTAAATGTCTATTTCTTTAAGAAAAGTCCTGTAAAAATCACTGTACTAGAAAAATTAAAAAAAGTTATTAGTATTTTTTTACATCATTTGAAAATTTTTTGACAGAAAATTGTCAGCCAAAATCGAACTCCACACTGACAATGTCTGTCAGGGTTGAGTGATACCTATGGGTGAACATTTATACTTTCTGAGTCTTTCAATGTGTTTTTTTTTCTGCAAATCCAGTAGTACCAGGTCATAGGTAATTCCATTAAGCCTTTCTTCTTACACTGACTTTTAACACTGCATATTTTACCATGTAATTCACTGTAATCAAAGGAACCAGAAGGACAAAAGAAAATAACTTTAATCCCTGGATTAAGTCAAAAGGGAGAACCTAACTGAGAGCTTGTTTGAAAGAAAGTTCTGAAACGTGAGCAGTTAATACAACAAATATCTTATTGGCAGGACAGATTACATATTGGAACTTAATACTTCAAATAAGTACACTGCCATTTAAGTTAATAACTGCTCTAACTTGGAATATATTTTTGGGGAGAATTAGTAACCATCAATCAAAGAGAGGGATGGGGGGAAAAAGTGTAAAAAACAAAAAAAAACAATAGCAGTTGGAAGAACCTTTTTACAGTCATCCCACTCCTGTCTAACTCTGGCACTATCTTCACACAACTTCCTTCTCTTCCTTCTTGCTGGAGCCTTACCCTAGCCAGTTGGACTGGGGCACTGGGTTCTTCCGCCAAAGGAACTGCAGTATTTGGTTAGTACCCTAGTATGCTCCAACTACATGGGGAATGGAAATGATAGAATATTCAGTATCAGCACACACAAACTTGAAGCATAACTATTCAATTGATATTTACTCAGAATTACTTTCAGTACAACTTAAAGGCTATTTGAAAAACACTCATATCTTTTCCACTGAAATTTGAGATAGCTAGCATTTATAAAATGAAATATGAATAGCAATGACAAAACATTGATATAATGTAGGCAAATGATGTGCAAGCATTGCCAAGAATCTCTGCAAATGCAGCTCTTTTTACACCTGAAAGAGCTTCTCTAATATCCTTCCATACTGCTCTAATTAAAATTTAGACACTGAAAGGGAAATAGATTCCTGAATAAAAAATCGACACAATAGAAAGCAAACGGAGTTCTGAAAGAAAGAGATGCAGATTTATTTTTATCATAAAGGTGAAATGATTGAATTTGAACCTGAATAGGTCCTAGCCCACTGTCAGTAAATCACGCACCAGAACAAATGAGTCTGAATACAACCTGCACAAAAATACGCAGAATACCAAATAGAAGTGTACACCCATGGCGGTCATTTCTATTGAAGGCATGTATATGTGTGTATGAGTGTGGAGAGTTTCAGTCAACACAGAAGGCAGGGAAGATCACGTCCTGTATTGATGGGTATGTAATAGGAAGCCACAAACCTGGAATGTCACTGTACTGCATTTGAAACCGAAATAGCTGTTCACAGTCACAAGGACACTCAGTTGTTTTCCATATGAGGACATAAAGCTTCTCAGCATTTTATAAATGTATATAAGGAGTGAATATAAAACAGGTGCTACTTACAGCTGGCTCTTGATTTTTCTGACTTTCTGCTGCCTTCTCAAGATTTGCCAAACCATCCCCCACTCGCGTTAGAGTCACAACCAATTCAAAGTTCAGTTTAAGCTCATACTTAAATCTAATTATGTCATATTATTCTGTAACTTTCTCTCAATTTGTTGGGCAGGTTGTAAAACCTAGTGCTTAGAGATCCAGAATCACAGTAGCTGTGTAAGACACAAAATATCCAGGTTGCCTTTCTGCATCTTTGTCAATCTGTACAGGAATTCATTTTGATAACACAATGAAGATAAAGTATTGACTCATGCTTGTTCAACACAGAAACTTCTGCATATGCTACAGAACCACAGAAAAATATATTTATAACAACAAAAGACAATTTTCCAGCTTCAATACAAAATATTGATATGTCTCGTAAATGTAGCAAATGTAACAGAACAACAAATAACATTTAACATTTATGCACAAGTACTGTTTTCCTCAGGGTCTCTGTCTACAAGATGAATGCTTCCTGTGACCACCGACTCCTCTTGAGCTGATGTGTTCTCCAGCTGCTTATTTGTGCAATATGGAATGTGGCCACAAAAATACATGTAAATCCATGGGTTGGTGCAACTATTTAAATTGCCAAGAAGCATGATAATGGTGAATGCTGATCCTGGAAGGAAATAGTTAAAGGAGTAACAGTAAATAAAATATTCACAGAACCACAGAATCACAGAATCGTACATTCATACAAGGAAGTAACATTTTCACTGCCTGATGCTTTCTGATGTACCTATTCATATCTTAAATTTATAGAAATAATGGGAAATCCTCATACATTCAATGCAGTTTGTATAAGTTACAAAGCATACTGTGTGCTTTTCAGCATTAAATAGTTCCACATAGCTCTTTATTTGGTGTAGATGCTTTAAATTTAACATCAATTGCAAACTTGCTATACAGGTAGAAACAAATAGAGATACAGATATTGATGTAGACTAATACTCAAATTCAGCAGTTAGAAAGAACTGACAAAAATCAAGGTCTTTTTAATCTATATATCTATTTTATATCTATGTATTTTTGAGTTTTCAATAGATGAACTTAAATAAAGTCATATACAGAGCCTGCCTTTTACAAAGAGGCAATAGTACAAGTCTGACAAGATAAATCCTGTTTCAGCATGGTGTTCTTTGATGCTTTTGCTTTTTTTTTTTTTTTGCTTTATAAAGAGATGTTTCACAACTTTTAGTCGTTTCACAGTGTACCACAGATATTTCATCAAAATAATTTCAATCTTAAAGTTAAAATTAAGATTTCTTATAACAACATTTCTCCATGCACTAAGAAATGCTTATTTCATTAGTGTAAATAATTAACTATTTCTTTTCTCCTCAAGAGCCCCAAATGCTGCTGCTGTAATACCCAAAAACCTCTAAAAGTCTGAATTGAAGCCCTGCCACATTACTTTCACTGTGCTGTTTATTAATCTTTGAATCATTCATCACTCAAAACACATACATAAAATACCTACTTTCATGAGGTTTTCATCACATAATATGTAAAGTTCTCTGTATGTAAATCAGCATAGTAGCTAAATGATACACAAATCATAATCAAATGCTATCATAAGTATTACACAAAAGCAAAGTCCACATATGAAGCAATGTAGCAATGGGTTATTCTGCCATGAAGTTATTAGAAAGGACAGAGAGTTCCTTACCTTCAGTAATGCCACTGGGGAACCACACAGACCACAGCTGTGCAATGAAGAATGGTGACCAACAGAGAACATATGCAACAACTGTCACCACTGTCATTTTTACAGTCTTGATCATAGCCTTTGAAATACAGTTCACACTGCTGGCTCGGGATGGCAGGACTTGCTTCTGATTCGTTACTTCGTATTCATTCTGTTTTTTCACATATATATTTCTCTTGATTATTTTGCAAATTTTAACTTGGCATGTGATAAGGATGGTCGAGGGAATGAAGAATATGACTACAAAAATCCAAGTCACATACGCCTTTGGGCCCCACGGTTGAATAAATTCAGCCCAACATTCAAAGATACCTGGAGATATTTCAGTCTTAGAAAAGATAAATACCTGTGGTAGGCTAAGAATCAAGGATATAGACCAGCTGGTGCAAATGGGAATGTTCCACAGAGCTCTCTTCTTTTGGAAAGTGACCATAGGGTAGCAAACTGCTTGATATCTGTCCACTGTCATGACCACTATCATATAAGTAGAGGCAAACATGCCTAGCAATTGCAGATACTTGATAATTCTGCACAAGAGATCTGGCCCTATGAAAACATCTGTAATATCCCATATGAGTTGAGGCAGCACTTGAAAAAAAGCTACCACTAAGTCAGCTATGCTGAGGTGCAGCATGAATACATACATCCTAGAGAGCTTCTTTCTTCTTCTCCACAGCACCAGAATGAGAATAAAATTGCCCACAGACGCTGTCAGAAATATCACCCCCAGTACAGCAATCTCTACTTGAGCCAATTGCTCATCTCTTTCCGGTCTTCCAACAGGATCTGACTTATTTGTCAAACTCAAAAATCTGTGAGGAGGACTTTCAGTCTGATGTGTGCTATCCTGCATAGGAAATGAAAAATTCTTCATAGTGCACAGAAGCTACCCCCAGTAGCTGCTACTTGCGACTCAGGATGAAAGCTGTAAAGTGCCAGCCAGCAATAAACCAGCACGGGTTCAGGTTTCAGGATATCTTCAAACAAATCTCCTCCTGCTTGTGCGAACTAAAGCAGTGGACCTGTGTCTGAATGAAATTCTGCCTCTTGCTGGAGTGCAAAAAGGCTTTATATAGGCTCTGAGTGAAGCCTTATGTAACTCCAGAGTCATCGAATAGGCTGCTGGCACCCGAGCCAATAGCAGCGCGAGCCACACAAGTGGGCGAAAGACATAAATAAAGGGAGAACTTCACAGGCTCTACATAATTAAATTACTCACTTCAGTCAAAAGCTTAACTTGTAAATAGCTGTGGCCAAAATCATGCTTAAATGATATTACTCTCGGGAGCACGTTCAAATATTTTTTATTCATTGCAGAAGTGTGTGTTTCAGCTTAATCAGAAGGAATGTTTGTACGTAGACGGAAAGTTAGGCCCCTGAGCTCAGATGCATCATAACTGCAGTCCCCTGGGATCCTGGGGCAAGATCACATCCTAAATGCAGCAGAGACAAATAAATACATTTTTCCAAAGTGGTTTGTTTGGCTTGGTTTTGTTTGCTTGTTTTCTTTTTTTTTTGGGGGGGGGGGGGGGTTTGAGTCACCTGATTCTGAAAGGAAAAAAAATGTTTTTACTCCCCTAAAAATAATGCCTTTATTTCAAGAAGAACTTGCGCTTCAGATTTTTTTTTTTCCTAAGTAAAATAAAAAATAACACATAAAATAAATTACTTTAGTGGGACCACGAGTCTACTGAGAATTTAATAGGAAAAGAAGTGAAAATTCTGTGGAAAACTCAACTGAGTAAAGGTCATTACAATAAAATACTTTTTAAGGGTGTCTATTCAACAACAGTGTAAAGGCTAAGAGATCATTTTTCACTAATCCTTTTTATTTTTGTGCAGAGAGGTGTATCACAACCATAAGAGTGTCATTGTTCTTTCAGTGTAACTTTTGCATAGTGGCAGTGGCAGATAAGAATAACAATATTGATTTAATTTCATTTGTTCTCCCTCAGTCTGTCCTCTCAATCACAAAAAGATGGATTTAATAAAAAGGATTAATTTAACATTAAAGATAACACATATTTGTATGAAAACTTGTCTAAAGATAGAGTGCTCATATCCTTTTGGATAAGGTCAGAAGAGTGGTAATTTGAAGTTCTTCTGAAGAGGTAACTGATTAGGTTATAATTCTGCCCACGCTAGATGAATAGCACACTATGCATATACACTACATTACCTCTATCTTAATTTATCATTGTGATCAAGACTATGTTATAAAAGCAGCTGTGGAGTCACGTGAACAGGTTTACATCTCCTTGGCACTGAATGTTTTCATCAACAGACAGGGGTAGGGCAAAATGCATAAACAGGATGCTAAGAGACTCCGAAGGTTTGTAGACACAGTGCCATTTCTTTTCTCTCCATCTTTTTCCCCCTTCCATCCCACCATGGGACTGACATTAATAGCTCAAGCAAGGCTAAGCTTATGAAAGCAGACAAAGGACAAGCAGAACAATGTCCGTAAATTTTGCCACTGGCAGCAGCTATTAGTATCCTTAGTCCAGATTTGTCTGAACACTGCTGCAGCTGCCTGAGTCTCTCTAACAGCTTCTTCCTATGATCATGTTGCAAAGACTATGAATCATAACCACGTAATCTAATATACCTGATAATTTTTTCCTAACTGGAAGGCTGTCTGTAACAAACTCAGATTCCAAAGGTTGCTTCTTTGTATTTTCCACACAGTCTCTACTACATCCCAAGTAGCAGGATGCAACACAACAAGAAAACAAGGGAACAAATGATTTTCCTTTCACCCTTTGCTCAGTAGCTTTCAGGAGAATAACTGAGTTGACCACTGACTGAGAATGTCAGGCAATTCTTCTGGTTGCAAACACTCTGCTGCAGAGCAGGCTGGGATCTTCAATTCTATGTTCGGGTGAAGACAAAATTTCAGGTGCATGCTCCAAAATCATTTATCCTGATAACCTCACTGTATGAATTAACAAAAAAACAGGCATGTTCTTTGTTACTCCAGCAGGCTGAGTAAACACCTACATGTAGGCAGTGTTAGAACTAAGTGGACTGAAACATGAATATGCTGAACAGAAAACAAAGCCCAGGGGTAGGTAAAGAAGATAAATTTACACTTCATGATCTGAAAGATGATCAAGGAATTATGTCTAAAAATACTAGAATATGAAACACGAGTTATTTCTGGGATAGTATTGGAAGACTAATCAGAATATAGTACCGTAATCATATTTGTACAATTTTCACAATGCATCATTTATGAATAGACGCATTTTGAGAAAACATGCTTTTTCACCTACGCCTGGGACAGCAAGAACCCTGGAAACACACAGAGCCTGGGCAGCACACATGCTGTAATAGATGTCAGACCCAGCATGTGGACACAGGCTGAAGGGCAAGCACACTGCAACACATAACTTTTGTCATGTTTATAAAAAGGGAGGAGCCCTTCTTGTACAAATTGTCTTAGTGATGTAAGACTCCACGTCATCTTGCCTATAATTAGTTCAATATATGTTAATGGTTTCACAACTTTGTAATTGTGCCCTTTCCAGTCTTTTCATCCACACTAGTTGACATTTAGGATAATGTTATATTGAAATTGATTCCACTCTGGGAATATAACTGTCTGTAAAAAGAAAAACAGAATAACAGATGAAAATGTTTAAGCAGTCTTAGCTGTACTTTTACTCTGAACGTTCTTTTTCCTCTTGCCCAGCTTTGTATCATTCCCAATCCTATCTGTCCAAGTTAAATTCTTTCCCTAAATTATTTACTTTCAGTAGAGTGGGAAGGTACATTGCAATTCACTTCTGTTGAATTTCCCAGTGTGGGCTCTCATCTAATGTTTGTGAGGTAGCAGGTAGGGAGGGATTCAGCTCACAAATTAAGACACTTAAATTTAGGTGTCTGCTTAGAATTTCAGAATCACAGGGTCATTCAGCCTGGAGGGCTTTTCCAACCTCCTGCTCAAAGCAGGGTCAACACTAAATTCAGATCAGTTTACTTAGCAGTTGTCGGGTCACACCTTGAAAACCTCCAGAAACTGAGATCCCACAACACTCCTGGATCATCTGTTCCAAATGCTTACTAATTATCGTAGTAAAGAAGCTTTCCTTCTGTGCCACCAGAACCTCCCCTGCTTCTGACCCATGTCTCTCATGTTTCTTCCATCATCTCATCTCAGTGAAGAGGCTGGCTCCAGCCTCACACTGAGCTTCTCAATAGGTACTGGAAGGACACTACTAAGTCTTCTGAAAGTCTTCTCTCCTCCAGGCTGAACACATGCACTGAAGAAGACATTATATTCAAGGAGTTAGGGATCTTGACTAGGCCATCTCTACTCTGCTGGGCCTTACACTTAAATCCTTTGCTTTGTGTTATTATGAAGATGGCATTCTAGCCTGTGAGAAGTTATATGATTGCTATACAAAAGAAGAGGCTCCATGACATGGAAGGAAGGATGAACCTCTTAATAGACAGGATGCATGCAGCGCATTAGGGGAAGATCTCTCCAGTGCTACACAAAAGTGTTCCTAGAATCTGATTAGACCTGATTTGCTCACTGTCCATAGATTTTTTTTATCTTCTCAGAACACCTCAATGGCCCTATGCCAACCTCCCTTAAGCTCAACAATGTATTCCCGTATGGGGACTCCAACACTGGTGGCAGTGCTCCAGACACAGCATAAAGAGGGCTGAGTAAAGGGGAGTAACTATTTTCCTGACCTATGGATTACATCTGAGTTATGTACCTCAATTCTCATAACATGCAAAATAAATAAATAAATAGAAATCAAGCCTTCACTTCAGTGCTTAAACATAGGTATTGAGTATTGTTTGAGTTACTGTAGCGATATTGCCCAAGATTTATTTGGAATCATAGTATCATTTGAGTTGGAAGGGACTATTAGAGATCAGCTAGTCCAACTTTCCTGCAATAAACAGGGGCATCTACAGCTAGATCAGGTTGTTCAGACACCTGTCCAACCTTACCTTGAATGTCTCCAGGGATGGGACATCCATCACCTTATTACACTTGCTGTAACTTTTTTTTCCATGTATCCAGTCTAAATCTCCTGTGTTAGTTTGAAACCATTTTCCCTTTTCCTATCACAACAGATCCTGCTAAAGAATCTGTTCCCTTTCTTCCTGTAGCTCCCCTTTAGATATTGAAAGGCCTCTATCAGGTCATCTCAGAGCCTTCTCTTCTCCAGACTGAACAGCCCCAGCTCTTTCAGCCTCTCCTCATAGGGAAGTGTTTCATCTCTTGGATCATTTTTGTGGCCATCCTCTGGATGCACTCCAACAAGTCTGTCTCTCCTGTACAGAGGACTCCACACCTGGACACAGTACTCCAGGCGTGGTCCCACCAGTGCAGAGTAGAGGGGCAGGATCACCTCCTTCACCCTGCTGGCCACACTTCTTTAGATTCAACTCAGGATACAACTGCCATTCTGGGCTGAGAAAGCATATTGCTGGCTCATGTTCAGCTTGTCATCTACCGGTACTCACAAATCCTTTTCAGCAGGTCTGTTTAATATCCTTTCATCCCCCAGCTTGTTTCAATAGTGGGGTTGCCATGATCCAGGTGCAGAACTGGGTCTTGCACTTGGGTTTGTTGAGCCTCATCAGGTTTTCCTAAGTCCACTGCTTGAACCTGTCTGGGTCTCTCTGGATGGCGTCCCATCTCATGGGCATATTGACCACACCTTACAGCTTGGTGTCATCCACAAACTTGCTGAGAGTGCACTTGATCTCTCTGTTAATGTCATGGTTGAAGATATTAAAGAACATTAGTCCCAGCAGAGATCTCTGACAGACACCATTCATCACTGATATCTACCCAGCCATTGACAATAACAAAAAAAAACCTTCCAAAAATCATCAGTTGTTTCATCTCATGTTAGGCACAAGATATGAATTGTTATTAAATACAACCTGTGAAGACAATACATTTCCATTCTTTTATTTTGGAATGCATAAATAAATTCTAAAACCTTACTATTTATGCAAAGATCAAGTGGAAAATACTACTATCTGCTTTTGACTTAAGAAACCTGTGTCTGTTTCTTCACCTGTGAGATTTTGTAGATCTGAAGAGCTAGTAGATAACTGCTACTGAATTCATCAAGTCATGAAAACCTATTAATTAAGAAAAGCAAATTTTTGCATAGTTGGCTAAATCTCTAGAGGATTTTGAAGAAATTGAAAATTGTCTCCTTAGTGGTGATGTCATCCTATTTCTTTTAAAATCTTAATCTGTAGGATTAAAAAAGAGAAGTGTGCAGATTAAATTATCAAGAACATGGTATAAATATTGACTTCTTACTTGAAATGTTTTTGTATGAAACACTTTATTAGTAATATGTTCTAGACGAAAAAAAAAAACATAGTGTATTGAAATTGCTGTCATGGTAGAGAATACATTCTGTGAGGTGCATTAAGTAACATAAATACATAGGAATAGCAAAAATGTAACTCATTTTTGGCATAGTATGATTGCCAGCAGATGGATTATTTCACTTAGTGAAAGTTACACAAGTGCTCTGTCTGGATTTAGGCTGTAATATGGATGCATTTACAGTCAGGTAGATTCATATTTTTCAGTATTAAAACACAGTTTATTTCCAGATATAGCATATAAACAACTTTGTTGTAAGCCATTTTTACCTGACTAAAATAATGACCACCATTTTGCTGCTGTAGTGGTTCAACTTTCTACAGTTCTGGTTTCTTAAAAAAAAAATCCCCCCACTAATTCAGCATTTATATTAATGTACATTGTTTTTTGGACAAGGAATGAAGATTTACTCCGAAACTATATAGTTAGGAAGTTAGTAGAGAGGATCTATGGAAATAAAGCAGCAACAAATGCAACAATTAAACCTGAAGTGCCAGCTAAAGACACAGAAAAAGCATATTGGAAATAGTACTGCAGGCAGCACATGTACAGTCATCCAATAAAGACAGCTACTAACGCTGTTGTCACAAAACAATAAGACCCAAAATGACAAATGGTGTCAATAACTACATTCTTCAGAAGGAATTGAACTTTGATTTGGACAAGAGAACTTTTAAGTAAGAAGCAGAACTCCTGGGAAACACAAAAGACTATTAGAAAGTAAGTCTGAACAATTCAAATTCTCATCCAGACCTACTTTAAACTACCTTAATTTTCAAATTAACTTTATAATAAACACAGGGTAAGTTTCTGTCCTGCTAAACATGTATATAATGGAGAGTGGAAGTTAAACCCTTCGAAGTAGATCAAGCTCTTAGTTGTACTCACATCTATGTTTTGTATGCACACCTATGTGCATGCACATGCAGATGTATGTGTGTACACAGCTTAGATGAAGTATGTGTGAACACTTAGATGCCTTTCATCTTCTGTGAAATTATGTTCAAAGTAGTATGCTAACTGTGTATTTGAAGGAAGGGGGAGTTACTTCAGTAAGACTAATAGCCACATAAAAAATCCAGCTTAATATACTCAAAATGCTGGACTGCAATGTATCAAATTACTATAAATTACTCTTAGGCAATATTTTGGACCAAGACTCTCATAAACTAAATACAGCAGGAATTAGCCCCAGGCATTAAAGCTGGAGAAAAACAATAGGTATTGGCCCCCTCTGGCTCATAACTAGATTATTACAGGTACTCATCACAGAACAGTAAAGCCATCTACGTAAATTACTACGTGACTCTTTTTAATCCCTAAGGATATTATGTCCAAGAGAATAACTTTTTAACCTTTTCCAGTAAACTTAAAACTTTATTGTTCACCAGTGCTGATCTCATTCTTTGTGCATGTTTCTGATTTCAGAGCTGTTACTGACAGCAGGGAGTGAGAGTCCCACTTGGCCTGAAGACTAAGTTTGCTAGACTCACTTACTTGAATTACGGTGGTAGAACTATTTTCCACAGACTATAGATCATTCTCTAAATAATACCTTATTCCCACTGCCACAGTAAAAAATTGTGCAACTTTAATAAACCGTGCTTAACTGCACAATACGGAGCTTTTGTCGGTATTTCTATAACTCTCATCAGGCTGCTTTATATTGAGACATAAATAGATCTTCATAATTTAGGTATGTAAGCTTCTTCCAAAACTTGTCTTTTTAATTTGCAGCATTCCAGGCAGTCCAGTAAGATAGTGAACGGCATGCCTGTTCATCTGCCATCGGTGCTGTGGAATATGGCTGACAGAGGATATCCATAGGAGCCTCAGTGAGGCTCTGGACAGAGCTAACAGAAGTGGTGAAACAGTGTGTAGTTTAGGAGGAGTTCTGGCTTAGAGATTAAATGGTTTTGAAGAATAATGACAAAGTACTCTTTTAACAGATGAGAAGCTATAAATAGAGATTTTGAACACGGGGACAAATGCTAAGAGGGAACCTGGCATAATACCTCAAGACCTGGTGAAAGGGTCAGACTTACCTCAATGCTTAAAATAAAGACAAAGTAAACAGCAATGAGTCAGTTCCTCAGACAACACTGAATAAGTAATAGCAAACAATAAGGACAGGGAATTAATTCCAGAGTACCTAAAAGAACTGTGTGTTTTGACCTCTTCCATTCTTGCCAAGAATTTTGTCTGACACGTACACAATTATATACTCAACCAGATGCTGCAAATAATGAAATTCACATCTACCAGATCTTGCATGCTGAAAGATAACAGAGCAGCTATTATAGTAATCACAGAGGGCTGAAAAGGAATTGTAATATGACCTCTCGCATGAGTCTGAATTACAAACTCTAAGTAATCTACTGCATTATTCATAATTACTGTGTAATTATTTGATTAATACATTCTTATTTTTAGCAGCCAGGTTTCTAGAATGCACAAGGGCCCTGATCAAGGCCAGAGGCCCCTGACTGTGGGCTGTGGGGGAGCAGGAAATGAAGGCTAACTGTAAGGAATATTAAGTAGCAATAGAATCCAAAACCCCGATTTAGGGGTCGAAGTTTCTTTGTGGTAAGCAGGAGACTGCTTGGAAGTAGTGGAGCATATAAATGAATAGAAATGGAACAGTGGAAATTCCAGATCCAGATTCTGATTGAGTCTTAACTCCCAGCTAAGATCCGGTATCTTCATCCACTGAAAATGCAGAGCCATTCTAAAAGTGTCTTAGACTCATTCCTTCAGGGAACACACTGGGACTCATCCAGTTCTTTTAAATGGGGTGGGAAAATGGAGGTCCATGGGTGGGGAGAGGAAAAACAATGGGAAAAGGAAGAAAGAAAAGAAGGATTAAGGTCATTGACAATACATAATATAAAACTATTTTGAACAGACTATTTGACCAGGTGATGTAAGAAAACAGTTCAGTGCAATTTTCAGCCTCAGGAAGTTTAAATACATATTTCTGATTCCATAAGAAAACTTACTGCTCCTTGATGTATCTGCAATGAAAAGCATAAAAAGTTTTCTTCTTCTCATGTTGAAACTTGGTGACTATGCAGAAAAGATTCATGGAACCAAGAAAAAAACATGGAAACCAAAGGTGATTTTTAAAGTTCCCTTTAAAGTTCCAACTCAAAACATTCCATGATTGTCTGAAAAAGAGACATAGTTCTACATCCTTGTGGCTAAAGTACCCCATGAGAAGAAGTAGGACAGGACACGTTCTGGTGTTTGGTCCTGTATGTACCTTTCATATCAAAAACTATTGCAAACTGAGAAGAATCTGAAGAACTAATATCAGAAGTTATGGTCATCTTTGTGGCTTCCTAACCATGAGATAGAAAAGTCATACGTTATTTCAAACTTACCTTCTGTATTAGTATTTTTTACTTCTGCAACTTGAAAAACCTCAATAGGAAAGATTTAATGAGAATAATTTGCATGTTTTCTGGTCATAGTTAATGAGATTGCCTGCACTGCACAATGTATTACTGAAGGGAGCCAGGCTGGTACAGGATCTGTGCAGCCACAGTAGCAGTACAATGAGGGAAACATCAAGTTTGATTGGGTGCAGCCTGTTATAGTTCCAGTGTTGTGTATGCACATCGACGTTTAATAGAGACCAAGTATGTGCTGGCTACCAGTTCTATAAATGCACCACACATCTATGCATAATAAGAAATGCAAAGCACAGCAGTTCAAGACTGTTAGCTAACAGAAACTCGCACATGCACAGAGAGTAAATGCTGCATCCATGGTGCAGACAGTATCCCAGAGCCTGCAACAGGCACGCTAGCACGTTGCTGCAGGTCGATGGATTCACATTTAGATGGATGATTCAGAGCAGATGTACCCTCAGGGACTCTGACCCTCCTGATAAATGAAGTGTCAAACACTTCTTTTGGAACGTGCAACTAGGAGAGGAATTGGGTAACAGCCCAGAATATTACTGGCCGATAGATGATTATATAAATCATGTTTAGTACTACAAGTTCTCTCAAATTGAGCTGCCTCGTTAATAAATGTCAATTCTCCATTACTTTTTGAAATTCAGTAACACCAAGGAGCAAAGCTGTCTAATTATTGATGTAAGATAAAGATACTAAGCGGTTGCAATATAAGTTGTATATTGCCAGCCTTTTTAATTTACTGAACTGAACAACTATGAGACTACTGGGCAAAGATAGCTGTTTGAATGATTTTTTCAACTTGATTTGTTTAAGCCCTTTTTAGGGCCTAGAGAATTTCAGTCATATTTTGACAAGAGGAAAATACAGAAGGGAAGCAACTGAGATAAATAAAGCAATCAGAAATTAATATAAAAAAGTTTCATTTGATTATTTGCAGTATTTGTGCCAAAAAAAAGCACACATCCAAATGAAAGGCTGAAGGAGGTATCCAAGCAGTCAGAAATATGTGACAATAGTCTTCATTTTATTAGTTTGAGAACAGTGTATGCACTGTCTTCACGTTGCAAATTAATTTTTCAATATTGTATCTTCAAGAACAAGGAAATATTTTCGCATTTTTGTCTGCCATCTAGTGTTAGAAGGCAGAATATCTGTGTTTTGCATTCAGCTTAAAAACTTTGAGAACACTATGCAGCTTCTGTCTGCTACCCTGCATTGATGAAAATGGAAAACAGCATTTTCCCTAGGACTTAATTGAAGATGCTATATTAAAGCAATTATCTCAGATACCATTATTAGCAGAATACTGATCTGCCAGTTCATGTTAATTTGCCCTAGAGATTTGAAATACTTGTCTTTGTTCCCCAGTTAGTGTGTCTTGATTGCTCTGCGTTTCCAGGACACTATCCATAATCAAATGGGTGACTAAAAAACACAAACACATGTATACAAATGCTTAAAAGATACACATAATATCTTCATCTCATGTGTACAGTGAAAGTATATGAAAACATATTTTTTCAGAATTAACAACTTGGAAGTTGATCAGGTTTAATTAATCTAAGTTGAAGTCAGTGGTCTCTGCAACTGAAATAGTGTCACTATCTAAAGGATTACTCAGCCTGTAGGTATATGGAGATTGCAACCGTGGTTTGTAGGATTCCATAATACAAAAAGACACAAAGGCTTTATCTTGTAAAAATTTCTGTTTATCACAGATCACAACAAATCACAACTAGCAAGAATACTATGATTAGTGAGGTGAATATCTATAGATAAAAACAAACAAACAAAAAACTATTACAGATATTACAGGTAGCAAACATATACATAGTAGAAAATAAGAGTATAACACTAATAACTAAACAGTAGCAACAATTAAGAACAGTAGAAAGGCAATTAGATGTAGAAAAATCACTAATCACTAGCAGCAAATAGAGATTGGCATTAACGGTTCAACAAATTTATTAGTAATGCTATGGCAGTGAATATACTTCCATAGGATTACAAAGTCAGCAAAGCTGTAACAAGAAATATGATAGGTTGTATTTAACAAGACTATTCTTATGACCGATTACATAGGAAGGCTGCTCTGAAAGTAATGCCTCCTATTTTCTTATCTTGGCTCACGATGTCAAAGGTAGATGTTGGTGGTACTGGAAGTAGAGGTTGAACATTCCTGCCAATATTCTGTTCCATTTCGTTGCCATGCAAGAGATGGAAGCAGAGGAGAGTCTGATAAAATGGCATTTGACATGGAAGTACATACATCACTAAATTCCTCCCCAAGGAAAAAATTGCACCCATTGACATTCATTGATGCTTGATGAATAGTTATGGAGAACAAAGAGCGGATGTGAGCACAGAAGTCAGTGGGTGGTGTGTTTCAGCACTGTCCACAGCTGTCACAGTGTGAATTGAGGAGTGTCTCCATCAGCTATCATATGATCTGGCAGATTACAACCAAAGAATATCAGCTTTAATACACTGGAAACAGCAGTGGCAATGCTGGAATATCACAAAGTTTGCGGTAGGTGGGTCTCACAAGTTCTTGCACAGGAACAGAAAGAATGCCATATGCAAGTTTTTCAGGACCTACTGGATACTCAATACAAGGCTGAAGGTGGCAATTTCCTGGATTACATTATTACCCATGACAAGACATGGTGCCACCACTATGACTTAGTGTCATAGTGACACTGTGTGAATTCCCCATCAAAGAAAAACTTCAAGACGGAGCCATCAGCTGGCAAAGTGATATGTATTCTTTTGTGATAGGAAGGGAGTGATCCTTCAGGATTTCCCAGAACCTGGACAAATCAGCAGCTCTGACCGCTACATCACAACGCTGACTAAGATGAAGACTCAAACTTGCCAAGTCAGGCCAGAGAAGAAGGCAGCTTTTCTCTTGCAACATGACACCAGAACCCGCACAAATTTGAAGACCATGGAGCACTTTGCCCATCTTGGCTGGACCGTCCTACCACACCTACCATATAGTCTGAATTAGGTGCTTTCTACTTCCATTTTTTTGAGCCAATGACAGATGGACTGCACGGGCAACATTTTCCTGATAATGATGCTGCCATAGGAGTTGTGAATCAGTGGGTCAATTCCACTGGTACAGATTTTTATGAGTGCAGGCATTCAATCTAATAGACATGAGCAGACAAAACATTGATAATCACAGAAAAATTCTTGGTTGAAGCTTTACAAAGGAAGTATTGAAGCAAACGTAATTTTAAAATAGCAAATGTACATTCTATTAAAATTAAAATATACCTCATGATGTGAAAAAATTGGACGATTTTCATACTATATGAAAAGTACTTTAATTAGAGTTTGTCACCCTCTGAATATCTTGAGCAGATCTATCTCCCTTATTTAAAAATCAGGCGCTTAGTCAGATGGGATGAATCAGCTCTCTTTTGAATATTAAGAGAACACAGAAAATTAGTTTAGTGGAGGTGCCTAATTTTAGATAAACAAAAAACATTTCTTATTAATGACCCCAATAAGAGTATGGGAATGCACTTTTGTAGGGGAGATTTAAATGTGTACATCATGGTCAAGCATGGAACCAAAACATACTTAGAAAATGAATAGAGTTGAGATATTATTAACTAACTTCATCAATTCCAAGGTGTAACTGGCCAAGAAATTAAAATAGGATGGTGGATAATCAGTGAGCTTACCCATGGAAAGACATGTCAGATTTCTGTGTAAAAAAATCAATGGAAAGGACCACCAGCTTACTGTAAATTTGACAGAGAAACTCTCTGTCTATTAACTCTCAATTGTAACCAAATTCAACTGTGAATGCAATTTATGGCAGCAGCAATTATAAGAGAAAGCAAAGACGACACCTTATCCACTGGAAACTGAAAGACGATTTGGAACAATGCAACTAAATTTGAAAAAGAATTCCAGTCCTGGTGATATTTACTTAATTTTACTCATGATCCCATCATACAATAAAGCCATCAGTTTTGTCTTAACAACATGGTTATTTTGGTATACATCCAACCAGTGCACTAGGATTAAGTCACAATGAGACTAAACTGTATTCATTAGAACACAAAAGTGTGGGTCCAACGAGTCAGAAACAAATGGCAAACTTGTGATGTTAAAGCATGCATTGCATAGGAAGGACGAGGTATAAGTCACAACATCAAAGCCTGAGACATTTGTCTTGACACTGATCAGAATGTTATTTTGAAGTATATCCCAATGAACACCCTGAAAATATATATCTTGAAAATGATGTGCTTGCATAAGAATCCTTTGTGATTTTATAAATATCTGTGCTTTTAGACTTACTGAAATCATGGCATGCAACCTTAATTATTCAACTCCTGTTATGTTTTATCTGTTATTACAGTCTGATTATACAGTGAGTCTGGATTTGTTGCCTGCTTCTATTGGAATGAATCTCATACTGGTAAAGAGACTGCTGTAATGAAATGCCCTGTGTCAGCTACTGGAGTGTGCCTGAAACAATGGACTAAAAGCCTAAGCACCATTTATCATGATGCAGTGGAGATGTATGGTGTTTAGAAAGAGTGTGAAAAGATGGAGAGCATGATTGATGGGAAACTCTTCTTGGGTGCTCACTCACTGCAACATGGATTTTTAATCATTTGTTTCATCAAGTTATGATTTTACTAATTACTAATTAGCGTGTCTGTTGTTATAATCATATTGTATGTAAACATTTTGTCCATGATAAGCCAAATAACCCAACTTCAACCACCTAAAACGTACAATGTAGTACAGAACAAATAGCAACACTTCACTGTCAACTTACTATGGATCTGTAAGTGCATAAATTATCAGTATACTATTAATGGAACACAGGCAAGGAGTGACCATACCGCCGTGTGAGGCTAAGATCTACCATCAGTGGCTGCAGTGATGGATTTGCTTCGTGATGTTAGCAGAACTAGGGTCAAAGAAGGTTTGTGGGAGATAGACTGCAGACACCAAATATGGCTTATATGCAAGTATGACTAGCAGTCAATTGTCCTACTCTGTAAATAGGAGACAGCCCAGAGCCTGTGAAGCTCTCCTTGCATGGCAGGAGGTTGTGTGCCAGGACCTCCCTCATGAGCAGAGACTCAGCTCAAGGCTACTCCTCAAGGTCAAGGGATTTCTTACCTGTGATAGATACTTGGTAAGAGACTAATAGTTAGCTGTGTGGAATTTCACTTCTTTCAAGATTTAGAGATTACTTATCTGCTAATAACTTGCTAACTTGCTATGTGGTACTTGCTATGAAGGACTGATTGCACACATAAGCCTTTAGACATAAACCATTGGCCAGAGGGCCCACTCTAAACCTCATGACTCATCAGGAGAGTCTCTCTGACAGTTTTGTGCAACTCTCTTCTCTATTCAGCACATAATCAAGTGACCTTGCCATCACAAATTTTGTTAAGCTTTTTTGAATCACTACTTCATAGACAATATGTACATGTTTACAGTTGACTGAATGAGCCAGCAGTGTGCCCAGGTGGCCAAGAAGGCCAATGGCATCCTAGCTTGTATCAGAAATAGTGTAGTCAGCAGGACAAGGAAGATGATTGTCCCTCTGTACTTGTACTAGTGAGGCTGCACTTCAAGTACTGTGTTCAGTTTTGGGCCCCCTCACTACAAGAAAGACACTGAAGCCCTGAAGTGTATCCAGAGAAGGACAACAAAGCTGTGAACTTGTGAACACAAGTCTTACGAGGAGCAGCTGGTAGAACTGGGCTTGTTCAGTCTGGAGAAGAAGAGGCTCAAGGGAGACCTTACCGCTCTCTTCAACTGCTTGAAAGGAGGATGAGTAAGGTGGGGGTCAGAATCTTCTCCCAGGTAACAGCAATAGGACTAGAGGGAATAGCTTTAAGTTGCCCTGGGGTAGGTTCAGTTTGGACAGTAGGAAAAATTTCTACCCAGAAACAGTGGCGCTGTGAAAGCTGTGGCACTGAATGACATGGTTTAGTGGGTATGGTGGTGATGGGTTGATGGCTGGACTAGATGATCTTAGTGGTCTTTTCAAACCTTAATGATTCTGTGATTCTATGAAAGAGAAGGCTGAATTGGTGAAACATTTGAGATGTGGGTACACAATTTGTACCTGGGAATATATGAATTTATCAGTTTTTGTGCAGTGTTTTTTAGGTTTTTTTTTTTGTTGTTGTTTTTTGTTTTGGTTTTTTTTTTTTTTTTTTTTTTTTGCTGAGTTGTGTGGTTGTTCTGCAAAGCTGGTGAATCATGGGTCTCTGAACGTGCTTAGATCAACAGTTTTGGTCATGCTCAGGGAGACCTGTGTGCAAGGATGTTTGTGTTTGCGATCCTGGAATGTGAAATCCCTTAGAAGAATATTTTCTGCAGAAGAGGTGGTATATACACATCTCAATGGCAAAATGAATGCCTGAGCTGGCACAGAAGGGCTCACGGGAGAACTCATGATTGTTCAGGAAAGAGCTATGTACAGATAGAAGGGATCTGTAGCAACTTTCATATTATTTGGCAAAGAAAAGCAGGATGTGCATGAGCAGTGTAAGGCATAAGGGGGCAGACCCATCTTCTTACTAAAGTTGTTGGTCTCCTTTCGCCTCATCCTTTGTTGTTATAAGAGTGTAATTTATCCTACTTAAAGACAGCTCAGACTGTTGTTTCAGATGGGCAACTGCTTCTTATGAAATCCACCTCCATTAACCACCAGGCAAACAAACAAGGAGTTCTAGGGTGTGTACCAGGGCAGACACAGCTCGGGAGGGTGCTTTGGCTTACGCTGCTAGCAGAAAACCTACTCCTGTACCATAGCCTAAAATCTATCAGGACTGTGATGTTCTTGTAACGTAACAGTAAATTATGAATTAGAAACTCATAAAACAATGGGCTACCTGCATAGCTATGTCTGACACTTAGGGCAGAGGCCATGACTTTGTCACCTCATCAGAAATAGTGTGGACAGCAGAACTAGGGAAGCAGTGTTCCCATTGTATGTGGCACTGGTGAGACTGCACCTTACATACTGTGTTCAGTTTGAGGCCCCTCAGTACAAGCAGGGTATTGAGTTGCTTGAGCATGTGCAGAGAAAAGCAGTGAAGATGGAAAAAGGACTAGAAAACTGATGGAAGTGGAGCTGTTCGGTGTGTAGATGAGGAGGCTAAAGAGAGCCCTTATAGCTCCCTACAACTACCTGAAATGAGTTTGCAGTGGAGAGGGTGTTTGTCTCATTTCTCAGATAGCAAGTAACAGAACATGAGGTAATGGTCTCAAGTTGCACCAGACGAGGCTTACAGTGGACAGTAGGAAGAATTAGGAAGAGGTTGGTCAAGCACTGGAAAAGGCTGCTGAGGTAAGTGGAGAGGGTCAGGTTGGGCATTAAGAACTAAGGCTCTTCACCACAGGGCAGCCAGTGGTCAGGGCACCAAGCTGCAGGAGTTCAAGGAGTGTTTGGACAGTGCTCTCAGACACAGGGTATGAATGCTGCATGGTTCTGTGTGGAGCCCGCTGGGCTCAGTGATCCTTGTGGGTCCCTCCCAACTCGGGGTACTCTGTGATTCATCAAATACTTGAGAGCTGGCAGATGTCCTGTAGGCAGCTGAATCTGCTCGATTCTGATACTAATTACAGTTCGCAACAGACTTAAATATTCCTAGGGCAAAGAAAACCTCAGGTAAGGAAATTAATTTTGCTTTTTAATTAGTAAGAAACATCAGAAGTAGGTGACAGAACCCCACCCACAAACAAAACACCTCCTCTCTTTCAGGACAGGACGAGGAGCTCATCACCCCACGGTGACTTCACCCCTCCTGCACCCAACACCACACACTTAAGCAACTCCTGGGGAATTACACTTAAGGCAGGCGGAAAGGCTGCACTCTGCCCCTGCTCCTCGCGGCCCTTCACTCCCAACACCTCCACAGGCCGCCTGAGGAAAAGGCGAAGAACCGGCTGGGCCGCCACCTCCCTTGCCTGCCCGCCCGCAGGGCAGGCAGGCTCAGCTGTTCCACACCGCACCGCCCCAGCCGTGCCACTCCACACGTCGGCGGCCAAGCGCAGCTCGCGCGCATGCGCCGCTGCCGCCGCCACCCCAGCAGCGACCTTTCCCCGCCCGGCTCCTCCCCCAGAGGAGGGAGAGAACCCCGTCATACCACCCACGCTCTCCCCTTCCCTCTCTCCTCCCCCCACCGCTCGAGGGATGTCTGTCTCAGCTGTTTCCGGCGCGCTGGGAGCGGCGCATGCGCACTCTGGCCGCTCCCCCGCTATCGGCTGTTGTTGTCACCGCCGCCCTACTCAGCCGGGGGGGGGGGGGGCGTGCGGTGGGCCGTGGCCGCCTCGTTCGTGAGGGCGGCGGGAGTCGCCGCCTGGCAGGTACCGACCGCCTGGCAGGTACCGACCGCCTGGCAGGTACTCACGGCCGCTGGGCGGAGGAGGGGGCGTCATCGCGTGGCGGGCGCTTGGGGGTGGGCGTGTGGCGAGGCGGGGCCGGCCGGGCTTCGCCACCCTCTGACGCGGCGCTCGCGAAATCGTTTCCGCGAAGCGGTGAAGGTACAAACAAAGCACGCCCTCCGCTCCTTCCCCCAACGCCTCCCCGCCTATATCAGCCCCGGGCCGGGGGCTGTGGTAGCGCTGGACGTGTGGGAGCGGACGCGGCCTGGGGAGATCGTGAGTAGCAGCCGTTTGCTTGCGGCCCGTCCCGCCTCGGCTTCACCGCGGCTGCGGCGCTTGGCGGCAGTGGGGCCGGGGGTGGCCGTTTACCAGTGAGGTAAATGATGGCTTTGAGCCCGCGTGTCTGCGCAGGTGGGTGAATGCCACGTAAAGCTTCGGGCCGCCCTAGGAAAGTTCGTGATTTGCTTGTGGAAGAGGAATTATAGCGTAGTGGCTTGAGGATAGGATCGCTTCATTGGACTTAACTCAGTGTTACACAGATTTGACCAACGCGTTGGTGCTCTTTCTGCCCTGAGTTTCTCCAAGAGGCACCAGTACCGTATCATTTTCATTTGGAACTTTGTCTCAGTGCACAAAACCACCTGCTGAAAACGGTGCACATTTCTGCCTATGGGATGGGCCAGCAGACACTAATCTGTGTGTTACTGACTGGTTTTGGTGAGGGCTGCATGTTGCTCAAGGTGAACGTTAACTTTTGATGAACAGCTCGGAAAGCAAATGGGCTCCATCAGAAGAGGAGTGACCAGCACGGGCAGGGATGTGATTGTTCCCTCTACTCTGCTCTTGTGAGGCCCCACCTGGAGTACTGTGTCCAGGTCTGGAGCCCCCGGTACAAGAAAGACAGAGAGCTGTTGGAGAGGGTCCAGAGGGGGGCCACGAAGATGATCAGGGGACTGGAGCACCTCCCCTGCGAAGGCAGGCTGAGGGAGCTGGGCTTGTTCAGCCTGGAGAAAAGGAGGCTGTGGGATGACCTCAGTGCAGCCTTTCAGTACCTAAAGGGAGCCTACAAACACGAAGGCAGTCAACTCTTTGAAAGGGTAGATAAGGGTAGGATAAGGGGAAATGGTTTTAAGTTGAGGGAGGGAAGACTTAGGCTGGATGTCAGGGGGAAGGTCTTTACAGAGAGAGTGGTGAGGTACTGGAACAGGCTGCCCAGAGAGGTTGTGGATGCCCCATCCATCCCTGGAGGTGTTCAAAGAAAGATTGGATGGGGCCCTGGGCAACCTGGTCTAGTTGTAAGTGTGGAGGTTGGTGGCCATGCATGTGGCAGGGGGGGTGGGAGATTCATGATCCTTGAGGTCCCTTCCAACCCTGGCCATTCTGTGATTCTGTGCTTCTTTGAACATTAGGCCTTGTAGTTGTTGGGACTTTACTACCAAGTGTCCTGAGCACTGGGTATCACCACTGTGAGGTTATTTATCTGCCTTTGCTGGAGCAGTAAATAAGCTGCATCAGCTTTAAACAACTCTGAGCTTTTAGTCTAACTTGTTATTGATTTCATGTTTCCATTTTTTTTTTTTCCAGGTAACACCACAATTTGAGGCTTATTTATTGAAATATATTTTCCGGGATGAAGTAGACAAACAACATAGGAAGGGTATAATTTATAAGTAATGACAGTTCATTTGTCTCTAGATGCATATTTGTTCTTTGTGATTAACCCAAAAAGTCTTTGGTGGAAGCAAAGAAACAAGTACCTGTGTTTGTATAGACCTAAAGTCTGCAGGAGGATAAGTCATGACATTCATCTTAGAGATTTTCATACCGGTGAGCCTCAGTATAAATGGGCCAGAAGCAGAACATTGTGGTATAGCAAACACATTTTCAGTCGTGACTTTTTGTATTACAGAGTTTCTAAACTTTTAACTTCTTCTTCCAAAGGACTTGCAAAAGTGAACAATCGCATGTCACGAATTAAGAATACTATAGAATCTGTTTCAAAGGCAGTGTCTGGCACTCACAGTGAACTGGTTTCGCGAATAGCTCGTTTAAAGTCACACTCAGGTACTCTAGGAAAGGATACTAAAAGTAATGCAGATGAAAATAACCTCAATGTGAATCTGGAAAGTGGTAAACAAGTCTCAGATGCCAGAACTCAGGAGGATTGCAACAGAGGCCTAGCTGCCAAGCAATCCGGTAACACAAATGAAAACTTGGAGTTTGTGTTAAACAGTACGAGTGGTTCTAATCAAGATACTCCAGAAGAATCAACGTCTGCTAAAAATCACCTTTTTCATGTAAGCTACCTTTCTACAAGTTTTGGAGAGACTTATAACTTTGTTGCTGATCATATCAACTGGTATTTCAGTAATATTTCTGTTATGGATCAAGAGAAGAAGAGGAATGCTTTGTTAAAGGGCTCTAAAAGTGAAGCCAAGCTTGATTCATCAGAGAGTACTGTAATTAGTGAAGAAACAGTGAATTCGGCAGCTCCTTTAGCTCCTGAAACAGAGACTCAGGGTGCTGAGAAGTCAAATGCTACTCTTCCAGTTTCCACTAAAAAAAGTATTGCAAACTTTCTTTCGTATCCCAGTAACAGTGTACAGGCTTTTGTAGACAGTTACATTGGTGGATTGGTTCCCAAGTTAAGATCGGATACGAAAGTTGCTGCACAGGAAAAGAGTAAACAGTTAGAGCAAGAAGGGTCTGAGAAGGATGAGGAGGATGAAGTCAAAGAGACTAAGATTGCGGAAGAGAAGGAAAAACATCTGTCCCTTCAGAGAGAAAAGGCAAGTCTTTAGTCTTATTTTTACACCTCTACTGTTCCTACGTATGTTTTATAGCCGTATTCATGTGTATGTACAGTGTGTGTATATAGGTCATATCTATATGCATTATGGGTAGATGTAGCTATTTATTCTTGTAGTAGTTACTGTAATGCTACGCTTTTTCATGATCTACCTGTTGTAATTTTGGAGTTGTCCTGAGAAAACACCCTGTTAGGAATACTGACACCAGTTTGTTTGGTACGTTGTTACTGTGAGCATTCCTTACTCATTTTCTGGTAAACAAAGTCTGCTTATGTCTAAGGAAACCTTATTTGTGTTCTGTAGCAGACCTCTAGTACAGCACGTGCTGTCCAGCACTTCTGTGAAATCTTAAAATAACCTTTTGCAGTTAGTCTTGACAATTTGTATACATGTCTCAGTGTAGTCCTGTGTTCTTTGTATAACTTTTATCTGTTTTAGATCATAGCAAGAGTGAGTATCGATAACAGGACTCGGGCATTAGTTCAAGCCTTACGAAGATCCTCAAATCGAAGAGTCTGTATCAGCAGGGTTGAAGAACTGACTTACCATCTCCTTGAATTTCCAGAGAGCAGAGGAGTTGCGATTAAGGTGCAAACAATTATGCTTAACCAAACAATAAATATCTATCAGAGAAAGTCTTATAAAGTAAAATTTTCTTTAGTGCTTTTGTGGGCTAGGCATATTTTCTACTTGTGAAGAACATGGTTTTTTATGGCTATTTGTTTAGCTGGTTCAAGCAGATCTATCTGCACGCTACCAGTAATTTAGCTTAAGACTCTTAGGATTGTTATGTTTATTTAGAAGCATACAGCATTGTCACGTGGATAGATAACATAGCTAATTCTGGTGATAGGTGATGGTGGTACACTGTGTTCTGTTTTGCAATTGGGCAGAAATGAATGTACTGTACAGTTGATCTCTGTGTGTACAATAGTTGTGATGCTTCTTTACTGAATGAATTTCTGAATGTTCCCTTCAAAGAGAGAGGACAGGACTGGAGCATAGCCATCAAATAGTAAGTTTGTGTAATCTAGTTCTACTTGTTTTCTTTCCTGCATGCAGTGAGAGGACAGGAGTTAGGTGGTAGACTTCCAGCACTACTGACCAAATCACAGTGCTTCAGTCCCATGTCTTTTCCCAGCAGATGTGACAAGTGGCTGACATGAACTGTAAAACTGGTGCAGTGAATTTCCAGCCAGATGAATTACCCTGGCTGGGCATAGGTCAAATATGCACATGAATCGTTATGATTTATTTTATTATGAGAGAGTATGCTTGCTACTCCCACCTTGATTATAATCCCGTGTATCTTTGTGATAATAATTCCAAATGTGAAGATTAGTCAGTATGAGGAAGAATCTTAACTTCTGTTTCTTTTGATATTATTGTGCTACTTCAGGTGCACTTCCTGCTTTGCAACAGTGATATCTATCCAGCAAAATCTGTGTTTTTAGCTATGCTTTAATATGCTTAGTACTTTAAATTTCTATTTTGCAAATGTGACAACGTCAATAAAACTAAATTGGTAAAATGCAACAACTGAAATACCAGTAAATATATTAGAAGGATTCAAATTTCAGCTTGACTGTTGAATTTTAATAGCTGGCTATTTTAACAATAAGAAGTATACAACATAATATCAGAGACACTTTTTCCCCATGTTAGATATAGAGATGGCTTTAATGTAGTTTTCCTTCAACTAATACACGGCTATTACTCTAAAATGCAAAACTAGTAAATTTGACTGTGAATTCTTTCAGTGTAAGCATCTTGACAAATACAAAGTTATTTCCTTCTAACTGCAGGAAAAGATAATCCCATGCCTACTGCGATTGAGACAAGCAAATGATGAAAGTCTTCAGGCTGCTGTTAGGGAGACTTTGGCAATAATTGGATATACAGATCCGGTGAAAGGCTGGGGAATACGAGTGCTTGCTATTGATGGAGGAGGAACAAGGTGAAACTTTCATATACTCATAGGTTTCTTTTCATAGTGTATCTGGGAATAGAATTGCAGTTTCTCTTTAATGTGCCTAAACATGGAATTTTCTGATTTACAGTTCTGTTGCATTTGACTGTTCAAGTCATAGGTACTTACTTTTGCCACTGCTTGTGTGTGAACTTCCATTAATACCACAAGTCCTTAGTTGCCTGTGCTCTAATTTTGTGTTAATTTGTATGCCTACCAGAATTTGTAGAGAGCATCAAAATCATGTGCATTAAGTTTAAAATCTTGTTTACGGACAGCTGTGTTTTGAGGTATGTTTGAAGAAATGTTTTTAGCAAATATTTACTGATTGATTAATCTTTATTGTTAGAGGACAGAGTATAAAGTCCATAGCATAAATATTTTCACCTTTGTTTCCTCGTAGTATTTATTTGCACCATAATCAGTAGCATTCAGTAAGAGTGTGGTGCAAACATAATATTTGCACTAGATAGTAGTATTTAAAAAAAATGGGGCTGCCTGTGTTGATATAGTGTATAATTACTATCAATATGTCTAAATTGTATATTTTTTCTGAAGTACTTACAAGTTTAAACTTGTTTAGTGAGAAGTAGTCTGTAGCTTTGACTGTGAAAGTATTGTTTTGTTCCTATAAAACAGGAATACAACTTGGTTTTACACAGAGTACTGTGAAATTAATATGAATTTATTAATAAAATGAATAGGAAGAAAAGAATTTTGTATGTGTCTCCTTGTGAAATGAGGGCGTTTCTTTTTTTTGTATGGTATGTTTTACAGGGTAAGACTTTCAGGAACTTGCTACTGATTTGGAATTTCTTCATGGTTCCATTTAAACACCTTATTTTTAGAAATCAGTAACTATATCTATACCATGAAAACGAAACAAGCCCAGGGAAGTAAGCCTGATCACTGACTACTGCCTATTCTGTGTCTTAACTGGTAGTGTTCAGCTGATTTTTGTGCAGGACTGAATAGTGCTCTTCAACACAAGCCACGGTAGGGTTAGAGGTAGCACACAACAGGGGCTGTTCTCAGCAGAATGTGTTGCCAAGATAGGGCTTGCTTCAGTGCTTCTTCTGTCTTATGCAGTTTTTTAGCATTGGACTGGAAAGGATTGATACCAATATGCTTTCATTCCCTGAAGTTTTCTTGATTCTTAATATTGTAGATATCAGTTATAATTAAGCAAAGGTAGGTTTAATTAAATCTACATGAGATAAAACTACCATTGTGTATGAATGTGTTGGGTTTTTTGTGTATTTCAGGGGTTTAGTTGCACTTCAAACATTACGGAAGCTAGAAGAACTTACTGGAAAGCCAGTTCATCATCTTTTTGACTACATTTGTGGTGTAAGCACAGGTAATTGTTCTACAAGTTCGAATTGTGTTATGAATGTAGTAAGAACATGTGGACTTATCTGGGAAATTTTGCAAAATCTACATCTTTCTGATTTTTATTGTAAGCTGGGGAAAGTACAGGTTTAACTTCTAAAGGCTTTCTTTTTTAGTTCTTCTACATTATGAACTTAGGGTCATTCATGATATACTTCTTAACTCAGCCTTCGGAAGAGAAGGCTGTGGTTCTGTGAGGCCTTACTGCTCTTTCAACTAATATGAAAATAGAGAGAAAATGAAGCAAGGCTCTTCATGAAGGTATGCAGTGATAGGAGAGAAGTTAAAAGAGAAACTGGAGTATAGGAAATTATGATTAAGATAAGGAAGCACCTTTTTTCTTGCAAAGATGGTTGGACAGTAGGATGAGTTGCCTGGTCAGAATTATATATCCATGCATGATGGATCCTGACCAACATGTTCTAGTTGATTCATTTTCACCAGGAGGTTGGACTAAATGACCTTTAGAGAGTCCACCCAACCTCAGTTATTACTCTGTGACTCAGTAAGTTGCCTCTCCCTAGGAGGCAACTGTAAAGATAAGCTTATTTTAGAAAGACCATCATTGCTTCAGGATGTTATGGTAAACTAATTACAGTGCATTTCTGTTTTATAACATGAGAGATGCATTCGATAGTTCAGTTTCTTTAGAAACCCAAATTCTCCTTCCCCCCCCCCCCCCCCCCCCCCCCCAGTTATCCTCCAATACAATTCAGTTCTGAAATATATTAAACAGATCATTATGGGGAAATACACTGTTCATCTTTTCAAAGACAGAAACTGCTCTGTAGGGTCAAAATAGAGAAGGGGACAGTGTTCGTCTACTAGTCAGAATTTGTTTGTTATGCCATGTTATGGCTGCCTCTTTTACCTTAATCTTTTTTTTTTTTTTTTTTTGTCTTCCAGAGGCTACTGATAAGGTTGTTTAAGGATGTTTCTCTTGGTATATATAGGAAAGTTGTGTTTGTGAAACTGTCATTTTCTATCATGATAAAGATGTTTTATCTCTAGCAGAGGGGCTTAGTATTCTTACTTGGTTCAATCCCACTACTCTGTAACTGCTAATAAATGCTTGATGCATTCTTTTAAGCTTTACTTCCATTAATGAGTTTTTGTCTGTGCTAGTCAGAAGTACAGTACGTGACTGTCTTGGCTAGAGGAGATTGTGAATGTTTGTCAGCTTGTGCTAGCTGTGTACTTGGCTATTGTGATCTACATTGTTGGTACTTGTATTGTGCCAATAGAATTTGCAGGTGCTTGCAGCTGGTTGAACTGTGATTTACAAAAAATAAGAGGGATGCCCCTTATGTTACAGATCTTTTTCTTTTCTGCTGCACTACTCATCTCTCTTATTATCCTTAGCTGTGTGTCCTTTGAGGGTTAGGTTTTGCTTATCAGAATCTTTGTAGATAGCCAAATTGTACTTTTCTATAGTGATCATGGGGTGAAAGCGTGGCAGCCACACAGGAAGATCCCTATAATGATGCCCTGCAAACTTATCTCACTTGCCTGTTGCTGAGCATAATATCTGGGCCCAGAGGTACCAGAAAACCTTCAAGTCCATGAAATGCAAAAGGACCCCTGAATATTATTTTTTTTTTATGAAGAACAAAGTTAATGTAAATTCTGTACTGAGTTTGTGCTGTACAAAAGTCCATAGATGAAAGCAAGTTGTACCATTACTCCATGAACTGAGCTACTGGGAATTCCCTGTGTTTATCACAGAGCTCTGGAGTGTGGTATGGTTTCATAAAAGGATGCAACACTTAACCTTTTGAGGACTTCTTGCCTGCACATTTGCTTGTATTTTCACTTCCTGCAATGTCTCCAAATACATCAGTCAGAAATACTTCTCAGTAGTGGTGTGCTTACAGTTCAATCACATGGAACAGTTTATAAATTGAGAATATGTGATCAGTCCAAGTGCATACTGCCATGTTTTCCATGTGTGGATCTCCTCCACACATGAATGCTAGTAGGACTTATTTCTAAATTTTCATATAATTAGTAATCTTTGTAATAATTAGTGCCATTCTGAAGTATTGTATGGTGGTTTGGATCACTGACATGCTCTGATACACTGAAAAACAGTATGCTTAGATAACCAATCATAGAATGGCCTGGCTTGAAAAGGACCGCAATGACCATCTAGTTTCAACCCCCCTGCTGTGTACAGGGTTACCAACCGCCAGACCAGGCTGCCCAAAGCGACATCCAGCCTGGCCTTGAATGCCTCCAGGGATGGGGCATCTACAACCTCCTTGGGCAACCTGTTCCTGTGCGTTACCACACTCTGAGTGAAAAACTTCCTCCTAATATCTAACCTAAACCTCCTCTGTCTTAGTTTAAAACCATTCCCCCTTGTCCTATTGCTGTCCACCCTTGTAAGCAGTCTTTCCCTCTCCTGTTTACACATGCCCACTTGTTTTACTACAGAGACATCTGAACTGTAGTGATCCTTTTGGTCACCAGTTTTGAGTGTATAGGAAATCTGCATAAGATCCTAAGGATCTTCTCCAAAAATCCTCTGAAGTAAGAAGAATACAGGGTTTGTTCTATGCATTCTCCCAGCCTTCATGGATTTGTAGGTTAGGATCCTCCTGAAACTAAGTTGGCATTTTTATTAATGGTTTGGGTGTGGTTTTTCCCTCATGTTTTCTTTCTAGTTTTGAAATGCTTTTTGAACACCTTCCTGATTAAAGAGATATGTTTTCAAGACAACTCATAAATACGCCAAGTTGTGATATTACAAAGCTGGAATTGATCTTAGAAACTTCTCACTTCCCAAAAGATGAATAAACTATGTCTTTTTCTCTGCTGACAATTGTCAGATTTTGTATCATAACAGATGTCTTCAGAAACCTTGTTCTAGTGCTCTGTTATCATTAGACAACAACATTTCCAAAAGGTAATGTCAATCATCCTTTTGCAGTTCAAATGCGTTTCTCCATGTCCTAATTCCCTAGGGCCGTGGATGACATTATTTCCTTTCTCTTTGAAGCAGTCTGTTGTACATTTAAAGGCTTTCATCGTTTATTTGGTTTTTCCTTAGAGATTGATTACTTTGACACATGGTGGTTTTTTGTGAATATATATACGTATTTTTTTTCAGTTGGTCTCCATTAGGACCAGATGCAGAGCTTCAGCTGACATCTTACTGGTGCTGAGTTGAGTAAGGAATATTTTCATCCTTCAGCTTACATTCTTGCCTATCTTATGTCTTATTGGCCAGCTGTATATCCATGTTCTTCAAGATATGCTCCTCAGCCTCTCAAGTTGTATTTAGTAGTTTTTTTGTTGTTGTTTTTCTCTGAACTGTTGGCAGACAAGGCTGAGATGGTTGCTGGAGTGTAGAAGTCTGTGATAACAGGCCAGAAAGTGGAGGAAGCATTAGACATGTTTTCACTGGGTCATCAGGTCATCACCTTCAATTTTAGCTTTTCTCTCCTGGGAGTTTCTTGTTACTATCCAACAGATTTGTGCAAAACTCTTTAATGGGTCACTTGCCTGATAATATCTGTTGCCATTTGTGTGCTAACAGACTGTGGGTTTTGATGCAGTTTCTCAGGTGGTAATGGGGAAAATGTTTTTGCATTTGGTATTCTGCGACTGTGCTTTTTGGAAGCTGTTTTTTCCTACAATGGTCATTCTTGTTTTATGCACACACTAGATGGCAGTGTGTATGAATAGAATAGTTCAGTTGGAACAGACTGTGAAAGATTATCAAGTCTAACTGCCTGGACACTTTAGGGTTAACTGAATGTTAGAGCACAAGTGTAACGCAAATGCCTCTTCAACAGTAGCAAGCTTAGGGCATCATTGCCTCTTTAGGAAGCTATTCCAGTGTTAAACCACTTGCACAGTAAATACATTTTACCTAATGTCCAATCTGAACCTCCTCTTACACAGCTTTGTGCCAATCCTGTATGTCCTGTCATTGGTTCCAAGGAGAAGAAACTGACATTTTCCTCTGCATTTTCCTTCCTTAGGGAGTTGCAGAGAGCAATGAGGTCACCTATCATTTCTTCTGGCTAGATGTTCAGGCAAGGTGTTCGCTGCCTCTCCTCATAGGACATATCTTGCCATGCTTTTAGCAGTTCTGTTACCCTCCTCTGGAAGCTTTCAAGGACCTTAGTATTTTTTTTATACTGTGAAGCTGTATCATTGCTAAATGTAATGGGAGAATTGTCTTGACTGGCTGGCTGCCTCTGTAGTATTTAACACCTCCCCAAAATGCAGTTTGCCTTCTTAGGTGCCAGGGTGCACTGCTAGCTTATTCTGAGCCTGCTGTCACCAGCACCCTCAGGTCCCTTCCTGCTGAGTTGCTCTCAAGCCACTGGTCTCCCAGGCTGTGCCTGGTGTTAGTCCATTCCAAGTGCAGCAACTGCCATTTTACTTTGTTGAACTTCATGGTTGTTGACGATCGTCCAATGCTCTGTTCTATCTAGATCCTTCTGCAAGGCCTCCATCGACGATTAATTATAAACGATTGCAAGCAAATATATTCCAAAACGCAAAAAGCTCCCCTGTTACAGAATTTACTAGAAGTTTTCTTTAAAGAATGAAGGAGTTTGTAAGACAGCAAGTAATGCTCCAAATACTTTTAAATGCTACAGCACAGGCTACTCCTGCACATTTCTCTTTCCAGATAACACAGTGGATTTAACCTGCTTTCTGCCATGTATGTTTTGGCAGGGATGAAGTTTGCAAAACAAAAGAATAGCATTTGTCATTGTCTAAAATGAAAAACATATTGGAAAAAATAGATTCTTGTAGTTGTCTTTAAAACATTGTTTATTATTTTTGAACAGGAATTTGGTGTTAGAAATGTCAGTTAATCACCCTTTTCAAAACAGACATTTTCTTAACCTATGAATATTATGGTAATTAATAATCCATCATTATAATCTCATTATGTACTATACTTATTTCAAAATATTTCTTTTCAGGAGCTATATTAGCTTTTATGTTGGGGTTGTTCCATATCCCTCTGGATGATTGCGAAGAATTATATCACAAGTTGGGATCAGATGTTTTTAAGCAGAATGTTATTGTTGGAACAGTTAAGATGGGCTGGAGCCATGCCTTTTATGACAGTGATATCTGGGAAAAAATGCTCAAGTAAGTGTTTTGTTTTTTGTTGTGTTTTTTTTTTCTAAAGAAAAAAGTTATTTGTAATAGTAAATTATATTTCTATTTAATACCCTTCATTTTTGTTAGTGTCTCTTTGGTAAGTAAGTTTTTAAAACAAAGAAAAATGATTAGTATATAGTCTCATTCTTTTAAAATAGTTGTTTTAACATTTAACAGAACACTGGAATCCTTTAGTGTAATTTTTTTTTTCAGGAACAGAGTAAGCTTTTAGTGCACTGATTTCTGATTATATTTTTGAATGCTTGCCAGCTACTTGATCTGACTCATTATAGATCTGCATTAAATTTTACTAGCCACCTGCTGTGCTTTTTTTTTTTTTTGTAAGGAGATATAGGAAGAACTGAAATAAGTTGTAATAGGAATATTAGATGTTAGCTGCTCTATTGAGGGATTTTAACCATTTCCCATTCCTATAAAATAGGAAAAAAAAATCTGTCAGAATTGCAGAACTGCAATGGAAGAAATATTCACTTGAAGTTGAAGTTAACAATGTAAAAGTATATAAATGCATTAACAGGTACTTGGGGAAAAAAATCATTGGAAGAAATATTTATTATGTGTTCTGTTATTTTCATTCATCTGTATTCATATTGATAGTTCAGTTCTTGAAAATGTACAGTGTTAGCTGGCACTGCAACTGAAAGAACAGAAATGACTTAGTATGAGAGCAGATGTAGAATGGCCAAAAGCTTCTTTGGATAAGTAACAACTTTCTTATAATAGCCTGTGCTTCCCAAGTGGTAAGCATCTCACTGCTTTGCTGAAGTGAAGAAAAGCTTCCAAGCATTTCTTTTTGTGGTTTTGAATATTTGTAGGAAAAAAATTGTTGATGAAATCAGTGTCATATTTTTCTTCTGAGAAAGCTAGAGTTTTTCTTCTGCCCAGAAAATTGTCAAATTACAAAAACTAGCTCGTGACAGTATTTTGTATGCCTTTAATTAAAATTAAAAATTCTTTGCAGCTGCCTATAACACAAAGGAAGTAAAGCACACTATTCATGAACAGTACATAAAAGCAAGGCAATTATATGATTCATAAACTAGATTCTATGATCAGTACATTTAATTTTTTAATCATACCATAGAATGGCTTGAACCTTGGGAAGGACCTTAAGGTTTGTCATGTTCCAACCCCCCTTCCACAAGCAGGCTTGCTAGATCAAATACTAAATCAGATTGCCTGTGGCTCCATCCAGCCTGGCTTTAAACACCGCCAGGGGCAGAACATCAGCATACTGTTTCAGCTCCTCACCATCCTCTCAGTTAAAAACTTCCCCCTGAATAGCTAAAGGAAGGGAGATTTAGGCAGAGGGGGAATGGTTTTAAACTAGTCTGTCTCTGTCTTCTTGTGTAAAATGTTCATTTTCCTCCTGTTTATAAAATTCTTTAAAATATTGGAAGGCTGCAATGAAGTCTCCCCGCAGCCTTCTCTGTTTCCAAGCTTGAACAAGCCCGGTTCTTTCAGCCTGTCTTCATAGGAGTGGTGCTGCCGCACTCAGATCACCTTTTTGGCCTTCCCCTGGACCCCCTCTGAAAGCTCCGCAACTTTCCTGTGTCAGGGGCCCCAGATTTGGACACAGTACTCCAAATGGGGCTCCATGAGGGCAGAACAGATGGACAATCACCTCCCTGTCCCTGCTGACTACCCCTCTTTTTGTGGAACCCAGGATACAGTCTTCCAGGTTGCAAGCAAATGCTGCTGGCTCATGTTCAGTTTTTCATCAACCATGACCCCTAATTCTCAGCAGAGCTACTCTCAAGGAGTTCTTGACCCAGTTTGTATACATATCTGGGTTTACCTCGATCCAAGTGCAAAACCTTGCCCTATGCTTTGTTGAACCTCATTAGGTTTAGAAGTGCCCAGCTCTTGATTTTTATCAGACTCCCTCTGGATGTCATCCCTTCCTTATGCTGTATCAACCACACTCCTGATCTTGGTGTCATGAGTGAACTTACTGAGGGTGCACTCAATCCCATCTTCTCGATAAAAATGTTAAAGAGTACATTAGTTGCCTTCCCTTTGTGCACCCATGCCCGCTCTATCATAGAAGGCAAGTAGGTTGATCAGTCCTCACCTTTCTTCAGTGAAGCCATGCTGGCTGTCTCAGATCATCACTCATGCCTTGTGCCTTAACGTGTCTTTCAGGAGGATCTATTCATGATCTTCCCAGGCACAGAGGTGAGGCTCACTGGCCTGTAGTTCCACAGGTCCTCCTTCCTCCTTTTCTTGTAAAGAGGGGTAATGTTGAAGGAGGGAAGATTTAGGTTGGATGTTAGGGGGAAGTTCTTTACAAGGAGAGTGGTTAGGCCCTGGAACAGGCTGCCCAGGGAGGTTGTGGATGCCCCGTCCTTGGAGGTGTTCAAGGCCAGGTTGGACGGGGTCCTGGGCAACCTGACCTAAATGTGTATGTTTGGTGGCCCTGCCAGGCAGGGGGGCTGGAAGTGTATGATCCTTGAGGTCCCTCCCAGCCTGGGTGATTCTGTGTGATTCTGTGATTCTGTGTTGTTCTTTTTACTGGGGAAATTGCCTGACAACTATGACTTTTCAAATATAGTGGCAAGCAGCTTGGCAACTACCTTAGCCAGCTCCCTTAGGACCCTGGGATGCATGTCGTTTGGCTCCATGGACTTGTAGACATTCAGTGTCATGAGTCAGTCTTGGACTTGTTCCACCCTTACAGTGAGGAGGAATTTGCTCCCACAGTTTCGGTCCAGAGGCTCGGGTTCAGGGAATCTTGGCTGCCAGTGAAGACTGAGGCAAAGAACTCATTGATTACCTCAGCTTTCTCTGTATCTGTTGTAGCCAGTTCTCCTTTCTCATTTAGCGGGGGAGTCATGCTCTCTTTGGCCTGTCTCTTCTGACCTGTGTACCCATTGAACCCCTCCTTGTTGTTTTTAACATCCCTTGCCATGTTCAGTTCAATCTGTGCTTTGGCTTTCCTAATCTTATCTGTGCAAGTCCAGACAGCATCTCTGTACTCTTCCAGGTGACGTCCTTGCTTCCACTGTCTGTACTTGCCCTTCTTTTTCCTTAGTTTGACCAGCAGGTCCTTACCAAGCCGCACTAGCTTCCTGCCTCCACTGCCTGCTTTCTTGTTCTGATGGATGGAGAGCTCTTGTACTCCCAGAAAGGCATCGTTAAAGAGTAGCCAGCTGTGTTCCACTCCTTTTGTCTCTAAGGATTTCTTCCTATGAGAAGTCATATCAACAAATGAGTCTTTGATAATCCAGTTTTGCAGTGTTGAAGGGAGCTGCTCTGCATTTAGGGTCATATAGCCTCTCTTTATGGAAATGAGATGGTTGGAGCTCACTTTCAGTAAATGCATGGGAAAACTGCTTTGTATTTTAAACTTATAATGGTGTTGAGCAAATTTTTGGTTTAGATGGTAGTTGGGTTTGTCAGTCTTGCTTGAAATAGAATACAAACTTACAATATATATGTGTGCAATACACACTTAGCATATGATGGAATTATTTCCAAGAAATAATCTTACTGAAAATAATCAGCTAATGTTGCATTTATTTGTGAGGCATATTATAAGTTCCATTTATGAAAATTACAACTGATTTTGCTTGAATTCTTATTCAGAGTGCTGAAGGGTATCAATTTTGTCTTACATGTGCATTTAACTTAATGATTCCTTACATTACAGTTTGAACGGTGATTTTTAGTAATAAAAAAAAGTAAAAAAAAAAAAAAAAGAAAAGTAAAAGTTTTATATTCAATACCTGTGAAGAAAATTGTGCTTACTGTATCTTGATTTGTATAATCCAATATTGAATCACGTTTACATGGAGAACCTGGCACATTGCTCTAGATTTTCAGCTTTCTTTTGGCTGTTTGCATGAACTTGGAATTCTTGTTTGATCACTGACTGTATAGACATCTATACCTTTACTGTAAGCAAACACAAGTCAAAGCTGCTAAGAGGTTATTATCTAGTATAATTATAGCAGCTGGTGTCCTGTACCTGGAAAGTTACCTCTCATTAGTGATTAGAATACAAGATATGGAAAACATTCCACCTATGAAATGAATGCTAAATGCATACTGAATTATTGCTATGGAAAATATTCTATATCATGCAGGATGGTGCATTTATTTTCTTGGCTTCTGTTCTCATAATGGAAAACATTTGCTTTTATTCCTATAAAGCATTTTGATGAGATTGTTTTTTTATTATTATTATTATTCTGAAATGCTGCAGTGTACTTTGTTTTGCTCTCATAAAGTAGTTGAGTAATCATGAAAATTTTTTGGTTATGTGATGAAATGAGTAACTGAATCAAGACCTCAGTCACTCTTCAAACTCACTTCCAACAGCCTAGAAAGCATGAAGCATTGGTCCACTGAAATTAACTGCAAAAAACTGATTATTAAAGAAGAAACCATTGTTTCTTCTAAATGCAGAATACTTATAAGGGGTTATAAAAAAGTACGTCTTTTGTTCATGATAAAACTCACGGAGCGTTTTCATTTTTCTACATTTATTTGTAGAGAAAAAATGGGCTCAAATCTAATGATTGAAACTGCACGAAATTCTAAATGTCCAAAGGTAAGTACACTGTTCTAATATAAATACGAATTGTATGCTCTTTGAGTATTATCAGGGGAAGAATATTTTATAAAAAAAATAAATTAAAAAAAAATGTGAGCACTGATTAGCTCTGCAAGCATCTGTATAAGATAACCCATGCTTCTAAGGAATAAAAATTCTTTAGAAGCTTAAATTTCAATAGCAATTTCTCATGTTTTTAGTTAATACTGTAAGTTAGATGTTTTAGGCTTGTAAGCATAGAAATGGTAAATGGTTCTATGTCCAGGTGTAGGCTGGTAAGGAGTGGTGGCCCTCAGGGGTCCGGTCCATCTTGGGATCAGTACTCTCTAACATCTTTATCAGTGACATAGGTGATGGGGCTGAGTGCACCCTCTGCAAGTTTGGAGACGATGCCAAGTTGAATGCTGCAATTGATGTGACAGAAGGAGGGGATGCTGCCCAAAGGGACCTTAACTAACTTGAAAGGTGGGCCCATGTAAAACTTAAGAGGTTCAACACAGCTAAATGCAAAGTGTTGCACGTGAGTCAGTGCAATCTCAGATATGTGTGCAGACTGGGAGAAGAGCTCGTTGAGAGTAGCCTTGCCCAGAAGGACAGGTCCTGGTCGATGGAAAAATGACGTGAACCAGAAGTGTGCCCTTGCAGCTTGGAAGGCCAACAGTATCCTGGGCTGCATCAAAAAAGAAGTGGTCAGCAGGGTGAGAGAGTGATTATCTCTCTCTACTCTACCTTCTCGAGTCCCCATTTGAAGTACTTTCTCCAAGCCTGGGGTAAAGAAATATGTGGCACTTTTTGAGAGCATTCAGAGGATGGCTGTGAGGATGATTAGAGGACTGGAGCACCTCTTGAATGAAAACAGGCTGAGGGAACTGGGCTTGTTGAGTCTGGAAAACAGCCTTCCAGTATTTAAAGGGAGATTTTAAACATGACTAAAATTGACTTTTTACGTGGTACATAGTGATAGGGCAAATGGAGGAGAGGTTTAGATTAGATGTCAGGGGAAAATTTTTGATTGAGGGTGGTGAGGTGCTGGAGCATGTTGCCCAAAGATGTGGATGCTTTGTCCCTGAGGGTGTTCAAGGTCAGACTGGATAGGGCCCTGGACAACTCAATGTAGTGCTTAATCTAGTGGTCAGCAACCCTGCCTGTTGCCTTGTGACTCATCATGTCAAATCTGACATCTCTTACTGTGCAGTAAAAGAAGGAAGACTCTTCACTTTATCTGGATAACCAGGTTTTCCTCAGTCTTGTTTGTTGACCCTGAGATCTCTACTCTTCCTGTATCTGAAGGGCACCAATTAATTGGAGGGACGTTATATACAGAAACAGCATGAAAGATGAGAAAGCATGGGTATTTTATTTTTGGTGAAGGATAGGGTGTGAAGAAAGAAGAGAAATATAATAGCATATATTTCAGAACAGTCTGTAATTAACAGGTGTTTTGGTGTCATAGCACTATATTCAATGCTTTACTGTTAAATGGAAGACATTCACATTTTTCTAAACATAGAAACATGGGCTTGACTGACTGCGTTCCTCGTCTATGTCTAAAACAAGGACATGAAAAGGATGGAGTGGTATGTTACTTTCTGGGAGAGAAGCTAGCCTACACTGACTTGAAAGTTATCTTTGAACTGGGATCTTTGGCTTCATTCCATGTTCTTCAGTAATAAAATGTGAATATAAATAGAATTGAAACTAGTTGTTGGTAGTAATCACTCTGTAGTGCTTGCACTCTTTACAAGGCCAGTAAAATCAAAATAAAATATACAGTTGGGTAAACTGTTAAATTCCTGAAGAGAGATGGATTTTTCCAAAGTGTGCTCAGTATTTTCCAAGTTGCATTTCACACTTCACTTCAACAAGTAAAATATAAGTAGTGTTTAAAAAAAAAAAAAAAAAAAAAAGCTCAGGCATCGATTTGATAGGTTTTTAAATTAAATTTTTCAAAGTATTTTTTTCCTTAATGCTTCTAGCAGTGCTTAGAATCAGGCCTTCCTTTGGACCAAACAGAAAAGTTTTCCTTTGACAAATGACAGAATACAATCATGCATACATTTTCCTTCTGTTGTGTTTTTCACATAGTAGTAGTACTTGTCTTGCTTTCTTTCCAAAGATAAGCTTACAGTAAATTAGACGACTGACTTAGCTGAAGAATGAAAATGAATCCAGTGATATCACAGTGTCATCTGCTAGTAATGCTGGTGCTGAGCAGTGTTTCATAGAAAAAGAAAAAAAAAAAAACTGTTCTGTAATAAACAATAGACAAAGTAGAATTGAACACCCACTTGTCTGCTGTATTGTTCTAAACAGTGTCGGGCAGACTGGCTGCATCATTGCCAAAAGGTCTTGCATATTCTAATGCTTATCCATAATTATAGGTACACCCACCTCATGTGATTATATCTGGAAAATATGCTGAATTTTGTAATTGTACATTTTTTTTTTTTAAATGGAAATACAGCTTTGACTTTCCACATAAATTTATGTGACTTAAAGATGTCTTAGTCTCCTTACAAGAAATCCTTGCAAGAAAATCTTTCAAAGACTTTTTTTTTTTCTTTTTGGAAGAGGTCCTTTCTGCAGTCCTTTAATCGAAGTTGCAATGTTAAGTAACTGTTTTCCAGGAGAAATTGATTGTGTTAAATGTATGCATTTCACACCATTGCTACATTGTTGGATACTGTGAGAATTGTTTGTGGTTCTCGTGCACTTCTCAAAGAAACAAAATAGACACAAAGATGTTTAAAAGAGCCCTATCTTTAGGGAAGTTGTGTTGTTTTGTTGTTTTCTCTGTATCATTTAAAATTTACATAGGCATTATTTTAAAAGTTAGTAAATACACACTGAGCAGAGTTCCTGAGAAGCATTTAATGTATAAATTGAATTTTTATAAGTTTGGGAATTTGTCCTTATCTTCTATTACTTGATTTTTATTCCTTTTAATTTTCTAGGTAGCTGCAGTAAGCACCATTGTAAACAGAGGAACACCACTGAAAGCATTTGTTTTTAGAAACTACAACCACTTCCCTGGTGTTAAGTCTCATTATATTGGAGGCTGTCAGTATAAACTGTGGCAGGCCATTAGAGCATCATCAGCTGCACCAGGGTACTTCCAGGAATATGTTTTGGGCAATGATCTTCATCAGGTAAGCTGAAATCTTAACCTTGAGAAAGTATTTTTCTGGGTATAATGCTGGAAAATTAGAATTAATCAAATACCTTTGTAGCAGAAAGAAAACCTGCAGCTGGTAGAAGCGAGGAAGAAAACTTCTTTCATGTGTATAGCCTTTATAGAACCAGAGAATGGCACTGACTTAAAAAATTGTAGGCTTCCTAATATGAACTTAAGTTTTTCTGCTGTTCCTTTCTTCTCTGCCTGGGAGGGAACTTTTATATGAGTTGTAAATGGCCTTTGACTTCCTGCTTACATCTGGTATTTCATTGAGCGTTATTTCACTACATGGGTGGTATGGCTTTCTATCTCTCAGTATTGCAAAGTGTGAAAACAAGTTGCATGTTTCAGTGCTCCATTTTATTAATGAATAATTTCTGTTTACGTTATGTTTTACTGCTTTCTGCTGATAGTTTATTAAGTTCTACACTGATTCCAAGTTGAAAAGCAAAAAAGAATAAGAGATGCTATGGCAGTAAGATTAAATTCAGAAGACAGCTTCAAAAGAAATTCACTTGAGTGTGAAGTGATATATCCTATTAACAGTGAACACTGTTTTATTGTATTACAGCTTCTTTTGGTGACCATGAGTGGTAAAGGAAAAAAGGAAACTAACTTTATGTAGTATATCTTTTTTTAATGTTTGTTATTGTCCTTCAGTACTTGTTGACTGTTTATTCTATAACTCCGAATTTGATAGAATCCTTTTATAGTATTTATTTTAAAAGTAGTAGTGCTTATTTTGCAAAAAATGTATTACAGATCTCTTGCAGAAAGGGCTGTGAAGGATGACTGAATCCAAGGCCATCATCAAAGACAGTATAGGATTGTAGTCTTTCTAAAGAAAATATCCATTATATTTCCATCATATTAGTTCACATGACGGCATTAGTCTTAACTAATGGAAAGCAACAATGGCATATTTGTGTGATATGTACCATAATTAAGCATAAAATGTACCTGGACCACATCCAGAATTTCTTATGGTATTTATTAAAATAATGTAGAATCTCACTAGCATTGTCATATGCATAAGTAATACTGAAGTTTAAAGACCAGCAAATAATATGCTTAGAGTCAATAAATGGAAACAATGATAGAAAGGCAAAACAGGTAGAATTTAATATGAAAAACCAGCATAGGAGGAAAGTGCAGAAACTTGTCCATAACAGTCCTGTGAAGGAACTGAAAGCAAGTCTGTGCATGTTTTCTGCCTAGATTGAGCTCTCCTGCTTTATCAATGATATTAGGAGAGGGTGAAAATACTTGAGGAAACAGTAGGCCGTGGCTTATAGACTCATAAAGGAGTATGTATGCAACATACTAGGATTTGAGGGTATCTAACATTTCATATAGATTTCTTTTTCCAGTGCTCAGTTTCTCTTTCTGTAACATACACAGTTGCAGTTGCTGAGGTTTCTGGAAAGCTTAATGAGAAAGCTTATTGTAGACCTTACCCACTTCTTTTAGTGTGAAATAACTTTTTAGTGTGTAATGTACTTAACTCGCTCATATTAGATGAATTTATCTAATCTTAAACATTAATTGGGAGTTCTTATTGGCAATTTTGTGTGTGTGTTGCAAGAACATCAAATGCTCATTAAATGTATTGATTGAAAATGGTGATTTCAAAAGGTAAGCTGTATTTTGAAATTTATAAGGAGCTGGTATAATTGCATTCAGGTATATAAAAATTATGCAAGTTAGGGGGTAATGTTCACATGAAGGGCAGGATAGCTTTACTGCATCAGCCAGATTGAGAGTACTTTTATTTTCTTCATACTCTGTTTTTCCTTTTTCTTTAGGGCCTTTTTGTTTTTCTTTTTTTTTTCTTTTGTATGCTGTCTGGTTATCCCCAAAGCATTTTAATCAAATACCACCTGAAATAAGCAAATAAGTTATTTCATTTTTCTGGAAAGCTAAAAAGGGAGTGGCACATCAGATATTCTTTTTGAAATCTTGAAACACGGTCGTCTTCCACCTGTCCAAGCAGAACTGGAAAGAGAGCTGGTTTAGTCTTTGGAGCTGCTCCAAGCTGCTCCTTAACTACTTGATCGGTCAGGGTTAAGCTATGCAAGGCACTTTTCCTCTTCTCACCATCCTACCCCCTCTTTCCTTGAATTGAGAGCGCATCGAAGTCAGACTGTGCTTCCATATGAAGAATAGATCTATAGTATGATTTTAAACTTCTACAAAGTACTAAACTGCCAGACTTTGGTGAAATGTATTAAAGTGGATAGTAATACCACCTATATTCACTTCAAGTCCTATTTACCAGACTAGAGAACATAAAATTATGATTAATGTATTAAAGATCAGATCCAGTATTCTCAGATATATAGAGTTAGAATGGCCTTTAGTTTGTTTTCCTTACTTGGAGTTCTTTGGATGAAGCCCTTCCCTGTGATAGAATCAACATTGCCTCACAAACTCACAGTTCTTTCTTAAAACACTCTATTTGGTGTACTTGGATTGCTAAAGAGCAAGTGATTAGAATGTGGTTTGCTTAATTCTGCAGAATTCCTAAGGCTGTAGGTTTTGTATTCTTTGCAGGGAGTACACCATGGTAAACTGTGGAGAATTAAATATGTTTTCAATATTAAAACGGTTTATTGTAGTAGAAATAGATGCTAAGTTTTCTTGTTATTTTTCCATATCATCTTAAAAATCTATATTCTTTCCAAACATGATATGTTAATAGTCTTAAACTCCTTAACATTTCTCAGTTTGTTGTCTTTTGTCTTTCAAACCTTACTGATTTTTTTTTTCCAGATAATATTTTTCTTAACACATGGGATGTGCTTGTTGTTTACTAGACAGCAGGCTAGCATGGTTCTATATGGCAAATGCTACATAACTATTTGCATGCTGATTTGCATATCAGATTTAATTTGCATCAGTGCACATTCAAACTACCTTGAATTACCTTGTTTTGATCCTGAGGGAAGAACTTCCTTGTCTTCAGCAAACTGTTACATGTATGTTTTTGAATGTAATGGTACCTCAGTGGAAAATGTAAGATGATCAAGGAGTTTTATTTCTAGTAAGTATCCAAGATTGAAAACAATACATACACATAAATATTTCTAAATGGACTAAGAAATTCAGTAATATTTCTGGTTAAAAGAGCTTTGTTACTAGTATTTCAGCTTCAGGATTTTTTTTTTCAATAGGTTAATATAGTTCTTGTAAGTATCGGTATATTTGGTCAAGCATCATTATTGTGGAAGTTCACTGTAACTGGCCAAGAACATTAATGTGATGTATCATATATGATGCTATCACAGTTTACATGGAAATACTTAACTCTTTTCTATTTACCATTTTAAGCCTGCACACTAATAGATTACACTGCACTTGAACTACAGATACAAATGAAGCATGCCACTGTTAGGCAGTAGTACCGTGATTATTTTTTTTTTTAATTCATCAATATAGTATGCATTCATTGCATGCCAAACGATTCAGTATTGTAGTACAATGTAGGAAATATGATGGTCTTCTGTGGATGTTTTTTAATGGATGGGAAACTTGTATTAATTTATCAATGTAGTCTTTTCTGGTTTAACTTATATATAATCTACTTCTGCATTGCTCGTGTTTCTACGTGATTCAAAAAATAGAGAAGGCCAAAATGTGAAAATACTTGTAAAAAGCCTTGGAAAACTCAGAATGGTAAATACAGTGAAGTTTGTTTCTCAGCACTGTCATTTGGGACTCTAAAGGATTTTATATAGATGCAAGGCTTTGTATTGGCTTATCACTCAATTGTATGTTGAAATCTGAATGAAAGACACTCTGACATTTGATTTAACTTCAAATTTGTGAAAATACTTACTTTTACAGTGGAAACAGTGGGTTTTTTTATAGTCAGTCTACATTTTCTCTTTTTATTTTATCTAGCCCTTGTTAAAACTGTTGTCTTTCTCAGAGTGCAGGAAAGAGGTGAATGAGAGCTGTGTGTAAGGTTGAGATCAGTTCTTAAAGATATTCTGTGTAATGCTAGCTGTATATGCTGCAGTCATGCCTGACCTGAACTGTGGCCGCTCACTTTAACACTCACATTTCCATCCATACATATATATTTATACATGCGTGTGTACACACAGTCATGCCCGTTCTCTGGGAACATTCCCGTCTCACTTTCTGTATTAGCCTCTGTAAATGTTTGAGAGGATTGTAGTGAGTTAATTTATTAATAAGTTAATAAATTATTTCTATACCTCATCTGATAGAACTGCTAAAAGATCTTTCCAGGTGCCCGAATACTTTGTTTTTATTTGTGCAGTTGAGAACTTGATGCCAGGTTTGTTAAATTTTCATTTAAAAAAAAAAAGGCAGTTCAAAAAAAAAAAAAGAAAAAGAAAACAAATAGCAATATTTACATTCAGGTCAACTGTGCCATGCTATCTTGTTCCACTCTGTCAAGAAGGAAAAACAGCGCAGCTGTTGGTAGATGAGGGGAGGAGGATTAATATTCTTTGTGGTTCAAAAGAGGAAGACATTAGCATTCAAAGGGATTTAATCCCTGTAACATGCTTCCCCAGGAACCATGCAAGTCGAGAGAGACCGAGTCATGATGTCACAGTGTACAAGCTGTATTGCCACATATCAGCTTTTTGATATTAAAATCTATTTAAGAAGCACTGAGTGTCTCTTAAGCTCTCTCCAGGCCTGCTACAACCAGTGAATTTTTTTTCCCCCCTACTTCTCGCAGAGGGGTGTCCTTTTTTTTTAATTGCTCTTCTGTCGTGTAAAAAGCATTTCTTTTTTAGCTGTTCAACAGTGTCACTTCAGTAGACAATGCAGTATGCTGAGCAAATTGCCAATTAATTAATAGAGCAGTTTGAGACTTAACAATCATTATGCACACTTCACTTACTTGATTTTATGGTAAAAACTAAACTTGATTAATTAGGGCATGGGGAGGATGGGAAGAAATTTAACAAAGCCATACATTTTTCTCAAAGTAAAATATGCACTGTTTAACACAACTTTTTCTTAAGTATGTTCCCATGATTTCACTGCTTTGTTACAATTCATTTAATAAAAAATTAGTGTTGACTTACAGTAATGCTCAAATAATAGTATTTTCCAGACCACCTTTGAGTAAGATCGAATATTGAAGTGGTTGAGTCTGTTAGTTGAGCATTAATAATCCAGGAAAAACAATGCATATGGTGAGAACATGAACTAGAAATAATATATATATATATATATGTACATGTGTATATCTATCTATATATATATATATGCAGTAATATAATATGTAACTAAAATTTCAAGTTTCCTTTCAGTGAAGGGGAAAAAAACACTTTCTTCATATTCTTCAGACTTCTTTCCTTTAGTTGAGGGTAAATTTGCAAGCACCATTTCATGTTTGTAGCTTGTTATGAGAGAGGCCTTCAAAAGTGATTCGCTTAATAGATCCTACCCTAATTGGTTTTACATGGTAGCTTTTAAAATTAGATTCAAGGGTACTTCCCAGGCTCTAAGAAGACATAGAATATAGGTCACATTGGAGTTCTTTTCATTCTTAGGATATGCCACGGTGATCAGCATGCACTAGAGCTTATGCAGACTGTGCTTTAATAGGTGTATCTTGTTCTCACAACGATAGAAACAAATATTTCTTTGTTTCTCTGTCTACTTGTTGCCATACACATTTTGTTCACGGTGTGGATATATGCAGTTCATCTTCTCCTGTGGATTCTATGGATTGGGTTAGCAGCTCATAGGGTGAATGGCCAAAGGGCAGTTTACCAGCCTTCATGAAAATGCTGTGTTTACAGCAGCAGTGTTAATTTGCAGAGCAGGCTGCTTTTAGGATTCTCAGCAGAGACTTGCTAAATGACTTGGTTTTGGAAGATTTGTTTAGTGAAAGGAAATAGAGGGTATTGTTTAGGCATTTCATTTGGAAGCATTATGGTGTGTATCTACCATGATTCAAAGTGATTTGTTACTGTAAATGTGATATTTCAGCGTGCTTATATGAAAAAGAAAAAAAAATCACTCCCAAAGGAGCTGTATTAGATTGCATTATTTTTTTTTCTTTACTTTCTCAATCCATGTGTCCTTACTAACACCGTTTACCAGCTAGTATTTGCTATAACTAAGTCTTGTAAAATCAGAACAGACTGGTATAAAAAAAATAAATAAAATTAAGAGCTGAGGCAGTGCAGTAGTGTGTCCAGTCAGTCTAGGTTGCTCCTCTCTAAAGTGCTAACATCACTGGCCATTGTTTCTTAGGAGATCATAAGGGACTATTTTGTCAGTTATACCTGTAATCTTTATTTTAAGCTGTACATCTAACATTGACTTGGACCACGTTTCCTTACGAAATAGCCTTATGATGGTCATTGTGGAGGAAAGCAGAAGAGAGTGCTGTTACTATTGATACAGTTACCTTGTTTGTTACATATGGTGGTCTGATGCATGTTGCAAGTAGCTACTTCGTGCTTTGTCATGTGCCATCCACTCTGGTTTGCCTTCTGCATTGTAGTTTAGTTTAGGAAACTGCCCTCTCTTTGTCGTGGATGCAGGTCTTAGTACCACAGTCGTAATACTCTTCATCATGCATAGAAAGTGTGCATGAAGTTGATTGGTTAATACCAAGTACATTTGCATCAGTTGAATGGGGTACAAAGCCTAAGCCCTGTTTCCTGTGCTGAGCTTCTCTTTCGGTGCATGGATTAATCTATAGTGTTAGTTTTGCAAATCCCAAGCAGGCTGGAGATCTCTTTGATTCTTTACGTTGCAGTTTTTCACCTACTGAGTTGTGTTCAACTATGTCTTTAGTAGTAGTGTACCTTTTTTATATATTTTTGTCTCATTTTTGAGAATTATTTCAGCTGGCATTTCCTTAGGGGGAAAAAAAACACACGAGAGTACAGATCAAAACAGTTTGCCTTGGGTCAAATCTAGTCCTCTGTCATCGTTTCCAGTTGCATTATAGACTGTAGTTAATAAACATGTAAAGCTGTCTTTGCTGTTGCTACCCTTGTAGAAGGTTATTTTGAGAACTATATTTCTTCATCTTTTGATGGCCAGAAGATTTCTGATTTTGTTTATTCGTAGCTGTTAGTAGTGGTTACGAGCTCTCCTTGTGCCTGTACTGTTCTCTAATTTAATTAACTCTTCCTTTACTGGTATTTACACCCTCTCTCCTCATAGTTGACAGTACAAATACTAGGTTGTTTATATCAAAATGCTGACTCCTTCATGTCAATTACCTCCAGTAATTAACTTGCTTTTTCTTAAATGTTGTCCATTTTGAGATGAAATCCTGTAGTTACAAACCTGTTTTGTTCAGTTTCAATGTAATAAAATCTAACATTTGCATCACAAAGAGTGAAACTATTAAATAAGAGCAATAGTTTGAGTAGTTTTGTTTAAAAAAAATAATGGACTGTTTTCATTTAACTTCACAGTATGAAAGGTAAAGAAGAGTCTCTTTAGCACTGCCTGTGCTTTACGAACATAACAGGGAGAACAGAAGTTGAGATGTGTGTTTGGGGCCAGTGTAGGCTTAACCACAACCCAGCTTTATTTTATTTACACTGCACACTATGATCCTTTCTTGTTTGTTGTTGTGGAACCACGTTTTAAATTCCATTGTTCATTGCTTAATTAATGTAATTAAATGTGGTACAGAGTTTATGCCTTTAATGGAATATCTGACTATGTATTTCATTGCCCAATAATTCTTTCTAGCAAATCTTCACCAGTACAATGCAAATACATTTTCTGTGTCTGACATAAAAATTAATTCAGTAATGTCTTCAGAGCAGCTGGTCGTTTTCTGTGAATTAATGACCTGCTGGGATGAGTTAATAATTTAAGATAATCACCTAGCACTATACCTCTGCCAACCATTCATTCTAAAAAAAATGTCAAGAGCAAACATGGCCAATGTAGAAGAAAATAATGTAAAATATATTATTAAATATTTAGCAATAGCCATTGGTAGCTCTCAGAAGCATTTAGCATGAGATTTGTATATATATAAACAATGTAGTGTGGCATTGTTAATTTTTAGAAAAATAAGTACTGTAGGGGAGAACAGTTATACTGAAAATTAAACTTAGTAAACCTTCAATCTTTATTGGGTACTTCCTATATTTTATGTAATGTGATCTTAATATAGGGTGTTCTTTTTTCAGCTGATGTAGTAGAAGTACAAATGTAGCTTTTAAAATGTTCTGATTTTTACTAATCAAAGTCAGAAATAATGGAAATATTAATATCAGTGTCATTTAATAATGCAAATACAAATGCATTTAGTTATATTTTCTGCAGAAGTACTTTCTAAAGAGTTTTTCTGTTAGCCTATTCAAATGGAATCAGTTTTCTGCTCTAAACTGGAGCAGTTGTTTGTCACAGTTCCAGTATTTGTTTTTCTAGTTTCAAATAAATCATTCAGAATCTCTTTCTGAAATTCTTAGAAGTTTGATGTACAGGAGGAATGCATTCGTATTCTCATTCCTGTCTTCTACACTGAGAACATTCACTGCTGCTCAGATGAACATACTGAGCTGATTTTTCAGAATGATTTGGCAAAGCTTACTTTTTACTTAAGGAAACCAGGCTATGTGTTTTTGGAGTAAGTATTTTAGTTTTTCGGAGCACTAATATCTTACTGTAGTGCAGAGAGTCTTCAAGTCCTCATTTGAAACAGTAAACCTTGTTCTTAATCTGCATCTGTTAATTATTTCTGTGTTGACTTTAGAATTTGAAAAGTACTTTTCAAAAGTACTTTTCAAAGTGTCTTCAGAATCTTAGCCTGTATTGTCTTAGCCTGTGATCGCTTTGTACCAGTACTTTTTCCAGTCCTTCCGTATTTACAGTGAAAGTAAACAACAGAGCAAGTCTGTAGAAGTGAGCTAAAATGCAAAGCATGTCTGCATAAGCAGTGAGGTGAAATGGTTACTATGGAGCCTGCAAACTCAGCTTCCAAATGTCAGACTTGGCTTTCTTAAGTCATGTCCTTCACCCAGTGCTAGTTTATTTTCTTCACAAAGCTTAACATCACTTAAGTGAAACTTCAAGATGCTACACACAGTAATTAAAAGGCACAATTTGAGATTGACAAAATTAAGAAATGAAGTGATAGCTTATGGGTAAACAATGTGTCCTGAATTTCATTTAAAAAAAATAATATATCCACAGTAAAGAGTGATTGAATTGTTTTTTTATAACATCTTCAGTTGAAGAACTGTTTTAAAATTACTGGTTTGAATAGCTGAGTGATGATTTTATGCATGTTCACCTTAATTATTTACATAAAACAAGAGTTCTCAGAAGGTTCTGTGCTTCCAGGTTCCTGAGTGTCTGGAGCACTTCTTTTACCTGAGGTCTCTGTGTGTTTTCCTTTGGATTATGAAGTAAATGAGGAACATTTGACAATATTTAAGCATGCCTGCCTTAATGCCTAGAACTGCATGAGCAAGGAATCTTCACCAAAGAGATTTCATTGGAGTGTATACCTACAAAAAGTGCACTTCTGTTTGAAATAAATTGATCTGGTAGTCAAAGCACAAGGGAGCCTTCTTTGCTTTGTAACTGTCAAAATACTTGGAGAAAATATTAACTACACCTCTAGCATAGCTAACTAACACTGGGCTCTAAAAGTACGGCTATGCTTGCATTGAGAAGTTCTAGAAAAACCTGTACTGGGAAGAGGAATGTTTCATAAAGTTCACTTGGGAATTACTTGATAAAAAGGTAAGCGAAGTATAACAACTGAGTGTTTGCCACTTGGAAAGCCTTTGGCAAAAGACTGAAAACAAAGTCCGAGTGCCTGACTTCAGTGCTTTGCTGTCACAACCAAGCTTGTTTATACATGGGTTGAGCTCCATTTTAAGATTTGTTTGATAACCTCCATTATTTTTATCAGATTTAACTTAAAGTTTTCTTCCCTACTGTTAACCTGCATGTTGTCACTAGGGAAGTTACATACCCCTCTTCAGCATTTGCTTGCAGTAATATTCCTACTCTGGCAGTTTGTGCTCAGTGTACTGTCTGCAAATTAAGATGACTGCAGTCTGAGGTGGTTTTGCAAAGTTTGGAGCATGAAGGAGTGTGTAAGACTTGCCAGTGCGCTGACTGTAGCTGCACAGGGAAGGGGTAACTTTGTATGCTTGGGAAGTGAAACAGTTTGCAGTTACACTGAGAACTGTGTGAATGAGAGGAGATGGTGAAATATAGTCAAGGACAATCTAAGAATGGGAGAACAATGCAAATGAGTCGCTGGTCTGCTCTGGCTGGTTGCCTGGCACATAGTCAGACAATTGCATATTTTTGTGAACGTTGATCAGCAATTTTGTCATTTTGCTATGTGTGAAAAATGCATATTTGTGGGTTTTTTTTTAAGATTCCAGACTGTACTGGTGTAGTTCTGTATTTTGTAAGAAAGGCTTTTAGAAGTTCGTTTTACAGCTAAAATAACATGCATCATAACATGATTCATTTTTCTTTAAAGAGTGTAGAACCTTAGGAAAATGAAAGAGAATGAGGCCTGAGGTTGTCTGGTCCAGTCTCCTGTTCAAAGCAGGATAAACTTCAAAGTTGGGTCAGGTTCCCAGGGCCTCAGCAAGCTGAATTTTGAAAACATCCAAGAACAGAGATTCTACAGCTCTCTCTGTCTGCACTTTGTTCTGTGCTTTTTAAAGAGTCTAGCTAGGGATTCTCTGCCTTAGACAGAAGGCTGTGATTTGACTCCTCTTTGACTTTCTCTTTTTTCAGGCTAAATAAATCCAGTTCTGTGCATCATCTGCTATGTCATTTTCTTCAGTTCCAAAACAATCTTAGTGGTTCTTTACTATCCTTGTCCCATTTCTTCAGTGTCTTGTTACTGAGTGTCCAAAACGGGATACAGTATTCCCAGTGTGACCTCATGAATACTGAATTAAAGGGAATAATCATTTCACTTGACTTACTGATTGTTATGCTTTTAGCCCAATATGATATTGGTATTCATTCATGAAAATGTATGTTGATAATAGTCGTATATCTAGTATACTAGTCATGTTGTCCCGCTTTGTTGTCTCTCACAGGCAGTGCTGTACCATAGCAATGTAGGTAGAAGGGGCAACACATTCTACTGGGAACTTAAAAGGTTTGGGGCCAGGCATCTGGAGCTCATAGTGTAATTAAAACTGTAACTTTATGTCAACATAATTGTGTTGCTGTACATGGCATAAAGATGTACATGGCTGTTCTATTTTCATTATTTGTTTTTGTATGAAGGCATTAGTAGAGCAGAATTGTCCTATCCAATGTGGGTCCATTTAAATCTATGCTCTTCAATTATACATAGGTTGCTCCAAAGTAATTTCTCCTGTTTATTTCCATGGAAACTACAGAAGATACAAATAGCACAATAACATTATCTGATAGAACAAATTATCAGACTTATGGTGTGATAACACACTTATTCAACACAGTCACCACTGTTAGCTGTGCATTTTTGCCACTAATGAACAAAAGCCTGTTTGCCATGCTTGTAAAAACCTGCACCAGGGGAGGTGTACCACTGTCACTGTCTTCACTGCTGAAATGTACCACCCGCTGCCTCTCTGTGCTTGCATCCGCTGTTTGTTCTCCATCAATATTCAGCAAGTGTTGTTGAATGTCAATGGGTACGATTTTTTTCTACATGGAGGAATTCAGTGACACACCTTTGCTTCATCTGCACTTCCATGTCAGACCCCGTTCTGTCAGACTGTCCCTCTGCTGCCATTTGTCACACAGCAACAGCATGGAATGGAATATTGGTGGGAAGGTTCAACCTCTACTGCCAAACCACCAACAGCTGCCTCTGACGTTGTGGACCAGCATAATAAAATAGGAGGCATTGCTTTCAGAGCAGCACTCATAAAATATGAAGTGTTTAGGGAACAAACCTCACATATCTCAGAAAGGACTTTTTGTGCAATTTTATGAAGACGGAGAAAGAAGACAATTTTCAGAATATTAGAAAGGTCAATCTCTGGTTATTTTTTATCTTAGAACTGGATTTTTTTTAAGCTGTTTTTCTTACAATTCACATTCATGTGACATAATTGAAGCTATTTTTAAAATGTGTGCAATATTTTTAATGTGAGAATTACATTCTTTGACTTGACATGTTCTAGTGTTTCTGGAGCTGCAAATCTTTAGTTAAATCATTGCAACGTTTTCTTCATTGAGTCTTCTAAAGTTCAGTTTAACTAATAACATTATTTACTGGTTCAGTAGTTGATCATTGAAAGCAGAAGAGCAATATTATGAATATCTTTGTCAGAGTAAGCTGATTTGAAACAGAATATTGATTGGATCATTATCAATAATAATCTGAAGCTGAGGAAAATAAACTAGTTACCCTTGTTATTGAGTATTACTTCTGACTTTCCAAGAATAGCATATAGCTATATTAATTCTAGAAATTATATAAAAGGTATTTTAATAAATAATTACTGTCATTCCAGTAAACCTGAATTGAAAAGTGTTTATATATGAAAATAACTGAAAACAGCTGAAAGCTGTTGGGTATTATTGTGGCACAGCTTTGGTGTGTGTATGTTTCATTGAAAGATGTGTGGCCACCAGGGTGAGGGAGGTGATTCTACCCCTCTGCTCTGACGAGAGCACCTGGACAGTACCTGGAGTACTATGTCCTGATGTGGAGTTCTCAATACAGGAGAGACATAGACCTGATGGAGTGCATCCAGAGGATGGCCATAAAAATGATCAAGGGATGGAACACCTTTCCTATGAGGGCAGGTTGAGAGAGCTGGGGTATGTTCAGCCTGGAGAAGAGAGGGGTCCAGGGAGACCTGGTGCAGTCCTTTCAGTATCTGAAAGGGGATTATAAGAAAGAAGAGGACAGGCCTCTTACGTAGGGTCTGTGGTGTTAGGACAAAGGAAGTGGTTTCACCCTAAAATAGGGCAGAGATAAGGAAGAATTTTTTTCCGATATGAATGGTGAAGTGCTGGAACAGGTTGCCCAACAATGTGGTCGATGCCCCTTCTCTGGAGACTTTCAAGGTGAGGCTGGATCAAGGCCTGGGCAACCTGATCTGGCTGTGGTGTCCCTGTTCACTGCAGGAGAGCTGGACTAGATGGCCTTTAAAGGTCCCTCCCAACTCTAAGGATTCTATGGTTCTGTGTTATTTTTCTTTGGCATCTTATTTGTCAGTTTGATTAAAAAATAAAATAAAATACAGTGGTATTCTGTTATTAACAACACCCTATATTTTGATAATGCTAAGCTTTCCCATGGTGGAAAAAAAGTCATGTTTAATTAAATTATATTGGCAAGATCAGTGGAAATTATTTGGTAAGCATTCTTTAATCTAGGTTATAAAGAAATAAGTAAGCACCATGAAGATAAGTATTAAGATTTCATATTAAGATTCATGGGGAATTGTATCAAGGACAAAGGCATCCTTGTATTTTGTTTTCTGTGTAGAATTAAATTTATACGTAAGCAAGGATAATAGGCACTGAAAAGACTATTCATTTTAGCAGTGTTTTGAGCAAAGTAGACAGTAGTCCACAAGCAGTTCAAAGATCTTTTTGTAGGTTAAAATAGAAGCTTGATAAACAACAACAAAAAAAAGAAAACTCATCTCAGCAATCCCATTACTACTTGTCTATTAACTACAGCTGTGCTAAAAGTTCCTGTAAAATGTGCAGCAATTCCATAATGTTTTTTATTCTAAGCTCTGTTTGAATGTCATTGGATTCTTTGTTATTCTTGTAATAACAGGTACAGGATATAGATAGTTTAGGGAGCTTTTGCATAATGCTTGTGCAAATATTCATCCATATTCTGTTTCTTCCATATTTTATATGTTTTTTTGAGTGGCTATAAAAATCTTGGCCTCTGCTATGATTAATTACTGTTCTTAACTACAGGAATCTTGAAAACAAGAGTCTCTCTTATGTTCATACATTCTATTGCTTGCATGTAGTATGCTCTCCTGAAGTTGGCTGTCTTAGAAGCCTAGAAGACAGAAGTACATACTGAAGTAGCAGAGATTACCAATTAAGTGAGCAAGTTCAATGCAGGGCCACAAAGATGATAAAGGAAGCATATCAAACGAGGGGAAACAGAGAGCAGGGGCTGCTCAGCCTAGAGAAGAGAAGACTTGCGGGGAGGGGTATCTTAGCATTGTGCATAAATAAAGGTTTGGAGAGAATGTAGAAGAGGGAATAGCCTTAGAAAAGACGAGAAGCAACAGTGCAAATCAGAACACATTAAATTCCACCTGAATGGAAGAAAATTATGAGGGTAGTCAAACACTGAAAGAGATTGCCCAGAAAGTTTTGAAGTCTCCATGTGTGGAGATACTCAGAATCAAACTGGTTATAGCCCTTGGCAGCACGCTTCACCTGATCCTCTGCAAGGATGGGGTTTGGACTACATGATCTCAGTTGGTCCTTCCTAGTCTGAACTATTCACTCGCACCTGCAGAAAAGACCAGAGATTCAAGAGATGATCTGACAGTGTCCATAAACCCAGGAAACTTAGCTATGTAGCTGCTGCAAAGCACAAACAAAGCACTTGCACAAAAGATGAAAATTATTGCCTGTTTCATTGAGATGTTTTAATGCAAAAATGCTGTACCAGTTCAGTTTGTAATTGCAATTTTGTTTTATTCACATCATATATAGTATTAACCTTTGCGTTTATTTTTAATTTACAGGATGGAGGCTTGCTTCTAAATAATCCTTCTGCACTGGCAGTTCACGAGTGCAAGTGCCTTTGGCCAGATGTTCCATTGCAGTGTCTGGTATCGCTGGGTACTGGCCGATACGAAAGTGCAGGGAAGACAAATGTCACATACACCAGTTTGAAAGCCAAACTCACAAACGTTATCAGCAGTGCAACTGACACAGAAGGTTAGTGTCTTAATTTGTCTTTGTTCTCTGGCTCTTTTCAGCTTTTTGATTATTCTTATAATTTCAATTCAGAGAGCAATTTGCAACATTTTGTTTTTCCCTTTCTCTCTTTCTGACTCACTGAAACTTCTGCCTAGGTCATATAACCTGTAGCAAGATTGTGTTTGTTTGACTTTATTGGTGTCAAAATCAAATGCAGACAAAAGGAGAGCTTTAAGTGGTTGCTTTCAGGAAGCTGTTTTCACCCAGCAAGTGTTTGGAACAGGTTGTCCAGAGAGGTGGTGGATGCCCTATCCTTGTGGGGAACATTCAAGGTCAGGCTGCACTGGACTCTGAGCAACCTGACCTAACTGTGAATTTCCCTTTTCATTGCAGGGGAGTTGGACTAAATGATCTTTGAGGGTCCCTTCCAACTCAAGCAATTCTGTGATTCAAATTATAGCAAGAACCCATGCAGTAGAGCATGTCTCTTCTTAAATCATTACATATAGTTAGTGTTTTAATACTAGTATTACAGATTTTCTGGAGATGAGAATACAAGTACATTTCTCAGTGTTATCTCGCAGAGTCTTTATCACTGTGCCATTGCTGAACTCTTTTAGCTTTTGAGGTCTCAGCTGTTAGTAGGCAGCTGATGACATAGGTAAACTGCAGGTACCTGAAAAATGAGAATTCCACTAGTAATCCAGCAGGATTTGTACAAACGGTTATTGAGAGAGGGAGTGGTAAGGATGCAAAGAAGGAAATCAGAGATGGAAGCTGGAAGTAGTCATGGAAACGGAAGTTTAAAGGAGATACAAGAGGAAAGATCTTAAAGGAGGGAGAAATGAGAAGAAGCAAAGAGAAGAACAAATAAATCTATTACATAGCCAGTTTATTTCTGTACTAGTGAACTTTCACAATTCAAACATTTTACAATTCATGAAAATTTCAAAACCAAACCTGTATTCTTAATACATAATAGTTGCAGTTTAAAGAATGGTTCAAAACTATGTATATATTTTTTTTTTACTGCAGACTTTGAGATAAGAGTTAAATATATAGCTCTGTTTCGTAATACCTTCTCCAGTTAATATTGAGTGTAAGAAATCATGGTTATCCCGAGTTGGGATATGTATGTTACATTACTGCTGTTCAGAATGTGTTCTTTTTCATCAAGGAATGAACATACGTGTATCTGGATAGCTCACAAAGTCTTCTTCATTATCATGAATGCAGTTGTTGTAGAATAAAAGATGAAGTTTTTCAGCAAAAGCAGAGCTATGGGGTTGTTTGCAGAACTAGTTTTATTTCTTTGTATAAGACAATAGTGGAAAAAAATGTACTTAGTAAAGCAGCACATATTTACACTTTCTGGGTCATGACACTCCAGAGCACTTGCTGTTCAGATCGTACGACTGTTTGCCTCTCGTGTAAATGTTACAGTTTCCTACATTTGTTTTCAATGCAGAAGTTCACACCATGCTGGATGCACTGTTACCACCAGACACTTATTTCAGATTTAATCCTCTGATGAATGAAGACATACCTCTGGATGAAAGTCGGAAAGAGAAACTCAGTCAGCTGCAGACAGACGGAATTCGCTATTTAGAACGAAATGAAGAAAAACTGAGAAAAGCTGCAAAAATACTAACACAAGAAAAATCAACTTTGCAGAAATTTCATGATTGGATAAAGTTAAAGGCTGATATGTATGAAGGGTTTCCTTTTCTTTCCAAATTGTGAATATGTAATGCATGAAAGTCTCTAAATGTAAATCTTATTTCAGAAAACTCATTCAGTACTGTAGAGGAACAGTGTTTATTGTGGGTGAACATCTTTGGAAGCTGTCTGTAGAACGCTGGTGCAAGGACAGCTGTTTTGTGCACACTTACTTGATATCAAGTTTTATGGTGTTAATTATTATTTTTGAACTTTAGGGATCTTACTGTTGTTCTTATTCAATTTGTTGAAGTTGGTAAAACTGAAAATTATGAAAACGAAGCATTTTTCAATGTATGTACCACATTTATGGTTGGAGCAAGACTTGGTCAGCCACCAGGCTCATTGAAGATAAACAAATTAATGACAAATAAAATCCTCATTCACTTTAGGGTAGGCAGCATACTTGTTAGGCTCTTATGTAGCCAGTGAATTTAATAGAAATGAAACCAAAAACAAAAAGAAACTTTGCTTCTGTTAATTGCACTTTTACATTTGAAAGATAACATCTAAATTCTTTTTCTTTTCAATGGTTTTTGTACATAACTATTCAGTAAGATGTTTGGATGACTATAAATGGCATATTAAATTATGAAGATTAACTGTTATTTTTAAGACTTGCTGCCTTTTTTTTTAATGACTTCAGATTGGTTTGTTCATTATTTGGAAATAATCCCAAGCCCTCCAACTTCATTTGAGCTGCTGTTCTTATCAGAAGGTAAGGGAAATAAAACTTGAAAACAGTTCACCAGTTATGCAAGTGAGAAGCTTATTATAGAAGCTTTTTAATGCCAAACTTCAGGTGTCAAGAAAAATTTAGCAGTTGGTACCTGAAATAATAAATTATGCATTGCCTTTTATCTTTCAACTTTCATATGTGCACTCTCTTGAAATTATGTTAGAGTTGTGAAGTTTTATTTACAGCTTACTATGATCTTACTACTCATTCCATTGCAACCTCTTGCTTATGTTAAGCAAGGTGGTGTGGTAAGCAGTGCCGATACAGTATGTTAATGAAACATTTTCAACAACACTATTAAAAGCACTATAAGTGCAAGGAAATGTGAGTTAGCTGCTATCATCTGTTGGGCATCAGTACAAGTAAAGCTCTCTTCTCTGGGTGACTTTTTATGACTTAGTAGACAGTTACATGGAACTGCTTACTGTGTAATGTCCAATTTCACCAAAAAGCAGCATTTGTCCATTTGCCTTTCAGGGGTTATAAGCTTCCATTGCATTGTTTTCTAAATATAATGCTTACCTTGACAGTCACCTTCTCTACTTGTTGTCTTCAATCAAATGTCAGTAGATTGCTTTTAAGAAAGGGACATGGAAGAGGACAATGGCGATCCTCAGGAGCTGCCACATAGCATTTTGTGACTGTGGGAAAGTATTTGATTAGGGCTGGTTTTCATTTTTCAATGTGTGAAAATGTTTTACCTGTCTGTTTTATTTTTTTTTTAATTCAATTTATTTAAATACCCATTGTTTTCTAGTGTTCCCTCAGTTCTCAGACTTGTTTGGTCAGTGAAGCTAGTAGGTGCCATTAGCACACAACAAGCTGAAGCCTCCAATTTTTTGTTTAACACTTCCCCAGGCAAACAGATTTTAGGTGCACAAGGATTAAAGAAGCATTTATTATTCAGCATGTGAGGAAGGAAAAGGAAAAAGAGGAGAAACAGAGAGAAAGAAAAGTTCTAAAGCTACACTGATTTAAAGATAAGAAGTGAAAGAATGTGTGTTTTTAATTCACCAGGGTTTGGTGTTTGTTTTTCTTTTTTTTTTTTTTTGGTGTGTGTTGTTTCTGTGGTGGTGGTTCTCATTGTTCCTTTTTTACTGTGAACAAAAATACTTCCTTGAATAGGGCAATAAAAAGTTTTATGATCTTGATACAACTGTGCTTTATATATTCTGCATTCTAGTTACTAAGAACTGACTGATAGAGAACAAGATCAAGTGTTTCCAATGTGTGTAAATTTAAGCATATAAAAAGCAATGTTAACATTTATAGAATGCCTTGGGTTGGAAGGGTCCTCAATGATCATCAACCTCCAACCCCCTATGCTGCAAGCAGGGCCACCAGCCTCCCCATGTAATACCAGGGCAGGCTGCCCAGGACCGCATCCAACCTCGCCTTGGGCACATTATTTTGATCAAGATGCTTTGCATAGCATCATGCTGTGTTGCAGTATCCTGGATTATAACAGACAATGTGAGATATTCTCTTGAAACAACATTCAATACAGTTACTCCTCTGGAAAAAGGGCAAAGTCAAGCCTTTATCCATAAGGATTCTCAAGATAGTATTAGGAATTCATAAATTTCCTGTCATAGCTCTTTGGCATTGCCATTTATTTAAGAAAGCACCAACAGAGGACAAGGTGATAAAATCTCCATTTAATTTTTACAAGAATTAAAGCTGTGTGAGGCGCTGGTATTGGACACTCAGGTAAGTGTATGTGCTGATCAACTCTATTAATATGAAATAACTTTGCAGGTGGAATATCATTTCTGTTTTCTATAATGCAGGATCTTCATTTGGAAGTGCTCAGTTCTTTATACTAGAAGTTGATTAAAGAGTGTAAACTTGGAAAAGTATTAGTCTTTTGAATGGGAACAGAAGATTCCTGAATGAGTGAAGGAAGGGTCACGTCACTCCCATTTACAAGAAAGGGAGCAAGGAAGACCCGGGGAACTACAGGCTGGTGAGTCTCACCTCTGTGGCTGGGAAGATCATGGAACAGATCCTTCTGGATGACATGCTTGATCAGGTGAGGAACGAGTGTGTGATCTGAGCCAGCACAGCTTCACCAGGGGAAGGTCATGCTTAACCAATCTGGTGGCCTTCTATGATGGAGTGACAGCATTAGTGGACAAGGGGAAGGTGACTGATGTTTACCTGGACTTAAGCGAGGTCTTTGACATGGTCCCCCACCATATCCTTATCTCCAAATTGGAGGGATGTGGATTTGATGTGTGGACCATTCGATGCATAAGAAATTTGTTGAAAGGCTGCAGACAAAGGGTGGTCATCAATGGTTCTATGTTCAGGTGGAGGCCGGTAACGAGCGGCGTTCCCCAGGGGTCTGTTTTGGGACCGGTGCTCTTTAACATCTTTATAAATGACATTGATGAGGGAATCGAGTGCACCCTCAGCAAGTTTGCTGATGACACCAAGCTGAGTGGTGCAGTTGACTCAATAAAAGGAAGAGATGCCAGGCAAAGGGACCTCGAAAGGCTAGAAAGGTGGGCCTGGGTGAACCTAATGAGGTTCAACGCGACAAAGTGCGGAGTTCTGCACTTGGGCCGAAGGAATCACAGGCATTCATACAGACTGGAAGGAGCGGTCCTTGCGAGCAGCCCTGCAGAGAAGGACCTAGGGCTCTTGATGGATTAAAAGTTTAACATGAGCCAGCAGTGTGCTCTTGCAGAAAAAAACCAAAAAGTCAGAAGGATCGTGAGGCCCCGCTTTCACGGTCTGTATTCGTACTGAAAATCAAGATCAAGCAAGCTTTTGCCCTTCTGCTCCACGGGAGGTTTCTGGCCTCCCTGAGCTCACCTTAGGACACCTGCGTTACGCTTTGACAGGTGTACCGCCCCAGTCAAACTCCCCACCTGACGCTGTCCCCGGAGCGGTATCCTGGACTCCATCAGAAGAGGGGTGGCCAGCAGAGACAGGAAGGTCATTGTCCCCCTCTACTCTGCTCTTGTGAGGCCCCCAGTACAAGAAAGACAGAGAGCTGTTGGAGAGGGTCCAGAGGAGGGCCACAAAGATGATCAGGGGACTGGAGCACCTCTCCTACAAAGACAGGCTGAGGGAGCTGGGCTTGTTCAGGCTGGAGAAAAGAAGGCTGCGGGGTGACCTCATTGCAGCCCTTCAGTACCTAAAGGGAGCCTACAAACAGGAGGGAATCAACTCTTTGAAAGGGTAGATAACAGCAGGACAAAGGGAAATGGTTTTAAGTTGAGGGAGGGAAGATTTAGGTTGGATGTTAGGGGGAAGTTCTTTACAGAGAGAGTGATGAGATGCTGGAACAGGCTGCCCTGAGAGGTGTTGTAGATGCCCTGTCCCTAGGGGTGTTCAAGACCAAATTGGATGGGGCCCTGGGCAGCCTGGTCTAGTGTTAAATGTGGAGGTTAGTGACCCTGCCTGTGGCAGGGGCATTAGAGATTCGTGATCCTTGAGGTCCCTTCCAACCCTGGCCATTCTGTGATTCTGTGATTCCATATTGTCTTCACTTAAGCATTACATTATTTCTGCTTCTTTAAGTCTGTTAAAAAAAAAAACAAAAACACAAACAACAAACAAACAAACAAATGAAACAACAGATTTGATGTAGAGCCTTGGCCTTTAAGCCTTTCATAAGAATGCATTAAACTTATTCTAAGTTGATGAGAACAGTTTTTCTGACTTCTGAGATCCCATATTTAAGAAATTACAGTGTATTTGCTAAGGCATCAACCTTGCCTGCATGTTAGAAGTGTCCTTTTCAAGGGGATATGCATAAATGCATTTAATCAGTGCTCAGGAGTGGAGGCAAAATGGTATCTGCAACTGTTTGCTTCCTCTTCGCAAAATCTGAGTGTCAGCCCACAAGCGAGGACATGTAAAGTACATGGCCTCATCCTAAACCTCTGCAGAGCTTGATGTTCACCTCTTGTGTGCAGTAAAGGAAGCTGGATTATGAGTTACATATTTGAGATGAAGGACAGGAGCATAAAGATATGTAATAGCAGCAACAGAACGTAAATCTCATCTGAAGAAATGGTTTACTCTTGGGACTAGACTAAAACAATTACAGCTCTTAAACTGATAAGGCTAAGGCTACATAGAGCAAGAACTGTCTGTTTAAAGCAGGTTCGTTCTGTGAAAGATTTCTTGTACAGTTTAAAGCCACTGCTACTTTTTTCGTATATCGCTGTCTCGAGGGGGCAGAAGGAATTTATTTCAGATCTGGATTTGTGATTACGTTTGGCAGCTACTGTTCCTTTTCCTCCATTTGTTCTTGATGTAACTATGTTTTCTTAGGTTGTTTGTTTAAGTACACATAAGATAGAGTTGAGCTACAGAGTAATTAATTCAGACTGTTTTAGGCCACTATGTGTATAAATTCACAGGATGTGTGTATCGAATCCTTTCAAACTACATTCTTTGATCCTTGGCACTGCAGTGCTGCACTGTCTATCAGGCACTAATTAGGAGTTTGCACTCCCTTCTAAACCATTTGAAAAGGTGCAGGCATGAGAGATGTATCTGGCTGTAATTAGTTTTTAGTTACTTACAGATATTAGCAGTTTCCAAGGATTCCTACTTATCCTGCTCTTACATCACGGAGTAGAACAGGAAGTTTATTGAGTGATTGGACGAGGAATCCCAAATGATACTCTAATAGACGAAAATGAAATAGGGAAAGCTGTAGAGGAATCAGAACTGGCTACATATGGAGAAAGAATTTTAAATTAAAGGAGCTAATAGGTAGGCAGGTGGTCTAGATGTGGATCGCATTCCAGTATATTTTAACTAAGCATGTGGAAGGAATGAAGAACACGAAAATAGGTGAATCCAGGAGGGGTCCTTAATATTTTAAACAATTGTAATTCAGTGCAGCATGAATCTAAGGAGGAAATAAGTTAGAATGAAAGCAGTGCCTTTGAAGAACACCGGTGTAAGATCAACAGTGGGAGGAAGATTACCGTAATGCAGAAAATCGAGTTAAAGGAATCCTGCTATGAAGAAGTACCCTGAGGAATGATGTGCATTTATCCGGTTGACTAACAGAAACTGAGTCAGCAAAGTCACAACTACAAAACCAAATGTGTATCAGTGCACCTCAGGGGATGCCATGGACAGACAGATAGGAAGAAAAGTGGAATATGAGACATCAGTGTGAATTTTGAAAATTAAACCACAAGAATATACTGGATAATGGTTGTTCCAGGTTACTTGGTGTGAGAGCAGAAAGCAAAGTTCTTCCGCCCAGGTGTCCGATCACATTTGAACATGCCAAGTTTGCATGCTGAAAAAGAAAATCAGCGGTTTCATGCTGTAGTTTAGAATGTGATAATGCCAAATCTTTGTAAAATTGACATAGCATCCTTGCTCTGACTGTGAGGAGCAGGGAGAAAGTGTCTAGACAAGGAAATGAAAAGGTGAAGATGTAAAATGTCTGTTAATGCTATGTCAGAAAGAGAAAATGCCCCTTGGACATTTCATGTCCCTATTTCATGTCTTAGTTTCTAATTACCTACGCAGCCAGTGATACTAATTGAAAGATGATTCATTACTAAAGGAAAGAAAATAAAACTTCTACATGGTGTAATGTGAGGCATTGATTCTAGGATATTTCCTGTAAGTAGCAATTCAGTACCAACATGAAGATACCAATTCTTTGCAAAGGGCATGGGCAGCAAGAGTTGAATGTAATTACAGCTGGGACACTGCTGTTAGAGACATTCAGACTAAAACAGATGCAAAGAAAGGCTGCCAAAGGGAATGTTAAGAGAGCATGCTTTGTTTCACATACCAGCTTAGAAAACAAGGACTGGAAGGAAGGTATACGTTGTTGTCCCTTCAAGAAGGAAAAGGTAATAAGATAAGGGACAACACTTCCATAAAACCAAGGGCAATTAAACTGACCATTAACAAACTGAGGCAGAAAATGAAAAGGTTCCAATCCCCAAAGCAGTGACGTTACAGAATATAGCAGAGCTATACAGAGAATTAACTAGGAGAAAGACACTCTCTCTTAAAATTGTTTTAAAACAATTCCTGAATAGGGTTCTATAGTGTGATATCATAAGGGCTGCAGGCTTCAAGGCCAGCAGAATTATACTAACCTGTGCAGTAAGAAAGAGCTCATTAAGCCCTTATGTGCAACAGATATATGGACCCCTCATTAACCCCTTATATACAACAGGTTTATGAACACATGCATGAGAGGGAAACAAATTATGTACAGCTATTCTCTAATCTTCATAAGAAAAAGAAGGAATCACCTTCCTTTGGCTCCATTGAGCACCCATCCTCTGGATCCTATAGCTACACTCAAAGGATGGTGGCAACAAAGATGATGGGAGACATCAACTCTTCCTTTAGTGCCTTCCAACAGTTCTTCTGTGCTACAACCATACAATCATATAATCCTTAGAGTTGCAAGGGACCTCTGAAGGCCATCTAGTCTGACTCCCCTGCGATGAACAGGGATACTACAGCTAGATGAGGTTGCCCAGAGCCTGATCCAGCCTTGCCTTGGAAGTCTCCAGCGACAGGACATCAACCACATCATTGGACAACCTGTTCCAGTGCCTCACCACCCTCACTGTAAAATAATTTTTCCTTCTATCCAAACTAAATCTCCCCTCTTTAAGCTTGAAACCATTTCCCCTTTTCCTATCATAACAGATCCTGCCCAAGAATCTGTCCCCTTTCTTTCTGTTTCTCTACTTCAGATATTGAAAGGCTGCTATCAGATCACCTCTCAGCCTTTACTTCTCCAGGCTGAACAGCCACAGCTCTCTCAGCCTGTACTCTTAGGAGAGGTGTTCCATCCCTTTGATTATTTTCTGGCCCTCCTCTGGACATGCTCCAACAGGTCCGTGTCTCTCCTGTACTGAGAACTCCATATCTGGACACAGTACTCCAGGTGAGGCCCCACCAACACAGAGCAGAAGGACAGAATCACATCCCCTGCCCTGCTGGCCATACTTCTTTTGATGCAGCCCAGGATATGGTTGGCTTTGAAGGCCACTGATTCATTTCCAGCTTACCATCCATATACAAAGGAAAAGAAGCATGCCAAGACCCTCCTCCTTAAGTGCTGCAGAAGCAGGGTGAGCAGGACCTCACCCCAGCCCCACCAGCGGCCACATTCTTCTGGTATGATCTCAGGGGGCTGCTGTCCCACTGCTGCCCTTGTTCATGGCTCAGCCTCCTTATTACCATGCCTGCAGTTGGATTTCTCCTGGTACTATTCAATTTGTGTGCCACCTTGCCTGTTTTTTATGAAGACAGTTCTATAATGTTATTTAATAAAGTTGGCAGGCATCATATATGAGATATCATTAGTGATTTTCAGCACAACTGTATAAAAATGAAGCAAGTACTGAAATAATCCAGTACTGGAAATGCAATTTCAATCTTTAGTAGCAATACAATTCTGCTTTTTATTTATGATTTCATTTAATTTATTGCTTTCTTGTAAGACTGTCACATATGACTATCTCACTGCATTGTAACGTAAAAAATACATGCCAGTGCTCCAAATTTTTTACTTTTCAGGAAGAGGCTTTAATAGAATATCTTCATAGGCACACAGACAAATGGAACATATTACTGAGATCATTAAAATGCAATGCCACAGCTCAACAAACTCATGATTTTAACGATGAAAAGCTTTCTTGGTTTTGTATGCTGAAAAAGGAACAGCTTTATTGTGCTCACACCATTATTTCATTATTGACTGAGACAACAGCTGCAGTAAGTATTATCAGGAAACGCGCTTTCAGAGTGTCTAAAATGTTGATAGGAAGAACTTTCTTAAAAATTTGACCAGTGTCCACTCTCAGTCATAATCTCAGAAAAACTGCTATTGCTCCTTGCTTCCTTGCTGTTTGCTCTGTAGAAATCAGAAACCCATCTTGTCCTTCTGTACATAAGCTCACCTGAAAGGATTTCCAAACTGGTGGGCCAGGCAGTCAAGGAATGCTCTTAATAACAAAACAAGATGACAAGTATTGCAGAGGAAAAAAATTGGAAGTGTAGAGAGCTGAAAAGCCAGGTATGGAGTACTGCTGTCTTCCTACAAGGAAAGGCAAATATATCATGTACTGCCTAAATGTAGAGTCACAGGATGAAAACATGGGCACAACTAAACCTGACCTTAAAGAATTGCTTTGCAAAGTTTGTGAAGATATAGACATGTCATAACCTCAAAGCTTGAGCACTGTGTAGCTGCTTTATTTCTTATTGTATATTAAAGCCCTCACCAAACAAAGCTTTGAAAAGATCTGGTTACAAATACAGTGAGAAAGACAATAAATAACACTTTATTTTTCATGAATTTGCACTAGATATGTCACAAATCCTTGGGAAGAGCTGCAGATCAGCAAGGAAAGCTTAGATGAGATTAACGGGAAAAACATGCTCTGAACAGCTGTTTATTGTGTGCAATAATATATATGCACACACAAACACACACATATATACATGTATGTTAGCTAAAATAAAGGAAAAAAGCAAGATGAAATACTAACGGTGTGATGCTGCTCCCATGCACTTTATGTCTAGCCTGTATGCTTCAGATTGTCTAAGGAAAGGAAAGCTTTTTCTCATCTATTATGCAGTACTCAGCTTGCTGCAGCCTCTCAGGTAAACGTCAGCTCGTTTCAAACCAATACGGCAGCCTCATCATAATTCAACTTCAAACAAATATTATTAAAAAACAGAATAGTTTACAGAACTGTATATACCCAGCATGCTAGATTAAAATCAAGGGGCTGCTACTGTCTTTCGTCAGCAACTGGTGTGAATGGTAGACCCAGAAAGCAACACTGCTTCATGCAGTCGCTCTGTTCTCAGGCAGCAGTTAGTCAGCAGCCACTCTTTTCCTTCACATTCCAGTGTACTTCATATTAGTAGTCTGTGCTTTCAAAAAGGAAGCTGTACAGGAAAAGATGCCTCTCTTTCCTTCTGGAGATAATGAGGAAGAAGACAGAGATCATTACAATCCAGGACACAATGCCTCTGTTTTCCTCACTTGGAATAACTACTTAGAAAGAAGCAGCTTGTGTATCCAAGCCTCAGAAAACAATACCCCATAGTCAAAATACCCCATGGACACAATAGCCTGCAGTCAGCTGAAAGTCACTACAAGTAGCAGAAAGGACACTTTCTCATGTTCACAAACTACTTTGAAATGTCTGATTTCCAATGGAGCTTAGACTGCCAAACACTAAAGGCAGTGGGAAAGACTGTAAGTACCGACCATCTCTGCAGAACATCCTCATGGTGAGTTCTCCATTGCAAAAACTCTTCAGAAGTGCTGAGACTCCAGAACAAATAAACCTCCAGCTGACAGCCCACACCTTGTTCTGGTAACTTTATTCTGTCAGGAGCCTTTTTGATGAACACCTCTGGCATCAGATGGTCAGCTGACACATAGAGCTATTCATCTGATGGGCTTTTCAAGAGCAGAAAACTCCCATGCGAACCCTCTCCTCTGGAGAAATCTGCTCTACAGCAAGACAAGAAAACTCCCAAGCTGGATTCAGCATTGGGTTGAGGGATGTTAAAGCAGGTTTTCACTTGTACTAAGGAGAGGAGACTGTCTCCTGAGCAAACAAAAAAAGAAGCATGGGTACTGCTCTGCTAAACATACAGGTTCCTCGTATGACTTGTTGTCATCACAGGATGACATGGGGATAGGTGGGCTGCTATTCCAATGATAGTCAAGTCAACTATTGCATGAGAGGGCACTCTCCTCACGAAGGTGGAAAAACATAATTAGTCCCAAACTGGTCCCAAAATAAAAGTCTTGTGCTGTGAGGAATATAGTGTCAGAACATCAGCAGGGTCATTCTCCAAAACCCTCGAGCATTCTTTAGACTTATGCATAGCTTCTTATGGGTGCTGCCAGGGGTATGCTAAGGGAAGACGATTTGTGCTTCTCTTTGCAGTGAAGGAATCTGAAACTGCAGAACAGACCCAGAACCCACAGGCAGCAACAAACAGAACTTCTAATCAGGTGCTCTAAAAGCTTTCTGAAAAAAAAAAAAAAAAACAACAGCTTAGATGTACTTTCTTTATTGTGACAGTTCCTGGACAGATTTTCTTCCTAGTCACCTAAAAAGAAACAAGAATACAGACTTTCTTCGGAGGGTAAGTCACCCTGTCAGACTGTATTTGTAGAAACAAACATTGCTGATCATACATCTTTTCTCCAGAACAGTTAACATCAGATTAGAAAATAACTGAATACTGTTCGTTTTTTAATCTGATGCAGATATGCTCAAGTAGCTTTGTACAGATAGAGCACTGCAGCCTTCATCTGGCTTAAATTAAATACCTGCCAGTCCATGCCTAAGTATTACCCCATTGTTTGCAGACACGCACTGTGAAGGTCACAAAATCAGATCACAGGTCCCCTGTGAGTATCTGACATATTTGGGGTTTTATTCAGGTATGCATGTCAGAGCTGGGTATCTAATCTCTATGCACATGTCTCTATCATTACTAAAACATGATGTCATGATAGACGGTGGCAAGCACTCAGCTGTGCACTCAGTTAAATCTGTTCCTCAGCTCTGAAGATGTCTAGGATCTCACAGAATTGCTCAGAAAAGTCATCTTGCCTTATCAGAAGTCTAGAACGGTTGTTATGAATCGAGGTGTAGGTTTACTCCCCTAGGGGCATAATGTAGGATAGCATATCTGTACAAGTTCCAATGGGTACTGCCTCCAGATCTTCCACTTTGCTTTCCCAGGAAATATCTTTCTTTCTTTTTTCTTTTAATTTATTTATTGTGTCACTGTTCACATTCTGAAGAATTCTGTGGGTTTTGTTTTTTTTTAACCTTTGTCCTGTAGGGCTCTATATCTGGCTTGAACCTGATTCCCCTGTACACATACTGCTGTGTATTTTCAAGTACTTTCATTAATGACCACATGGCTAATGTTGCTGTTATGGACAATAGTTAAAGGTCTTATAGAACAGTCTTTGTGCTCATCTATTTTTCCACTGCTTTCCAGACAAAAGCATACTTTCCTAAGATAGCTTTCTTTGTGTTACTTCTTGACTTTGTGCCATAGAACGAAACATGATAAAAGTGTTACAGCAACAACAAAAACAAAAAGCATTAGCCTCGTCTCTCCTGCTCAAAAATGTCCATGTTACAGCATTGCTCAAACTTTGAGCTGAGCTCAGATGTTTCTCAGAACAACAGATGACAGAAGAAGTGAGAAAATCACCACTATGTTGCTAAAATGAGAGAAGATTATAGATAACACCAAGGGATTGGTTTGGGGTTTGGATTGGACTGAACTTTAGAAAATAAGGGAAAATCAGGAAAAAAAAGTTTAATGTCACATGTAATATACATAGTAAGTTTTTGGAGAGAATTCGAGATGGCAGAAGAATCTATTTGCCTTGAGAGCATACACTGAAATAGTGAACCACAACTTGTGTATTGATCGCAGATATTTGTATATCAGGTATGGAAATTATTTTTTAAGTGCTATAGAAAATAGTTATTTAACGTATCTAAGCATGTGAGGAAACTCAAATCTGTTTCTTTCATCCACTGCAGTGGAAAGAGTGAATTGGTGTGTGCACACATACAGGAAAAAAATGGGAGGCACTCCATACAGTTAAAGTTTCATATGAGGAATACAGTCATTCTTCTGGCTCCATTTTTGGCACTGCATTTGATTAAGAAGTCAAGGAGTCAGTCCCATGGATCCAGACGTTTCCTTTGCCTTTCCTAAAGCTGGCTGACCCACCTGGCCTCCAGTTCTGGGTGTCAGAGCCCCTTCCGCCAGACAGGTGAAAGCCAGCACCATATCACTTGTCAGCAGGTGGGGTTTACAGCACCAAGGAGCAACAAAAGTGCATTCTTTACTTTTTTAGGCTCGTTTCCACTATACATTTATTATTAAGGGAGTGAAAAATCCAGTTGATATTAGAGAGTTGGTGTAAAACAAGAAAGCTTCTGCTAATAAACCAAATATTGCAGTTTGTTCTCTGTCACTTCAACCATCTTATTTAAGAGCATTTAGCTGGTAACTATACTAATATGTTTGGCATGTTTTCAAAGTATTCAGGGGAACTCCTCTACTGAAATTGATGGACTCTTGGAGTAGTCAGCGTCACAGCCAGCAGGAGGTGAATGACTGCCCTTTAAAATTAAGGAGCAGGTAGTGCAGGATTGAAAAACAGATAAATTTAGGAACACACATTGGAAGAGGACTTATTTCCAGTATGAGGAAGGCATGAACACCAGGGATCATTCGTCACTAACTAAATTTTTTCATTTATTTTAGTGAGATGCACCACACAGCTGGGAGATATCCAAACTAAACAATAATTGCTGTATATGACATCAGCTCTTCTAGTAAAGTGTAAATAAAGGGTGAGACAGAGGAAACATTTTTGGTATTCTTCTCATTAATTGTGTAACGTTTCTTCAGTTCGTGAAAGGAAAATGACAAGCTTTTCCTGGAAAAGAATGGAAAACGATGAAGCTCAATGGCTATGCTGCAAAAGGCAGGGGTTAAGGGGAGAAGAAGCAAAAGAGGATGAAAGAAAGGTACTCCTATTTTTGCCGATGTTCCCACCTGCACATACAACAGGACTTTGCGACCTTGCTGAACATCAGTTTAATCTCCAAAGCATAGGTAGAGTCACTTCCAACACAACATCAACTGTCAGCATTCTGAACATCTTAGCATTTTGTTTTGAAAACATTTTCCTTTCTTAAATGTGTATATGTGATATCTCTTATGATGTTTGATTGCATTGCTTTTAATTCATTTGTTGTGTTCCATGTTAAATACTTTGAGTATGTTTCTCTCTGAGTACTTCAAAGTATTTTATTTGTCTGAGACAGATTCCTTGAACTCTTCTAAATTCCCAGCACATACCCAGAGGTCCATACAAGAAATCTGCACTAGAACATTCCAAGAAATCAGCTTATCTGGATGATTGTTATGGTACTTTTCAACCCAAGCCATTCTATGATTCTATGGCTCTATGCTCTCCAAGGAGCTCATGATTCCAGTGATCACTGCATCTTACAAACACTATTTGGTGCTGGGACTATGACAAAGCCTGTGAATTATTAACTAACTTTATTCCCCGTTAAAGCTGACAATTATAGCCTAGATTAGTACTGAGGTGATGCGCTGTTGCTTTTCTTCCTATCCTAGGTGCTTTGCCTGACATTTTCAGGATCAGATTTTTTTTCCTTTTGGACTAACAAACACAAAGTGAGAAAAATTTCACACAAAGTAATCATAGTTTTCTGGACCTTTCAAAATGCAGTTATCCTGATGTGATGACCAATACAAGAGAATCTTACAAATACGTTTGGTTATTCAGAAACAATGCTGACTGTTGACTGGCATCTGTTTTCAGAAAGGACGATGAACAGCAAATCATTGATGTCTCTCCTCTGGGAGTTTAGTATAGCCAGCAAATTTATCCAGAGATTTTCTCACTTTAAAAGCTGTAAGGAATCCAAGCCTTTAGGGCAACAGTGTGTTTACAATTTAAAAGCAATCTCATCTTCAGAAGATCCAAAAGACTTAGAAATCAAGCAGACTAGAAAAGCCATGTGGGCTTTTTTTTTTTAGTTCAAGACTAAAGGATAACTTCAAAAAGACTTAACTGATGTAATTTTTTACCAAACTCTATGTCTTTTTCTTTTCAATCACTCAGACAAAACCTTCCTTCATCCCAAGCCTACGTGTGATCAAAACTCATATTCATGTGTTGGGAAAGGGAGCAGACCTTACTCTTTCACCAACTTTACTCTTTTTAACTATCATTTGAAAAGGCTTGAATATATTCCTCTGTGTGTGTGTGTGTGTGTGTGTGCATGCGTCTATCATTAAGGTGCTTTTTTTCACATTATACGTATAACAGTAAAATGCATGAACATTTGGTGGATTGGAATTAAGAGTCCATTACAGCAATAATAACAATAATAGTTATTTGTCATTATCCAGAATCTTGGAATGATTCCTAGGTTATTTTTATAGTGGAAGTCTCCCTTAACTTGCCAGACATTTAGCAAAAAGATGGGGCAGGTTAAATCATAAGGGTGGCTTTAACCTTAAGCTTCTGATTTTCAACACGGTCCTACTTAGCATTCAGCACTTTAGAAGTCCCTTGGAATAAGATGCCTGGTGTCTGCAGACTTGATCTTTGCAGAAGCAACGTTTCAAGAATTGTGAACAATGAATTAGGCTTGTAAGAGATTTTTAAGAGACTCAGCCAATCCTATCAAATAGAAAAAAAAGGAATACTAATCATGTACACAAACCATGTTGGTATCTGCAGAAAGGTTGACCTGTTGTGTGAAGGACTTCCTTCTTATGTTTATATACCAGATAAAACATGGATCCTGGTGAAATCAATATCCAATTTCCATCAGCTTGAGTCATTTCATCATGCTGAATACAGCTGTCAAAAATGACTGTAGTTTCCATAGTATGCTACAGATCACATTAAATATTTATTTCATATAATCCTTTCTCTCTCAAGTTCCTGAAAAGTTGCAAAGACCTTGTATGTCCCTTGAAATCACCTTCTGAGAATGGCCAAAAGTACTGTTCTCTGTATTCTTTGGCATTTTTGTGTGTTTAAAAAGTTCATTTCCCCCTTTTACCTCTCAAAATTGCTCTCTAAAGCATTTTTAGAGAGCACAAAACCAACATATACCTGTAATCACAATTGTCCAGAGTGTTTGAGAAATATTTTTAACTCCTTTTTCAGCCTTTGCTATCTAACTGCTAAAAAAACAAGTATTCAAAATTAAAAGACTGCTGTCATCTCTCCTTCCAAAGGCATTACAGTTGCAGAGAATGCTGTGATCATTAGTCAAATTGTCAAGCTGCTGGGCAGAAAGGAGGCCAAATATGACTTCAGTTTAAAAAAAAAAAGACAAAAGGACAAAAATGCGGTGTAGGTATAGGGTTAAAACCTATTTCTTCATAAACAGGCAAATACATTAATTACAGAATTTCTATGTGTTTTTGTGAGATGTATTTTATATGTGTAAGTTTACTCTCTCAATATTTAACTAGTCTGTATAAGGTGAAAGGGCATCAGTAGAGTCGATTGAAACCATCTCATCCTCAGATTCTCCTAGGTGCTGTTCTAAGGTTTCTGCCCTGAGAAATTAAAATTCATTAAGATTCATTTTGCTTCATTCCTTTGCATTCTCTTGACCAAATCAATGGAAGACAGGGCAGGTGATAGCACTTGTAGTTCATTCTCTCCATCTGCTCCTTGAAGATCAGGACCCACTCCTTGCATTCAACAGTCTAAGTCCTGAAGGAAGTTTCAGCCCTGTGATGGCAGTACAACACGTACAATGCTTAGTCATGAATTGTCTTCTGAGAAAATAGTTCTGAGGCCTAAAATTGATTATTATTTTTCAGTTCTTGACAACATTTCTGTATGATTCTCTTGATGGCCTAGTTCTTAATGCATTTTATATTGAAACACATCATTTGCAATGTTCTCTGTGAAGGCTGATTTTTATAGAATCATAGAGTCATAGAATGACCTTAAAGATCACCTAGTTTCAATCCCCCCTCCTATATGCAGGGTGGCCAACCACCAGGCCAGGCTGCCCAGAGCCACATCCAGCCTGGCCTTGAATGCCTCCAGGGATGGGGCATCCACAACCTCCTTGGGCAACCTGTTCCGGTGTGTCACCACCCTCTGTGTGAAAAACTTCCTCCTAATATCTAACCTAAACCTCTCATTTTGATTTTGTTACTGTATACCAAGCAGTGCAACTTCTAATATTAGATATTATCACTGAAGCTTTTAATACCAACTTTGGTCTCTTTTCTGCTTAGAAATATTTACATTTTATGCTACTATAATAAATAAATACTAGCATCAAAAAAGTAAAGTATTTGGCCAGCAGTTAGTGTATTTACTTTACTATTATGGTACAAGAAGATCTGACATACCAATAAGTAAATCAGATTAATTTCAAAAGATGTTTAGTTTATGATTGGGAAGGCCTCACAATCTACCAAATAAGATTAGCCTGACTTGTACTAATTTTACTATATTCAGTCAGGTATTTCTCACTTTGTGCTACACTGTACTCCACTCACAACTGTAAAACCTCAGACCAAGTGAAATAGTGGCATAGCTCACATTAAAATTACAAGTGATATTCAGCTGAGTAAATGTAGAGTATTAAAATACATTTACAGCTGAGTGAGACACCCGCTGGTCCTGTTACAGTCAATGGAGAGAAACAGGCATTTCTAGGATGCAACTCAGCTCATCCTAATGTAGACATCTAAAATAGGTTAGATGAATCACATGTTAGAAGTGTCTATTTCTGGTTCCCTTTATGCTCGGTGGTGAGAGTGACTAGCTCAGATGCAGACGTTGACATAGTAGATGTCTAAAGTTAGGTGAGATGAACAAACCAAGATTTCTTTCCGTGTCTCTAAAAAAGTTCTGGTTTAGGAACAAAATGTTAAATAATTCTTTTTCAGCTAAAGTGAGACTCTTGTACTTTATCAAACTTCTGAATGTTTAGTTGGTAAATTCTTCCTGAAAACAGTATGCAAATGCCCAGATAATACTGACAGCTATCACAGACAAGTTTTTGATAGCTTTTCCTGTTTCACAACACTGCGACCACGTGCATCAATTTTGTGTATCCATTAACTGGCTGTATCATGCACCTGATCATTGCTTCCCTAAACAAAGACTACTAAACACTCAACAGATTTTTTCAAATATGGAAGTCGGTGATAGAAAAGTAAATGAATAAAGGTTGCTGTTAATGCTTCATGAATACTAAAACATTTATTCTGGAAGTGACCATTCGTGGATCTAATTTCAGCAGGCAAAGTAAGGAGAAATGCTAAAAAAAAAATTATGGAATTATAATTCCAGAGATGATGCAAGGCAGCAGTGAATTACTCTAAAAGGTAATAAACCTTCAGCTACACGACTTATGCTCACGTGCTTCTGCCAACAAACCCACTTATTTATTTTTGCTTGATGCCACCATCCTAACTGCCTTTGTTGACGGCACTGTTCCACAGCTCTAGATGCCATCAGCAGCAGGTGTAGCTCCTAGCTCTGCTATCTGCTGCATAAATACTAATTTTTTATGTAATATTAAATAATAATTATATATATATATATATATATATGCGCCACCATTTGGAAAGTTATGCTTAATGTTGTTGAATGTATGCATTTGTTTATCTCGGTAATAATAAAAAATGGAATTCAAATTCTATGGGGTATCTTGTAACCATAGCAATTGCAACATTTCAGCTTAATCATACATCAAGGTAGAACTGTCTGTTACACCCTTCATGCAATGCTTGAAAATTCTTTATTTGGTTTCTGCAGTCTAACACACACCTGGGGGTTTGCCATAACCCAACTGATTTGTCTTTTACAAAATTCATCATACCATCCAAATACAAACCAGATCTCCATTTCTACACTTAAAAATAAACCAAATAAAACACTTCCAAGTCTTTCCCCTTGAAGTGTGCTAAGTTCCTCAGTCCACCTCCTGAAGCTTTGGCTCACCATGTTCTCCAGAAATTTGGCAAGGATGCAAAAAGACAGCTGAGAAATCACGCTTCTCTCAGCATTTTATGCCCACGTTTTCTTGAAGCCAGAACTGGATACATATTCTCCCTATGAAACAGCATCTTGGAAGCATAGTTAGCCAATATCCTAACATTTTTGGCTCTCTGTTTACACACTGCATGATTTCTACTTAAGCCATAGTGTTTTCTGCATTAAATAAATTGGTAAAGGGAATTCTATGCTAAGAATAAATACAAACAATTGAAAATAAAGAACATACAGGGCTACAGAGAAAATTCGAGCACTTACTTCCCTCTCTTTTTAAGAAGGATTTTCTTCACATCCTTCTAATCTTCTTTACATATTCAGCTCTCAAACAATAATACTCTGGCATCAGATTGATAGGAGCCTGAATATCTCCAGTCTGAAGCAGTGGCGTCTGACTTATTATTTATCCCTTGGATATTTTTATGCATGTGCTATATCATTTATAGCATCTGTTATTCATCCGGAGTGCTGTTTTTCAGGAGGTCAGCTGTTCAGATTTAACTTGACAGCGTCATAATTGGTTCTCTGCAGAGATACGGGATGAGAGCTTTTTGTTTACCTTGGGCATTGTGTTTTGCACTGTTAAGTAAGTTATCACCACAGAGCTCACCTTGAGAGCTGTTTCCCGAAGCACATAATGAAGAGTTAACCACTATGAAAGTTACCACCTCGCAAACCACAAAAGGGTGTTCCTAAAATGGCTGGTAGCACACTCAGCAGTGGCAGATAATCATGCTTATCATGTGTTAAACACAGTCTCGGATTAGCTTTGAGCCTACGGGATTCTCAAAACGATATTGTAACGCTTTCTGACCGCTATTAACCGAGCTGCGGGATGTGAAAGGGAAATGCAGGTGTGCACTGCGAGCATGTCTTGACTGAGATGTGCCTTCAACAGAGCGGTCTATGTGAAATAGGAACCAGAACAGGGTGGAATATAGGGAACAAGCTGCAAAGGGACGTGGTGGAATCACCGTCCCCGAAAGCGTTCGCAAAACGTGGAGACACTGAAGGGCAGCGTCAGTGAGCATGGAGGTGGCGGGTTGGACCAGATGGTCTTAGCGGTCTCTTCCTATGAAACAGCCCTCAGCTGAGACTTTCCTCCAGCGGCGCTGACCCACAGCCGCTCCCTCAGCGCCCGGCATCCCGAAGCCGCGCGCTGGGAGCTCAGCGCTGCCCGGACGCCGTCGCGCCGCGGCCCTGTCCGTGCGGCAGCCAATCCGGGCCTCCGTCCTCCCACAGCCAGCCTCGTTTACTGTACCGTTGTAGCCGGGGCGGCCGGAGTTCCTGGCTGAGGTCCTGCAAACACCCGTGTTTGACTGCGCGCATGGGAGCAGCGCTGCCGAGCTCAATGGGGCTATTCTCGAGCGTAAAATAATACCCTTGTCTCCTGTTTGGGAACTTGCTGAGACCGTCTATTTAGAGGGGCACCGCCGGGCTAAAATAATGCCTCTATTTAAAACGACGGCATCGCCCGGGCCCTCACGGTGTGTGGGGGGGGAGGGCTGCCCCACGGCGGACGGGGGGACGGGGGGACGGGCGGCCGCCGCCCGCGCAGACACCCGGGATGACCGCTATTTCCCGAAGGCCCGCAGCCAAGACGGTTTCGCGGCCCGCTCTCCCCGCTTCTAAGGGGAGCGGGGCGCTGCCCAAGATGGAGGCCGCCGCCCCTCCGCCTCAGGTGCGACGGAGCCGCGCGGCGGCCGCAGCGCCGTCCCCGCTCCCTCCTTCGCTCGCCGCGCGCGCCAGCGCAGGCGCGCTCCTTCCCCGCCCCCCCGCGGGAGCGCGCGCCCCGGTACGGCGGGGCGGGGGCGGCGGGGAGGTGATAGGCGCGGGAGCGCGCCCGCCGCCGCTCTTCTCGCCGGGCGTGCAGTAGTAGGAGGCGCGCGGCCGCGGGTCTCCATCGGCCGTTTCTCTGGCGGAGGGGCCCCAGTTTCCCGTGAGTACCGGGCCGTCCACCCCACTCGGCCCCGACGGCGGGTTGCCGAGCAGGCGCCGTCCCCCCGAGCCGGGCGCGGAGCGGAGCCCGGCGGCAGGTGCCCGGCTCGAAGCACCTGGCGGGGAGGTGGCGGCGGCGGCGGCTCGGGCTGCAGGTGCGGGAGGCGGGCGCCGTAGGTGGCCCGGCTGTGCGGCTGCAGAGCGGCCCGGCTCGGCTCAGCGCGTGGTGGCGATTCCGCCCGGCGCGGCCCCCGCCCGGTGCCCGGAGGTCGCCATTTCGCGCTCGGTGGCGGCGGCCGGGAGCTGTCTGTGCTGAAGTGCCGGCGGCGGTCGCCGCCCCGCCGGCGGCAGCCCCAGGTGAGCTCCGGTGCGCTCCCGGCCGGAACCACCCCCGCACGGCTCTCCATGCCGCTGCCGGCGGGGTAAGGGGTGAAGGGAGCCCGGGAGGGGTCGGGGTGAGCGGTGTCCCGGCGTCTGGTGGCAACCGGCATAGAAAATGGCAACGGGAGAGTGAGCGGCCACGCACCTGTTCCTCGGTTATAAAGTCATCATTAAGTGAGCGTTCTGCTCAACTTTCCGGCACGGTGCTGTTAGTTCTGAAGTCTGACATGCGTTTACGTTCCGTCTCGGGAGCCTGGGTTTAGGCGCTATCTGATTAACGAGGGCAAGCTGTTTAAATATTGAAGCTCGCGGTATTCCAGCCCGGTCAATAGGGCTGTTCCACACCAACAAATGCAGTGTGACAGCGGTGTTGTTCCTTAGCTGGCTGAGCGGAGAGATAAAATAATGGAGAATGGGATGTGTTGCTCTACGGTGAGATCTGCAGACCGTGATCTGCGGTCCTTCTGTTGGTAAATATCCTCTTCTTCATTCTTCCTTTAAACCACCCTTCTGCTGAGCCTAGAAGCCAACTGCCTGGCTTTCTGTTCCTGTGCTGTTGTATGTTTAGAAAAGGTGGATGGAACATGAAGAGAACTTCACTAAATCTAACAGGTGCAATATTATTTCAGCGTCTTCCATTATTTGGCATGATCTGTGTGGTCGCTTAGGGGTCGTAATTGTGTGGGACTGTGCGTGCAGTAGGTCAGTGTGCAACACCAGAAGGCATTTGGGCTTCGTGTTGAGTTGGAAAGTGGTGTGGATGCCAAGAGATGCATCTGCAGGTGTTTTTTTGGCAAACGGTATCAGCTGTCAGAGAAACCATAGCGTGACATACTACCTCACAGCGCACACAAGTCAGTAAGCTGACATTCTGTTTTTTGCCTAATCTGATAATTTGTGTGTGCACTCACTTCATGTATTTCACAGGATCGTAGGGTTTGGAAGGGACCTCCGGAGAACATCTAGTCCAACCCCCTGCTAAAGCAGGTTCCCTACGGTAGGTTATGGTAGGTTTCTTTAGTTGATGTCTGTCCTTACTTTAGAATATGAACTGCAAAGCAAGAGATCAGAGTTGCTACAGAACTGAAGTCTGTGGAAATTATTTATGTGAATTTAGAAACACTTTGATATTCTCTCGGGTGTTTAAAAACAGTTGTTGAACTATATCAATACGGTTAGCAAAGCATATTTTGAGAATACTGAATTTAAAAGCAAATCAAGCAAACCCCAACAGGAAATGGCTTAGTGGTGGGAGAACCCAGGATCTGTTGAATGAATCTGTATTCTGGATTGTGCAAAGGAGATTTAGCTAAAGGAAAGCTCTACAGCTGTGTGTCATCAGATGATGTGGCTGTGTGTACCAGCTGGTGCTAATGATGAGGCTAAAGCCCTCTTCATAACTCAGAGTAAAGCCACGATTAATCATCCTCACATTAGTACTTTGTTCTGTAATTAGTCTCACTGGTTACAGTAAAAAATATTCAAAAGTACTTATGCTTAAGGTGAGGGAGATCACCAGAATCTGATCTTTAGTTATTGTTCCTAATCTTCTTGCAGAAAGGGTAATGTTTATCACATTCACTGCAGAGCTGGTTTGCAAAAAATCATTTTAGAGTGGAAATCTGACTTCCTAAAACAGTCTTTATTGTCAGGCATGAAATGAGATAACAGATCCAGTGGTACTTACTCATATCTCCTAATAGTGCCCTGTGCTTTGGTCTTTCTCTCTGGCACTCAGAAAGGCGATGGCAGAAGCGTTAATAACCCAATTGCAGTTTCCTGGAGTTAATGAGGCATCTCTCTAACTGACAGTCCTTATTGGTTTGAGGATTTTGATTTTGAGCCAGGAAAAGGTAATGCAAGTTCTTTATGCTGTGGTAAAGTGCATCTTCATAGTATCTGAATATAAAATGTACTGTGTGTGTTAAGGACTGGGGATTTGTTGGTAGAGCTCAGATGGCTCAGTCAGCCTGAAACCCAAATCTGCTGTTTGCAGCTGTGGAGCTGCTGTTCTCTTCTGTTTTATTTGGTTGTCCCAAATCACCTCGGGCTGTAATTATTTACCTTCCAATATATCTGAAGTGTGCAATAAACATATCCAGTGAAAACCAAGTAATGCAGTTTAAATTTGACATTTTTTATGAAAAGAGTTTGTAAAATGGGAAGCTATACAGAGACAGTACATGCCAGTAATGTAAGCCGAGGGAATAATGTAGGAGGCTGTCTGCTGGGCAATATGCAGTGAATCTGATTTTGCCTTCCTGAGTGGGCTGATAGTATTCAAAAAATTCTGTTATACTTTCTCTGCAGTGATAATTTGCTGCATTTTAAATTGGTGAGTATGTTTATTGCCTATTCACTTTAGTATTAAAGGTACTATAATTTAATGTTTTTATGAATATTGTGTAGTTTGTTGTTGTTTTTTTTTTTTTAATACTAAAGAAATTTGGAAAGAGGTAATTGTCAGTAATAAGGGTAGAATGATTTGCCTGATTTGCCTTGAGTTTTGCCCTACTGCTTGTATAGCAGAAAAATATAGTTGCAAGCTGGCTGCATTGCTGTCTTCTGAGCTACTGAGGGCTGGCTGGGCTTTCAGTTATTTACCTCCATAGAAAACTGGAAGGAAAAAAGTGAACAAAGGAGGTCTGTTTTGCCTGTCCCACTTGCTGGGCTGTTGTCTTTGCCCTTTTCAGTGAAGAAGGGGGTAGAGCTGGGTCAGAGTTGAAGAACACTGAAAAGGAATTCAAGTCTCATATTGAAATGTGAACGATAGCTTAGTTTGAGAGCCGAACACGCTTGTTTGAGTTGGAGTTTTTCTGTCTGTGGGAGCCGTAACTGACAGCTGGTGATGGACTGTCGTATTGACTGCTGCAAGGTGCAGCTAGATGTGCGCTCAGGCCCTGATTAAAACGCTCAGTAAACAAGTAGATATCTGATGAGACGATTAATACCGGAGATAGTGATGCTAGACAGTGTGCAACACTAGACACTTGATTGTGCGAGTTAAGGGCAAGCCCCTGCAGCTGGCACACATTCAGGCTTGCTTGTCTAGCCTAATTGCATTGCAAATACCTCTCTGGATTGCTCTGTAGCTTCTCCCTTCTCCTAAGTGTTGAATAAGTACAGAAGCGTTCATCTGGATCTTCTATTAACTGTTATAAGAGGCTTTCAGTTTTGTTTTCTTTTGCTGTATGAATCAGGATAAATGTATCTTACTATTCACTTTGTGAATGCGCTGTTTTCCTACACTGTTTTGGTTTTGAAATGGCTCAATTCATAATGTGATTACAGCTTTCCCCTTGTTAACTTTTTTAGTATGGAAGCATATCAGCTTGAATTATAAAATGTTTCTGTAAGAGCTCACAGTACCCCCATTCTACTTTAAGCCACCAAACTTTATAGAAAAAGCAGCATTTCATGCAGAGCATCTCAGACACACAAAAATAGCCAAGCGAGGAAAAAAAGGCCAGTTCAATTTATAAGGACGTGATAACTTTAAAAAACAGACACATTAGAAAGGATCTAGCTGTTTAGATGGTCAATTAGAGCGGACAAAATTAGCACTGATGTGGTGTCTGTAAATCCTTGTGTAAGGCTGCTGAATTTGGATGAGGTCTAGTGGGAATGCAGGTGTTCTCATACTTGGTCTGCACCATTATTTTTACGTGACCTTTTAATTTCTTCTGGTTTGAAGTGTATAATTCTTACTGTTTAACATCTTGTTTGAGGAAAACAGAAGTTAGCTTGCATGACCAGGAAGTTTTGAATCTGTCTTTGGCTGAATAATAGGCTCCCCTGATCAGTCATCCAAAGTGTTAACATACCACATCCCTTTGCAGACTGTTGCTGAAGTGTGGGCGACAGTGCTTATACATTGATACGGATATTTTTGTGTGTGTGTGTGTATCTTTCTGAACTATAACTTTCACTTCCAACTTCCTTGTATCTGTGTTCAGTGTTGCATTTGTCCAACTTGAGTCTGAGAGCTCATGTGAAGGAGTTGCCTTTTCAGTGTTACAGGCCTGTAGAGGTCTGTGTAAGTGTATATAGGCACTGTGTATGGTCAATTAGTGCAAAAAACAACTGTTGCGCAAGAGGTGGTGTTATGGATCCCTTCTGCAGCTGGAGAAGAATGCCATGGATTTAACTGCATGTGTATAGGTACTGGTCAAGGGAAGCCTTCCAGCTGAATGTTGTGCTGTAGCATAGGTGAAGTAGTACAAGTGGACAAAATGCTAACCGAGAGGCTGACTGAGGTGATGAATTAGGAACAAAATCCACGAGGAGGACCACTGTTTGAGCAAAAGGATGAAGAACAAAATGTGTTACAGAATTTTTCATTAGGAAAAAAAAAAAAAAAAAGTGGTATAAATGAGAGATTTGGCAAAAAATATCACTGGAAGACTTAGAGGAAAGGCAACAGTAGAGTAGTCAGGGAACATGCATGCGACTTGTGCACTTATTGAAAGGGATTTTCAAGAGTATTTTAAAATGCCGGATGGTTCAGTTTCATTTTATCAGTAGTCACACACTGCATGTTATCCTTGGTGGGAGGATAGGCAGTCAGTCCTCTTCCCTACTCTGAGAGATTGTGTCTAGTAGGACTAAAAAGTGGAGTTGCCTATCCTGCTGCTGTTCACATCTCTAGATTAATCAAAACACAGGAGGTAACTGATGCCTTCCTCATTCTAATCTCTGTGGAATATGAGCAAGAAAAACATGTTGTGGGCTATTCTTTGGGTGGGATAACGAGTCTAGTGAGTAGGTTACTGCTGCGTTGGATAAGCTGGAGACTGTAAGCTCCTGCCCTCAGCACGCTTATGGACTAATACAGGGGTCTGTAGACAAACTAAATATAACAGGAAGCTTGATCCTATTGAGTTCTTGCTTCTTTCTTGAAAACTGAAGGTATTTTCTCTTCTTCCTTAGCATAGTGAATTGGTAACTTTGTTGTGATTGTTACATGCTATCAAAATCTGGTTCTTGCCTTGGGTGAGATGAGATGGTAATAGGCTGTGCTAGCTATTTTACTGTCTTTTAATCCATTATGACTGGAGATATAGTTTTTACTGAAGCTCAGAAAAGGGAGCTGCATTCCTTTTCTATTCCTTTCTTTCAAATTGTATGGGACTTGAGTGAGTTTACAACAAGGGAGAGAAAATAATAGAAATAGAGGCCTATTGTTGTTCTTGTGTCTTGGAGCAGTAAGCTTTGTGTTCTGGGTCCACTGTTCTGAAGAGTTCTGTTTGCTATGGACTGTGAACCTTTATAATTTGCCAACAATTCAATGGCTCCTGTGTAATTAGGTGTGTCCTCTATCACTGTAGGCTGACAGGTTGTGAATTCATTTTGAGCAAAGTGAAAATCCAGAGCAAAAAACTGTAATGCCAGAGTCCGTACCGCGCAGTCTTTGGGTTGTCATGTTCTGAGTGATTTGTGGCTTTTTCTATGGTGCAGTGAGAATCATTCTAGCATTGCAGTGGTCTAGTCTGTAAGTTGTAATGACCAGGGCCTTGTCACCTAGCAAGTTGGACTGGACATGGAGTTTTCCATTTGGAGAAAAGATTCCTATCTCTGTTAACCACAGTATTTGTGATTGGTCTACACTAAAGTTCAGAGACTCCAAAAGGTGAGGAATACCTGCAATGGAGGTGATGAAGGTGGAAGGGAAGGATGTGCCCTGGGCTGGGCTGTCACACGTGATTCATGGTTTTCTGAACTCTTTCTAGTGCAAATGCCATGTTACTCTTGCCTGGGCATAGATTTAGTTATATTTGTAGGGGCTGATGAGGACAATTACTGCTCATGATGACCCAGTCCAAGTAATGCTACAGGGGTGTCTTTGTGTGTGTGTGAAAGAACTCTCTCTTCTTATCAAAACTGGTTGTACTTTGTTTGATATGCTTTTCTCTGCTCTTGTGTAGGTTTTGGTTACATGTTTAATACAACAAACGAAACTAATTTCAGTGGTTTGCGTTCACACGCCAAATGTATTTTGAATCATTTTGAAGATAGTCTGTGTGGCTTTTGGCATATCTAATGCCTTTAAAAACATCAAATAAAGAAGGAGAGGGATCACCACCTACTGCTTCTCTGAAGATGAATGTTTAGAGCTGGGAAACAATTTTCTCTAACTCCTTCCTGCTTGTATAATACCATGAAAATAAGGAATTTGAATGACTGTTCCTTCATTATGTGAAATAACATATCTGTTAGGAAAACAGTGTTAATGACTGAGTAAAAGACAATGAATTATCCTTGCCAACTGAATGTTTTTGTCTGCATTGATCTTGCATGATAGACATCATAGAAATTTCTGTAGTAGAGTAAATCTGAAACCTTGATGTGCACATCCTCTTTTAAATGTCCAGCAAGAAGCTCAAGGTGGCTGAAAGGTAACAATATTAGACCTTGCATGTAGCAATTCTATAAATTGCATTTGTAACTTGGAGAAAAAAAATATATGTATAAAATCTGGGAAATGGTGAAGGTGACCAGCAGAGGGCGGGCATATTGTTTATGGAGCACAAAATAAATCCTTTGAAAGGAGATTGTCCATGCATGTGAAAATACAAGGAAATAGAAACTGAATGAATAACATACTATAAATGCATATAATGTCCGAAGTATTTTACAAATGTTATGTTTTTTTAGTATAAGATGAAAGTAAATATATCTGCTTATAATTGGTCTGTAGTTGTGCATTCATACAAAGGAAGCTAGAAAAACAGTTCATTATATCACTGAACCCAATAACTTTAATTAAAGTGCATTTTCATGTCCATCATCGTTTGAAAATGACATACGTACCCCTTTCTCAATAGTTTTTCTCTTGCGGTTAAAGAATAATTTAATTCTGTCTTCATGTTATTGCAAAAATCCCCCAACATTTGCATGTTCTTCAACTGCTTTTTATTAGTAGTAACACTTAGGTCTTTTAGAGCATGTAGTTTTGCTTCTTAGAGTATCATGGAAAATATTTAACATTATGGGCCTAAGGTTAAGTACTTCAATGGAAGTAGCCTCTTTCAGGAGTTTTTACCTGTAGTTCATTGCAAAAGGTGATGTTCAGTCATTTTATGTAGCTTTCTTGCTACAAATGCAGGATTCTGATTAAAGCATGTTGTGTGTTTGCCTTTACTATGTGTCTTGTATATGCATTGAGTTACAGTGATAGTCGCCTTTCTTATTTTCTTTTAGGCTGCTTTATTAAGAAAAGCAACAATATTCTTTATCCTGTGGTTTCAAACTCACAGGATTTATTATTCTTTAGAGGCAAATCTTAAGAGCTTTCCTTGTTCTCTGAGGTCTTGATTTTGCTTGTATTGGGAGCGAAGCATCGTGAAGATAACCTTAAATGCTGCCCTAGATTTCTAATTTCCCTGCTGTTGCTTTCAGCAGACACATTTCTCTTAACAGCAGGATTTCTGGAGAAGCTATTTCTATGGCTGCTTACAGATATCATTCTTAAGACTTTAGCTGGAGGAATTTTTCTCCCAGTTCTAAGATTTTTATGTACTACTTCAGAATCTTCTCCTACACTTGGCATTGAAATATGGAAGTTGGTTTTTCATAGCATTCAGGAAGATGTCCTGGCAGAATTGGCAGCATTAAATACTCAAGAGTATCACTGGAATTCATGATTTATTAAGATTTGCATCTTCATAGTTCAGTTGGCTAATGTGTCCTAGCTTCTTCATTTTTTTTTTTTTTTTTTTACTAGAAGCTGAGCAGCATCCAAAAGTAAACCCAAGTTGCTCTGAATAATTGGTCAACTTTTGCACTTGGCTTTTCAATGCATTGTTGAATTTATGAGACTTTTGCTTCACAGGGGCTGAATTCTGCTGCTTAAATACAAGGAGGAAAAAAAGACAGGAACACTGCTGCTGAGAACATGATCTGTAGCTGGAAATGGTTGCCAGGATTAATCCAAACATCAGTATTAGTAGATTAGTAGTAGTGTTTAATACATAATATAGATGCTTACATTTGTTTCTTTTCTCTTTGTGAACCTGAGATACTGTCCTAAGAGTAAAGGATTTGTTTATTTTCCCCCTTGATTTGAAACATACACCAACAAATATTAGCCAGTGCTGTGAAACAGTTTCCTATGGTAAGCTGAAGTAAATAGCACCTGCCCTATAATTATTTTAGATGGGAAAGTTTCAAATTAAAAACTACTATACAACTTTCCAGCTTGACTGTTAACAGAAAGACACAAACTAGAATGAAGGAGAAAAGGGTAAGAAAGTCCTGAAACCTGAGGATGGTTTGGAAAATAGCTGAGTGAGAGAAGACAAAGCAAAGGCAAATAGTCTCTTGAACTACTTGCAAGTAGCAGTTAATAAAATGGAGCAACAATTGCTTGTTTACTAAAACAAAACATCAGGTTACTGTTTTAATGAATGAAGCTTGTAACTGTGAAGTAGTTGGCCAGTATGGACTCAGAAATAATTAAGCTAGTAAATTAGATACTACAAGAAATAATAAGTTGGAAGACTGTTCTCATAAAGATTGCACACCTATGTCTTGTTGCTCACTAGAGGAAAAATATTTCACTGCTGGTATCATGATCTACACTCCTGTGATTATTCTACATGCTCAGGATAAATTGTTCTTTTTATATGAAAAACCTTAGAGTAGAGGAAGACTGGAAGTAGGGAGCAGGTATATATGATAACAAAAATAGTTTCAATGATTGAATATTATCAATTGTCTCTTACTTAACCCAGAAACTTATCCTCCCTCCTGTGTGGTAGACTCCCGTAATCAAAAGTATCAGTATCTAGGTAGGTGTATAAGTTACTGAAGGAAAGGGCTATTTGCACATAGGAAAACTGGACTGAGATTAAATAAAAGAAAACAGTGAGTATTTCAAAGCAATTCCTAATGTTAGTGTTATTTTCTAGAGTGATTTTTTTTTATTTCTCCCAAATTCAAGATCATGGAATTCTTTAGTTGCATGCATATAGGTCAGATAAGGTACAAGTATTGAGCAAGTAACTTCTTATTCAGTCAAGTCAAGGCATGTCGTTTTTTTTTTTTGTTTTTTTTTTTTCCCCAGCCTTCATGGTATTAAAGTTAGGGATATCATTTCTTAGTCTGTCAGAGCAAAAAGAGCTATGAGCAGATGCAGTTGTATTAGAGACAATTTAGAATGTAAAAACTCTTGTACGAATTGTATTTTCTAACTGTGGTTGGGAGTGCAGGGAGGACAGGAGAGTCTACTTTTCTCTAGTTGATGCTGTGTTGTACAAGGACTCCACACTGACCTTGTGTGTCACCAGAAAGCATTGGGACTCTGAGCTCTTACTCTTCAGCTTGTGGCCTGGGTTTGTGTCTTGTATAGCAGGACTACTTGGGCTGTTGGCAGTTTGTGTAGTAGAAGTTGGAGAGTCACCTCAGGTAAAGCTGACTGAAGTGGGTAGTTCCTGGGTGCACAGGTGCCACATCTTCTGCTTACTAACTGTAGAAGTCCATGTGGCCTTGGAGCAGCCTTACAATAGGTTATGAAAATTAGGAACCTAGGGAATGTCAGCAGTAGTTTGGGCATTTGGGGCTGTAACTCGTGTTTTGGTCTACAAAGCCAGCTGTGTTCAAGCTCTGTGTAGATATATAGGCAGCAGTATATAATATACAAAGACGAATTATATCAGTATCATACAATTAACTTTATTCAGTAAAGCCAACATCTGTACAGTAAAATAAGTAAGTTGGAAAGGGGCAGAAAGAATGGCTGTTTTGGATCCTGGATGTTTGCTGCATCAACGTTATAGTTTGAGAAGGGGCTAAAAGAAGTTGAAGAAAGCTGTGCGATAAGGGTGAGGGGCTCATTTCTCTGACACCTGGACTTCCGTGAGCTAGTCTGAGGTAATACTGGAAAAAGGCTGCATAGGATAAATGCAGCTCAAGCCTAAGGAATAACTTGAGTCATGCATGTTTTGACTAAAGCAAATTAGGAGGAAATACTGTGTTACAGGCACAGATCACTTTGAGGGGTGAAATCACAAGCGTTGTCTTTCAGCGTTCAAACTACAGAAGATGATCAGCTTGAAATGAGATCCTGCTGTTCAATTATGCGAGAATACTTAAATAGGTCACAAAACCATTATTGGTTGCTAAGAGAAAAATCACCTTTGCTATACAGCGTAAAAATTCTTAACAAGGGTCTCTCTTCTAAAGCTGGTATAATCTATGTTTAAGATCTTAATAGTAGCAAAGCTGGAATGGACTGCATCTTAACTAAAGAACCTGTTTCTCAAAATATGCGGAATAACGTTGCTCCCTGATGTGGTGTGTTTGACTTACCCTGAATTGTAAAGGATGGAGCAAGATATCTGTTTCTGAAATCACATCTATAAAAATTGTTGAATATTTACTTTCATTAGAAGTTTTTTCAGTTGTTATGGGCAGTAATTTATAGTTCACTGTAGTGATCTAATGCACTGCTTTGAACTGATTTTTTTTATTATTATTAAAAGGTAGAATTCAGATTAGCTTAATTATGAATTTGCATTTCATTATGCATTATCTAATTATGTTCATTTAATTTTTCTCCAATTTCAATATTAATTTTGTTTGATTGTGTTCGTCTTGCATTGAAGTATGACTTGGAAATTAAAACTTGCATATTTTGAAATATATTGCTGTTCAGCAATTTATGTATTTTATGCTGTAAAATACGTAAAGTAATAATTTTTTCAACACTAAATATCACTGGGAAAATATCCATCACTTTTTTGAGAGAACGGAAACTCAACTTTTGTAATGAAATTAAGTTTCTGAACATTAATCCTCAACCAAAGACTTGAGCAGTATCCAGAAGGAAACACTTGCAATTCTGAAGTAGCATCCAGAATGTCATCACTGGGATTCCTTATGCCTTCTTTATCCCTGTTCATACCATCTTAAGATAGTGATTTTTACTTATTTATTTTTACCTGCTATTCAGGTACAGACGAGTATTTAATAGTAATTAATAGTGTGTAAATCTTACTTTAAGTGCAGTTGTGTAACAGTAAGCATAGAACTATAAAACAGAACTTCAAGGCTCCTTTTAAGAAGGCTTACAGTCTTAAATATAATTAGTCAACCAGACTTTGAAGTAAATATTTTAAAAACTTTGCTGTATAATGACTCCAGAGCTTTCATATAAAATGATTCTGCTAATTTCTGTATGATCATTGAGGCTGTGGCTGTCTAGTATGCTACTAGGCACAATCAGATGGTAATTGATGATTGCTGTTCAAAGACACAGTTAATGAGTACAAGGGAGTATGGTTTTATAGCACTTACGTTTTTTAAAGAAAAAACACTAAACACAACATTAAAGCTAGCTCCATTAAATATGCTAACATGTTGTTATACTGTTCTACACCAGAGTTTAAAAATGAGTGCCTGCTTTTCGTGTTTCAATTTCAGAAGCATTTCATGCAACATATCTAGTTTGTCAAAGTGTTCTTTGCATTAAAAAAGCCAGACTTCAGTTTTTTAATCTTGTTGGGGATGTGACATGCAAGACTTGTATTTATGCCCAGCTACTTTAATTCTGAATAGCGCTTCACTACTGGAAAGCAAACAACTATGTTGTAAAGAAAATATCTTTCATGGATGGTTTAGTAAGATGGCACCATGGCTTGGAGAGCCAGAATGGCCAGATTATCCACACTAGCTTCATCCTACGGGTGAATAAATGATATTCTGCTGCCTATATTCAAATTATTAATTAGATTGATAAATATAATATCTGATGACAGAAAAATGAGTTTTGACTTTGCTATATTTTCAAGAGATGTGGGCTGGGGGAAGGCTTCTTGTATATCCAATCAATTGTCCTAAAAATTGTCAGTGGTTTTGATGTTACACTGGCAATTCGTAATGTTAGAAGTAGCATAATGTAGTAGCTTTTTTATTTAAAGCTATCCATTGTATGTATTTCTGTTTATTCTCCAACATATGTTCAAGCTTGGGTCCCCCAGCACAAGAAAGATGTGGAGCTCTTGGAATGAGTCCAGAGGAGAGCCACTAAGATGATCGGAGGGCTGGAGCACCTCTCCTATGAGGAAAGATTGAGGGAACTGGGCTTGTTTAGCTTGGAGGAAAGAAGGCTCCGGGGAGACCTCATTGCAGCCTTCCAATCCTTGAAGGAAGCTTATAAACAGGAGGGGGAACGGCTGTTTATGAGGGTTGGATAGTAATAGGACAAAGGGGAATGGTTTTGAACGGAGAGAGGGGAGGTTTAGGTTAGATATTAGGAGGAAGTTTTTCACACAGGGGGTGGTGACACACTGGAACAGGTTGCCCAAGGAGGTTGTGGATGCCCCATCACTGGAGGCATTCAAGGCCAGGCTGGATGTGGCTCTGGGCAGCCTGGTCTCTAGTGGGTGGCAGCCCTGCACATAGGAGGGGGGTTGAAACTAGATGGTCATTGTGGTCCTTTTCAACCCAGGCCACTCTATGATTCTGTGATATGGTTGTTAATGTTAGTTTATTTGGATTTGGGAATAGAAGCATTTTTCTGGTTATATATTAACTATACTATGAATGTGGAAATGCCCAAATTGGCTTTCATGTGAGCAAGTTTAAACCAGAAAGCAATACTCTCTGATTTTTCAAGTCAGTATTATTAAATACATTTGCCTCCTCATAGTCAGCATTATAACTGATCTGTTTGTTGTTGTTGTTGTTCTGTATTATCTGACCCCTGTGTTGCCATAAACTATGCTGTTTAAGGTTGGGTAAATGAAAGTGTGGATGACACTTCACAAATAATGGCAATATGGCACAGTTTTGCTTTCCAGTGGCTCCTAGGGTGCAGCTTCTGTGCAGGAGGTACTGCTATCTATCACTATCAATTCAAGATGGTTAGTATAAAGGTCATATCTCAGGATCACTGTTGGGATCACATAACCATGTATTTAAAAGAACAAAAATGAAAAGCCAGTTTGGGTGGTTTGAGATACAACAGGAGTGATGAAACAGGTTAGATGGGCTAATCTGAAAGCTTGTAAGTGATAGACGTAGCTTTCACTCAGGAAATCCTGTCTGGGTAGTGTTTTAAAGTAGTTGCTGGTGTTGTGATGCAGTGACCTTACTTCAAGTATTTTTGGGGAAGAAAAAAGAAATAAAAAACAAGTCACCACACAGTTATCTTTTTTGTTTCTTTTTTTCTCCTCCCTCCATTTGGTGTCATTACTTAGAGACATTTTTTTTTCATGTAGTCTTAGATGCCTGATCAGAAAAAGCCCTTACGTAGACTGGGAGTAGTGCTTTGAGGATTAATCTGAACCTCGGATTGGGCTTTTGACCACTTTGTCCTATAGTTTAGTGCAGGTTTGATAAAAATAAATATTTTTTGTACTATGCCGGAATATTTGATCTGGAAACCATTGGGGAAGCAATACAAGTGCAGATGAAGTAGCCTTAATGTGACTTCCAATTTTGGGAAATGACTGTAGCATTTTCCTTGAAAAAGACAAGGTAACCCTTTGTCTCCAAATACTTTCTACTGTTGCATTGTCAAACAGCTGTTTGCTTAAAATTGAGGTTGAAGTAAGTTGTTGGGTTCTGTTCCATACAGTAATGCTCATCTGGAGTATCTAATCTCAATCCTTTACTAGATGGCAATAGGAGTCTTCAGCTGGATTAGATAAGATTCCCCAAAACATTTGCTGTTATTTATGTGGAGCCCTCTGAAAAATATTTATTAATTTAAAATAGTAACAGTATATCTGAAGAGTAGTTTTTATACTGATATTTATTACTAACTTTACAGCTGTTGCCACTTACAGCATGTAACATTTCAAATAGAGAATTAATTGGAGGTCCTTTTTCTGAAGGCAGCAATGGTGTAAAAATGTTTTTACTTTATCAGGACAGTACAACCGTAAATTTAAGCAGCAGAAAATGCAGCAAGCCTCTGTGCTTTCAGTTGATGAAGTCTCTGGGAGAGAGCTGCCATAAACCTATTCTTCTGCCTTAGGCATCTGCTTTTAGCTGCTGTCAGAGATGAGACCTGGGGCTAGATGGACCTTTGTGGTTATGCAAAGTGAATGCCAGGCTTGGTAGGACACATGGCACATGTACTTGCAAATTATGGACTTTAACAAGCTAATGATTTGGAAAGCTACTGAACTCTGGACTAATTTTTGAGAAAAGTTATTGTAATAATAGAACATACCTGTGAACTAAGCACAGAGTGTGTACATGTATGTATGCTCAGGGTGAATTCCTGTTGGGTAGTGAGCCAGCTGCCCAAACACAACTTTGTTACAAGCAAAGTCTGCTTCTTAGTGAGAATAGGTACTCTCTGAAGACCAATCCAATGAAGTGTCTGTCTTTAATTAAAAGTATTAAAGATTTTGTATCTAATTTGAAATTTGATCTAGAGCTCAGCAGAGAGGAAGGCAGCAGTTTAAGGTAGGTAGCTTCCAGAAGAGGTATGTTATTGCTCTGGGGTGATATCACTCAATTCATTTCGGAGCAAGTCCTGAGTCTTCTCTGATTAGATGTTTCAGAGGTACTGGGTGCTATGAAATGAATTACTGGTCAGAATTCAAGAGGTGTGATAGCATAAAGTTTAATATTAAACTTTGAAACTTGAACTTACAGTTGGCTTTATTGATGGCAAAAATTTGTGTTACTATACCATTCCACACAGATTTCAGTAATTCAATAAAATGCAAAATCAGACTGTTTTAATTTCATAGGACAAGTGATGGTTCTCTATATACTGAAAGATTAAACCTTGGTTCATATCACTGTACTGTTATATGCTGTAATGATACAGAAGGTCTATTCATAAATTAAAGAAAAAGCTAAAAGCAGTTTTAGTGCTTGAGTGCCACTCCTGCTTTGGATGTTGCATCTGTAAATAGAAGACATTGATTTGGTGTCACTAGTATTTTTTAATAGGATTACAAAATACAAATAGCATTATGTAAGACAGATTACCTATGGCTTTAATATAGGGTTGTTTCTAGGCCAGAGGCTGCATTTTGCTCAGTTATATATATTTGTTTATAACCAAGCACATTAGGATTAGGTTTAGCAGGATACTATTTTCCAAATACATAGTATTTTCAGGTTAGATTACTTCATCTTTTAGTTTAAAATCTGAATAGTGATTTATTTGCTTCAATTGTTTTCAATTTGGATAACTTCTTTGATCAGGATCATTTAAAAAACAACCTGATTCTCAATGGTAAGTTTGCTTTTCTTCATTGAACCATTACTTCTTTTCCTGCAGAGTGCCACTTTATTCCAAAACCAACATTAAGACCTTACGTATTTCCTGTACATCAGACAAAACGTCATTGCACATCAGATCAGTGAAATGTTGATAATTTTTTTTGTACTGAACTACAAGGAAAACTATATTAGCAGTTGAATTCCAAATAATTTATAAAAGGCTTCATGCATGCAGTACTGCAAGTTCTTGACCTTTTAGTGAATGAAATTTCAGGAAGCTTACATAGCTGGCACAGAGTAGCTTCATGTGACTCTACATTGTTGTCATTGCTTTATTCTCTGAATGCCTGAAATGTGCCACTCCCTATTGGATGGGCAGAAGAAAGTCTTTTACAAAGGTAGTGTTTCCTTTCGGAAAGCTGAAATCTTTGAAGTATTCAGAAACAGCCTCTGTTCATTACTGATAGATTTAGTTAAAACAAACAAAAAAACAACCCCTCTTTAAAAAACAAAATAAAATAAAATAATTCAATTTTTCCATTTCCCCATGACTTATACTCAATTTCATTCAAATATATTGACATCCTCTAGTTTGAGCACTGAGGTTTCTTTGAAAGCTTCTCTTACCTAGGTATTTTCCCACTAAGGAAAGATTTGGTGGTATTTTCTGAATGACAAGTTGCATTTAGTGTACATGGAAGGAAAAGGAGGAAAGGATTTAAGCGGTGGTGAGAAGTTACTATTGCATATACACAAACAAAAAATAGTTAGCATTTTAGGAAGCTCTTTTGAAATTCTCTCATAGGATTTCTTGTGTTGTGACTTATGTATCTCTTATTACAGTGAGGTACTTTTCCTATTGGCTTAGTTTTCATTTCTGCAGAGCTCTGTTCTAGGAGTACTGAAACATGGCTTCCACATGTTACAGGTGATAAGAAGTTTGAATGTGATGCAGATAATCACTCTACATTCTTAGAAGATGATGAATTCTTGAATTCTTGTAGCATCTTCAATTTGCCTTTTCTGGGCAGCATTTGGATGGATCCTGATGTGTTCCAGAGGGGATGATCCTTGTTTCTGAGAGATTTGAGAAGCAGGGTGCTGACTTTTAGGATTTTTTTATGGTGGTGATAATTTCCAGTGAAAAAGCGGCTGGAGGGGCATCTTAAGAAAAGTTCCTTTTGCGTGATTACATTCAAGTTATACCTCAAAGAGATAAAAATACAATGGAGTTTGAAGGTCGATGTTCTTTAAATACCAAGGAAGCAGCTGAGAAAGCCCATGGCTTTCTGCTAAGCTCAGCTCTCTCTCTACCCCTCAGTTTTAAGTAGACGGGAATTAGTCCTGGAGACATTGTGCACTGAGTTATTAAATGACAATCTGATCAAGGACACAGCTGTGATTTGTATGACTTTCACATCTCTCTCTTCGAATATATGAGACTAGTGGGAGTGACATTCTGTTGTTGTCTTTATGGTCTCTTGTGGTCCTCAAGTGCTGAAAAGGAGGAGAGGGATAGTATTTGGAAGGGGAGAATGATATCTCTATGAAGTCATTTGTCAGCTTGCTCCAGGCGGTAGTGAGGCAATCATTTCCTTTAGTTTAAAATGAAATGTGGGTATTTCCATTGAAATGGGATTACTCACAGTGGTGGCTGAATGTATTTCACTAACTCTGTCCTCAAATGAGATTTTTTTTTTTGTAGTTCTTTTCTCTTCTATACTTTCACACTAGCCCCAGACATTTTCTGCGTTCTCTTCTGATGGTATTTGAGCAAACAAAATTTTCTTAGTAGGTTATGTGACAAAAGTTATTAAAGTAAGTGCATAAAGTTGTATTTCGAGGTGTCAGCTTTGAAATATTTCAAAAATACGCATAGTATAGACTAGCCAAGCTCTGTGTCTGTTCTTGTTTGTTGTGCTATACCTATGGACCATGAGTTCTCCATGAGACCAGGCTGTTCATTTCTTCTTAATCTGCATGGTTCAGAAGTAAGGTGCTTAAGCAAGCTTTATAAAATACTAAAAAATAAATTGAAACTGGGGGAGAGAACGATAACAGCTGTATGATATGAACACTAATGTCTCCTCTTTGATGGTTTATCACTAGTGCGCTTGTTAAACTTGGTCAATAAAGCTGCTTCCTGTGGTAAATAATCCATGGAATATAGTGAAATGGGAGAAATGCATGCAATGGCAAGCTCTTCTCTGTATTATTACTCTCTTCCTGCTATATCCTCAGCTGTTCTGAATGGGAAGGATAGAAAGAGACTACCTCTGTGAAGTGGTCTGTGCAAACCACTGCCAAATGTTTTCTGTGCTGAGCCTACTGAATTAGTAAAAAGTGAAATGATAGGTGCTGAATGGTTGTGGAAATAAAAATGATCATTTCATTTCACATACAGAACTTAGGTAACTATCAAGGCCTTTAATAGTAGGAAATAATTGAAAATCTACATGTATTTTTACATAGACAAGTACATGGCAGATTTTCTTATTGTTTTTGTTCTTCTGGAAGATTTGTATTGCAGAATCCTTGGAATGGAGAAATCCTGTATTTAGCAAGGTGTAAAAATATTCATGTTTGGAAAGCTGATTTTTCATTTTCTACAGCTTGCAGTGACTCGTGTCTGGAACATTAAATTAAATTTTTCTGTAATATTTTCTTGGTGTTATTTATTTTCAGAGTGAAGTCTATGAATATTGCCCTTGTGTATGCATCCTTCCAGATACAGAATTTTTTACTGCAGTTGAATTACAACCTAAGTCAAACATCAGTTTTTTAAATCAGAAAATGTACTTTGTCATGTTTGGTGTTAATCTAGGCCTTACTTGAAGGATAGCTGAAACTACAATTGATGTTGATTCTGAATTAATCCATTCTGTAATTTGATGCAAGAAACTGATATTCTCATGGGATTATAACTTCCTTCATAGTGAACCGATTATAACTCGGTTTTCTTTTTTTCTATCAGTCATGTCTGCATACAGTTTTTGTAACATTTGGAATTATGAAGTCTTTGATTATAAGATTTCCTACTCCTTATAGCAATGATTACAATAGGTGATATATACAGATATATTTTATCTCCACATGGTTTTGAATGCTTTCATCCCTGTCAAATTTGGTATTTATTAATAAAATAATTTAGTTTTAGGATTGATTTCCACCCTCTTCCTCCTTGCTCTGCCTCTTCCCCCCCCTTCCCCCCCATTTAAAAATAACTTCTTAAAAATGTTTTTCAAAGATTCATTGACTTTGATTACTGGCTAATCCTGAAGAATGAATAAGACTCTCTTGATCTTAGAATAAAAGATCTATTGGCATAACACAGCCTGGAACTTCTCATGGGTGCCACATTCTCCAAAACTAAGTACATCTGCCTGTCTTGCCTAAAAAATGGAAATCACCATGATGAATCCAGGCGTCAGAGGTGATGTAGCTGTTTGCTGTTGCTGCTGGTTCTTGACCTTTCCAGTGTGTACCCTGAAATGTGTGCTAGGGGAATATCTGTGAAACGTCACCAAGATGGAACAGCAGAAAAAAAAGCGGTGAGTGCTTCCAAGGGATACTGCTGCTGAATGAAGTGGTCCTGTCCTCTATCGCATGTGGACTCATAAAGCTACATATGTTGGCTTCTCTCCCATTAATCTGTACGTCTCTTCATAATCCTGTGTGCTGTCTCTTGGTCTCTCTGAGTGATCTGCAGAGTGCCTGTGCCACAGGCATGCCTAGTATGAAGCACAGATGCAAGGAGGAGGCTTGACTTCCTCAAGTCAGAAATTCTTTCCCTTTCTTCAGGCTGATACAGAGAGGGGGTAAACATAATAGATAACTGTGGAGTGACACCTGTTGCTTTCCACCATGTCCTTACCCCATCAGCTCATTTGAGTGCAAGGAGGTTGAATGCCTCCTTTTCAGGAAGAACCAGTGGTCTGGCAGCTCCAGAAAAGTCGGCTCCTGGATAGATTTCATCTTTGTTTGAAGAGGCTGATATGGGGTGCCTGACCAAATGGTCATGGGTTTGCTTTATGCTGTGGATATGTCAATACTCTGGCCTTGCTTCCTGAAGCTGTTTGAAACCAGTGTGACCCAAACAACTGCTTAATCAGCCCATTCTAAGAACTCAGACAGTTAGCTATAGATAATATCACCTAATTCCATCATGAAACGATAGGGACTGGGTAGTGAAAAACCTCCTGACAAGAGCTGTTTTGCTTTGAATAATGCGAACGCTGCATCCTCCCAGTGAGCCCAGAGCTATTCCCCCGTAGCCACGGGTCTTTGTTACTGCTTCTGACAGTCTGCATGTCCTTTCAGCAGTGTGATTACCAGAGCCCTGCTGCAGTCAGGCTGAAATGTGAGGTGATCATCTAGCTGATGTCGCTTGCTCCTGTGTGTGGAAAGTTTTTACAAAAGAAGGCTTTAGCAGTTTTTATTTTTCAGGCATGCTAATGGTCAGCAATAAGATATTATAAATACTTTTGCAGATCACTGCTTACTCCAGACTCTCTATCAGAAATATGAGGAAAAAAGTATATCTCACTATAATAGGAGTGCTAAATGTGTTGCAAGAGAGAGAATGTTTAGCCAAAAAAAAAAACAACCCAAAACTTTTTTTTTTTGGTGGCAAGCAGTGCCTTTATTATAATCTCTTCCATAATCATTTTAAGAAAGCAGAGGTTGATTATTTTTTTTTTTCACTAGTTCATTGTGGCTTTTGTGAATGTTACTGAGAAAGTAACTGTGTATTAAACTCAGAGTTTCAGACCTCTGTCTGTACAAGAAGGTATCTATTAAGTTTATACATATATGCATATATGTGTTACTTTTGATAAGAGAAATAACAAATTCAGTATATGAGGGAAAACTACAAGACTGGAAGATAGCTTTCAAAAATATTGATTTCTAAACAAAGTATTTTTGTTCAATATTAATGTAGCTTACTGAATTATTTTTAAATTGTGGGAATATGTAGTTTAAAAGGAGTAGTACGATAAGTTTATAAACTCAAGCATAAACTTATTAGTGTAGTCAATTTTGATAAGTAAACAAACTGCTGGATGAGTGAAGCTACGTCATAAACATGTGAAATAAAGCCAAATATACCTAATAGAAATATAAGCTGTGATTATTTTATCCTTCTTTCTCCCTAGTCTCAATTTTAGGCAATTTTGCTTGCTGATTAATGTGTGTGGAAAGGAAGATGAGAAAGAAGGCAAGGTTGGATAAAGGCTGTTGCCTCATCTGGCTCACAGCTGGTGCCATCCCTTTAGGAGAGCTTTGATTGCAATAAGCACGTGCTTTAATTGCCCTGCAAGATGAAAAGGCTGGGGCATTCTATTAGCATCACTCACATGACAAAATAAAAAAAACTGCTTTGCGTGTTTCTGACTATTGCTTTAGCTTTCAGTTTTTTATTTAAAAATAAGTATTGCAGCTTTTAATCTCCATGAATTTTACACTGCAGTGGTCCAGAAAATTGTGTCATCGCTCTGGAATATTTAGTTAAAAGATCCTATACTAAGGCTTAATAATTCCTGTCACATTATTTTAGCTTAAATATGTAAAAGTCTTTCTTGCTTTGTTTTTAAAGGACAATCTTAAGGTGATAATTTTCATGGATATCTTTCAAGTTGTTCTTTTTTTTTTTTTCCTTTCCTGCCAGTAAGTGCCTCTGTCAGCACACTTCAATACTTAGACATATTTTACACATAGTTAAAGGATTAACTGGAAATACCTGCTCTTTAAATGTTGTGAAACCTGCTATGTCAGATATACAGGAGATTTTAATTTAGCTACATGCTGGATGAGGAAAACACCTTCTCTTCTTTTCTATGCTTGCTATCTGTTAATTTGGCACCAGTGTCCCCTAAGGACTCTGTAGTGTTGTAGACAAGTCATCTTGTAGTTTTGATCATCTTTGGTTAACCTCTTCTGATGTGACTGAAATTTGAGGAAGTGGGTTTTGAGGGATGGCAAATACAACACAGAAAATATAGATGGATCATGGATTTATGCTGTGCAAGCATGTTATGTTTCTCTTTTTTCCCCCTAATTCTTGATTTGCTTTTTTTTCACTTAGTGGTGAGGGCTGTGCTGATCTTAGAAATAATAATTATAAACCTAGTATATCATTCTTGAGTTTTTAGAAATTAATTCTGAATCTTTGCCTGAATTACTTCTCCTATTTTATTGTCTGCTGGCTTTATACTACAATTCCTTCCACTATTACTTGAAGTCAGTTCTTGTCTTTATGGTAACAGTGCTTCAGGAATACGAGCTGCCTTGAGGTTTGGTCTTTCTCAAGATCATTTTTTAATAGATTGAGAAGCATAAGCCTGAGCTCAAATCCCTACAGGATTCTGAACAGGCTCGTTTCCTGGTATGGCAGTAGTACCTAGTTAGAATTTTAAAGCTACCCTTCATAGTATAAGTAGAATCAGTAATGAAAGCTCCAACCTTGCACTTGTTCCTCTTCCTTATTTGATGCATAGTCTGTACTTAATAGCTAGTGTTCAATAGCAATAAACGCTAGTGGACATTTGTTGTGTTCTCATTGCTGCTGTTTTGACCTATTTTGCTTTTCTGTCTTAAAACACAGAGCAGAGTAGTTACACACCAGTAGCTCTAAGCAACTGAAACTTGGAGCAGGGAATGGAGAAGAGAATGTACAGGAAGGTACATGAACGAAATCTTCGTGTAGCAGTGTATAAATCAGTACAGTTTTGTTTTCTTCTCTCCAAGAACTAATGCTATATAGTAGGATTTTTTTTCAATGTGGGTTTTTTTTTTTTAGTGTAAAGTATTTGGAAGTCTGACAGCTGATTACTTCCATGTTCTTTGATGGTACAGCATCTCTAATGCTTAATTCATACTTTAAAGCAACCCTTTTATAACTTGGAAGGACACGTCCAGACTAGCACTTACAATGATTAATATCAATTATTTTAACTACTGATTGCATAAGTTCACATTTCGAAAGCATGTGACTTCAGTATATCAGAGAATGTGCCTATCGTTAAATAAGTGTTAAATACAGATGCTTGTTGCACTTCAGTGGCTAACACTTGAAGATAAAAATAATTCTCATTCTTTTTTTTGGATGTTACTTGCCTTTGCACTGAAAGAGCAGAAAAACTAAAATGTCTCAAACTTGTCAAATAGCAGGTCCTGGGTGTCCGTGTGGAGTGATGGCGTGTCATTGTGGGTGTGTGAGCAGCTCCCAGAATTCAGAAACCTGGGTGTGGAGATGGGGCAAGCAGCAGCATGGATATGATGAGATCTTCCCAAAAGAGAAAGGGATGATGGTTTCATTCAGTGTTTTCAATAAGCATGCTTGGCTTTTGAATACATTGCCGACCTTTTATCAAAATGGCTGTAACTTCAGGACAGTATGACTAAACTGTTCTTCTATGCACTCATGCTGAGAAAGCAGACTGATTCAGACTTCTGTTTAAATAGTTGCATGTGTAGAGGTTCCTCTGTTTTTGCAATGTGTCAGTAGTTGGACTGGCAGTAATTCTGCTATATTGTAATCTTTTGGTTTTGTACTTTTTTTTTTTCCCTCTTATGATTCAAGTTTCCAGTAAGTTGCAAATAGGCGTCTTTGTTCTTTATTTCCCCCTCCTTCCCTTAGTTTCTGTAAGTATAAGGGTTTCACTGGACAGGACAGTGAGAGAGAGCAGACTGTTGGAGGAGCAGAAAATGAAACCTCAGAGCTCTCAAAGGATAAGTAACTGGTAGTCACCAGATAACAAGACTTCTTCCCCACAACTCTTTTAAAGAAGTAGAGAGCAAGAAGTGTTTTCAGCTGTGTTGAAAGAAAGAATTGCAGATTAGAAAGTCATGGGGGGGGGGGGGGGGAAGGGAACCAGATTGTCGTAAGGAGAAAATTTGAAATAAGAACAAGAAAGTAACCCTTGTAGTGCAACTTCTCAATGCATTTATATGCTTGCGTAGACATTTACATAAGTGGTCATGGGATTTGAAGTCAATCTTTAGAACAAAATATGTTGTGCTTATTTCTGTATATATTTCCGTTCATTTGAGTTGACTTTTGAATGTGCAAATTCTTTCCCTACAGGAAGTTCAGATCAAATGGCAGCTTCAATTCCTTCATTTGTTATTATAGAGTGACATAGATCTAAACAGACAGAGAGAAAGCAGTAGCTTAATCAAAGTGGAATATGTGGAGGTTTTTTTTCAGTTCTGCTGTATGTGGAGTTAAGATTAGAAAGGCTAAGGGTAGCATATATTTAAGAAATTGTCAGCAGAATCTGGAACAGTTGATTTAGACATCTGAACTACATGAAAATATGCTTAAGTATTGCCTAAAGCTTGAATTAAGATGGCTTTGTCATCATCCTCTGAAAAAAGTCTGTGGAAGTGTGCTTATACATGGTTTATGTAGGTTAGCAGGGAGAATTCTTATTGCTGAGAAATTGTGTTGGGGATGTAGGTTAACGCTAAGAGGTTGGAAATTGCTTTTGTACAGATAACATCTGAAAATACTTTGTGTAGCTGCACTTTCCTTTTTTTCCATCCTTACTTGTTTGTTTATGTAACACCACATCTCAGTAAATCAAGTCTGATACCATTTATTCCTAACACACTATTACTAGAATTTCATTACGAACCAGAGCAGCAAAAACTTTACTGATGGTATCGGTGCTCTGGACATGCTAAAGGTCCGGGTGTCCATGGATAACAGTGGCCTTGATTACTGACCAGGCATCTCACTCCACCAGCACCAGCCCAGGTTACTTGTGTAGTTGTGCATGTGTGTGGTTCCGTTGTCCAATCATGTAACAAGGGAAGACTTCAAAAAGCAACCAGCAGGCAAAACCACCTTAGGCCTCTGACTGGAACAGTGTTCTCTAGCAGCATTAGCCATGTATAAAGTATTAATTACCCCTGCTAAGTCAAAGACGTCTGTTTTCTTAAACTTTCTTGGTTTAAAATCTCCCTCATCATTGTCCTCTTGGGTATCTGTAGTCTGACAGATACCCACTTCTGTAAATGACCAATGCTAGTTGTTTTTCTACTGCTTCTTGTGAGCTCATACCTTCTATTTATATTAGGCCTATCTATTCAGCTCTTTATATTTTTGAAGCTGGCTCTAGCAATGTCCTCTCCTTGCATTAGTTTCTGGTGGGACAGCTTTTAATATTAGTAAATATTCCATTGTAATAGTGACAAGTGTGTAGAAAACATGCCGATTATTTCTGTGGCTAATTTTTACTCAATATCAACAAGATGTTTCTATGAAAATGTATTACAGCTGACCTGTAAGAAAAAATGAGTTACTGTGAATGAGATACTGTTTATTGTATGTTTTTATATGAACATAATTTGAAATTGTCTAGTATTTCCTGATTCTTTTGGCTTTTTTCACTCTTTGTGCACTTCTACCCTCAGGTTCACGTTTATGTACTTTGAAAGGAAATGTAAGGATTCCACGTTGTCTCTAGGGTGATAGCTGCATTTGAGAAAAGTTTTTTCCTTCTTCTCTTTCTTAACAAAGAGATAAGCAATTAAAACCACAAAAGAAAATCCTCCTGTACACTTTTTCTGGGTTGGATTCATTAAATGTGTAACAGGCTGTTGTAGCACCATCTCTGTGATCATAGACGTGATGATAGAAAATAGACTTGGCAGATCAAGGCAGTGTGATGAGATGAATCTGTCCCATGTCTTTTCCCACTTTCCCCGAGGCAATTCTTCTTAGCACAGTAACCTATTTCCATCTTACTGGGCTATTTTGCAAATCTCATTAAAATATGATTAAAATGAAAGGCAACAAAACTTATAAGACAAACTTGATTAGACGATGAACTATTACATTCATATTACCCCTAGGTACTATTTGATAAGTATAATTTAAACTTTATTTGTATTTGAAAGCAATTATCTGTTCTAACTAAAACTTCGTTTCTCGAAAGCATTTATTTTAATCTCAGGTTTTGGAAGATTTAAATATCTTAATTTTCTTGGTAATTGATTTATGTTTGTTAGAGCCAGAATTACCTTTTTTTTTTTGTAATCTCATACATAATGTATGTCTTCTGAACTCAGCTATGAGCTCAAATACAGATACAAATTGTGTTTAATCTTTAGTTTAACTTCAATGTCAATCTTATACTTTTGCAGTGATGATAAACTTCTGTGTTGATTGACTAAATATGGTCATAAAAAGGGAGTAATTTACCATACCAGTTATCTCATAAAACGCAATAAGTGCATAAAGAGGGGGCTGACTTTTGAATTCTGGCTAGGAGGAACTTACAAGTCTCTCCTTCCTGAACATGTAGAAATTCAATTGGGAGAAAGTGTCGTTTGGTTCTGTTCCAAAACAGACTTGTGGAATTTCTTCTTGACCACTTTCCTACACTCAATGGATTGTTTCCTGTGTCATGTCACGTATTTAAATTAGACAGGATGTATTTTAGCAGTTTGCCATCTGTGAGCGTTTGTTGGGCTTGCTGTTGAAGAAGGAAACTTGTGAGAAGCCTCCTCACAAGGCCTCTCTTGTTCTTTAACCACTCAGGAATAGATTCTCTTGGCTTGACATTTGGCTCAGATGGGACTTGGTCTGGTGAGGCACCAGAGCTTTGTGAATTTGAGATGGGTAGTGAGTCACATAGATTACAATTGGAGAATATTATCCATTATTCCTGCTTAGATCTGATAGTTATTACCATGAGACTGTCAAGTAAAAAAGTCCCTCTCCATTCCATTCCTGGTGAGTTACCTGTCTTCTATTTTTTTTTTTACTAGATTACTACTAGACCATACATTCTTAGGGTATTCCCTGAATGATAGTTAATTGCTGTTTTGTTTTTTTTTTTTTTGGGGGGGGGGGGGGGGGGGGGTTGGTGCTTCTTTTTTTTCCTGCTAAGGCAGGAACCTATGCCCAAAATTCAGTCCTAAAATCTTAACACCCCAAATGACCGGAGCTTACTATTGGCTGGTAGCATTTCACACTTCAGTATTTTTTGTTTATTTGTACGGTCATTGCAAACTGCTCCTAGAGAGGACAAGTATTGAGTGTTTTTTGTGTTTTTTTGGTTTTTTTGTTTTTTTTCCTGTATGTATGTTCCCAGCTAGTTGTTTTGAGGCTGACACAGAGAAGCAGAGTTGTACTTTTCCTCTCTGGTATCTGACAGGCTGGTTTGTATGTAAAGCAGCTCAGTATGAAAATTTACGTTGCTGTGAATTGACCTGGGGCACACCTGTACCACAATACCTCTCAGGCTGGGAGCATCAGACTTGAGAAGAGGCCAGCTTGTCTCTGCTGCTGCAGTTGAGATCAGCACCTGGCTCTGTGTTGATGGAGGTTTCTTGCACCTGAGTTTCTTCAGATGTAGCTGTGCTGTCTGAGCTTTGTGAGGTAAGACTGTTACCTGAGGCGTCTTGGTGCTGAGCACAGCCTAAGATTTATTATAAAGAACAAAAGCTCATAAAGAACAGGAGCAGAGGAAAAAAGAAACAAGATTCTATGATGCTGTTAATACATAAAAGGTTATTGAAGTCTCCACCAATTTTTGGATGCTGGATCATTTCCCACCATCCATTTTAGATGGAGGAAGGTAGCTGAAAAATGTGGTAGAAAGCTTTGGAAAATGAGCTTGTAACTGAAGACTGAACATTAGAACACTTAAAATAGAAAAAAAAAAATATATATATATATATGGTGTTTTAGGGTGGGCTTTTTTTTTTTTCCCCCAGATTAATTTAAAGCATTCTTGTTTATTGAAGTATGGGAAGAAGTGGAAAGCAGAACTTGTGTGTCACGCTCAGCAGTGATTCTCATGACTTCCTTTCATGTTTCCCTCCATGCTACTGTATAACCTCAGCATTTGGGACTATAATTTGTGTGCTTGATAGGCATCTTAATTTCTTCAGTAAACACCCATGAACAACTGATTTTATTTTTTTTTCTTCCCCTTATTTTTTTGTAGTTTATTAGTTTATTAGGGGATGACCACAAAGCTAGTTAGCTTTCTTTATAATACTGAGTTGTCATTGTCGTCTTTTTTTTTTTTCAGTGCAAGGCAGGCAAATGTGAACTACCTTTGTTAAAGTAATCAATGAAGTCCAAGATGATTTATGGAAAGCAGTGGGTGACCTCTATTTGTTGGAACGTCCTTTGTCATCCTGATGCTTGCAGGCAGTGCTGCTTTACAGCAGTGGGCTGTGAAGAGCAAGTGTGTATGCAGGGTGGTTCGTGTAGTGCTGAAATTGAATGATGGCATGAGAAACTTCTCTGAATCTAATACCAGGATGTAGAAATTTTTTTCCCCTGCGAATATAAACTCTTTTGTCAGAATATATCAAGCCTTTGTTACTATACGTTTTGGATAAGTGTTACATCAGATTGAGAAAGTTCTTGAGACTCTCTGCCACTTTTCTTTCTTACGGTAAATGCATTACCTCATTTAAGTTTCTTCAGGAAAGACCTTGTAAGAACTTTTGTGTATCCTCAGATGGATGATCCATGCCATAGATACAGATTTTGGAACATCTTTAGTGTCTTTTTAATGGCACCTGAGCACAAAGGTTGATGTCTTTAACTGGCAGGATTTCAACTGACTTGCATCACTGTCTGAGCTTAAGTATGCACTTTTTATTTCTTGCTGTACTATGCTTAAGTCTTTGAAAGGTAATGTATTGTGAAATACTGTAATTTAATTTTATTTCTCTAATGCAGGGAAGAAAAGCATACATGACATGTGAGTGCTGACTTCAGCATTTTCCAGTGTAAAGGAGAACAGTGACAAAGCCTCAGTTTCAAATAATGATTCCCAATTCATCATGATTTGAGAGAATGTGCTGTATTAAAAGCTGTTTTCCTTACATCATTTTCAATTGATTTAATAGCTATTAAATTGGACTTGATCTGTTTATGCCTTGTGCTAGCATGTACTGCTTTGGAAGGCCTCATTAGCTGTCTATCTTCAATTAAATTACTTCTGCCTGCAACAGGATTGTAATTCAGTTCATTATACTTTCTAGCAATCAGTGATATTTGGTCAATTGTCAGATGTTGTTTAATTAACTTAAGCCAATTTCCCCATTTCCCCCAGATGAACTTTCTAGGAGCTTTAAACCTCTCTTGCTTTCTCCTATATGACCCATAAATTATTTTCTGAGCACAGAGAAAAGCAGAATTCGGTCGAGGTGTAAGGAGAGGCATACTCAGTTACCTTTTTACATTTGTCTAACAAGCTTTTTCTCAAATGAGCATGATGCAAAATACACTTCTAAAAGTTCATGTTTCAGAGGAATTGAGATTACTGTTTCAATTTGCCACATTTCTGTATTACCTTGTTTTAATGACAGAAATTTAAACAACTATTTTGTAGTTCCTCACTAAATTTCTTAAAAGGGATGTTTAAAACAATTAGCAATGAGAGTATTTAATCCTGTCTGCTTATTACATTGTTTAAATAATCAATTCATTATAAGAGTGCATTATATGGATACATTTGTACCAGCAGCAGTTTACAAGTCGTTCACTTTGTATAAATTACTCAAACTCTTACCATGTAGCCTTAGTCCAAGTGTGTACTCTGCAGGAGACTGGCAGGGGAAACTGGCAGTGAGAAATATGTGGAAGACAGCCTCTCCCTGGAGACAGAGTGATCAGTGGGCAGCTGCAGAGAGGACTCTGCAACAAAGGCAAACGGTCAGAGGGCTGAGAAAGAAAGGCTAAGACAAGTGGAGTGTCTACGGGATTGGATGTGAAGCTTTTAAAACTTTCTAATATAAACATAAGAACTTGAAACAGTGGTCAGCATGTCTTGTTCTCAGAATCAAAACTTTTTTAATATTAGATTTTGTTGTCTTTTTGTAAATAGTCCTCAGTAAGCTCTGTAGGAAAGCTGAAATATCAGTTTCAAAGCTCTAGAACACACAGTGTTCTGCTAAGGCTTTAATGTTTTCAAAAAAAATAAAAAAAAAAAACCTGTTGATTGGGTTGAAATGCCTCTTAATCTATTGTGTTGTTAGAACTACTAAAAGTAGTAGGAAATTCTCAAACTGTAGATTTCTCCAGCTGAGTTAAAATGTTTATGCTGATTTTTCTCAAAATTTAAGCAAAACCAGAAATAAGGGAAACAATTACAGCAACATGTATTTAAAATACAAACCTCAATTTATCCAAAACTATAATGACATTAAAATATCTTAAATACTCTCTGGGCTTAAACCATCAAATATTCAAGTGTCTTTCTTAAATGAATGAGATGGAGTTTATCACGTAATTAAAACAGTCGTATACTTCAGTGTCTAATTATGGTCTATTAAACTGAACATAAAATGAGTGCCCGCAACAATCTGGCTTTGCTGAAGAGTGTGTATGGCAGGGTTCTTTTTGAAAAATATCTCGCCATGGGTATATGGCGGAGGCTTGCTTTTGTTAAGGTCAGCCACTTGGGAGTTCTCTATTTAGTGAATCATGTAGGTTGTGTAATGATTAGATGCCAAGTCACGATCTAGCACTTGGAGCTAATTTTACTTCCAATGTGCTGTTTTTGAATGTAGAGCTCTTCACGCTGACACTGTTATGTTCCCCTGTAGCTGAGGGAGGCTGCTCCTTGCTGCCAGGCTTCCTGCAAGGCTCTGAGCAGGACAGATGGGACTGGGGCTCTACAATGGCTTTGAGGCTCAGGTCCTGAGAATCCCAGTCATTTTAGGGGCTGCTGGATATGTTTGTATTAAAAAATCATCTGCTACCTGATGTTCTTTTTGCATTCCTGAATTGCATGCTCTTAAGGACGTGGGAGACTGAGACAAAAGTTAAGTATTGCTCGTTCTGACCAGCCCAGACATTGCCAAGCTATTTGAGCCAAGATCTGTGCTGCTCCAGTTCTGTACGTAACTCTTCCTCCTGTGGATCTTAAAAGTGGAAGTGATGCAGTCAGAATTGCATCAGGTGACTGATTAAGCACTGCTAGGGTCTGCCTCCTCTTGTATCCTGGCTACATCTGCACCATGTGGTACTTGGCTCTGGGTCTCCTCCGAGTTGTATGTAGTCATCCTGTTCTGTAAATCAATAGATGTTTTTGTGAAGAAGCAAGGAAGGTTTAGTTCAAAGTATTTGATATAATGTGAAGACTGTGGTACAGCTCCACAGGATGTTCTTGGATAGACATACTGTGTGTCGAGAGAGTATTTGAGAGTACAAGGGCCTGCCTAAGATGGTGTTAGAGGACTGTTGAGAGAACCAGGACTAAGGCAGTTTTATTAATGCCGTTCAATGCAAGCAGCACTCGAGTGAAGAATAATTCTAAAAATCTAGTTGAGGCAACCTATGAGAGCTGTGTAGTAAGCTAATATACAGTCTGGGTGGTCTAGCAGCTTGGGGCTTTATTAAGTCCCTGCTTATACTGCTAGCATTACACGTGTATTCAGTGTGCAATTTGACAAAGGGATCAGCACTGTAAAGCTGAGGGATGGGGAGAAAAGGGTTAGCCTGAAACACTGGAAGCTTGTTTATGTGCATGGATTTGGAGGAGGAGAAGGAAGAGTGAAATAGATAAGAGTAAAGCCAGGAGGATGTGGGTGACCAGGAGAAACCCCAAGGAACTGGAAAACTAAAGCTTGATTTGTGGAAAGTGTGACCCTTAGTTAAGGAGCAGCAGGGCAAGAACAACTTTTTGTACGTGTCTTATCCCTGGACTAAAATAGGCTTCTGAAAGGTATACTTTACATAGCTTTGAAGGCTGACTCCAAAATTTTAGAGTTGTAATTAATTCTGTATAATCCACTGCAAAAGCATAAGTTGTCTCCTCTGTTTTTTTTGTTTGTTTTGGCAAAATGACATTGGCTTTTTGAGGCTTCTTTCCTTTAGATAACATGCTCATGCTGAGCTAACTGTAGCAGACTCAGTTTCCAACTCTGTGTCAAAACTGTGATTATTTAGAATTATGCCATATAAGGGAGTTTGTGTCTCCAAGTTTTTTTTTCTGAAATCTTAGTATGAAGGTTTTGCAAAATTAAGAATTCAGTAGAAACATTAGAATAAATTTGCAAGCTTTAGACTTATAGTAATGTGCATTGTAATCATTATATGGTAAGGCATGCTGAAGTTGATGTAATAAATCATGTTTACACGAGGGGCAAGGATGAAATTGATGCTGGAAAACTTGATTTTAATTATTGATACGGATATAGGATAACACTTTGTTCTGCCATATGCCGTTTATGAAATATACATGGAATGGGGTGGTGGGGGAAGTGCTCCTACAAAAAGCTGGCAAGCATGTCCATAGCATTAAATATCAAAACCTCCCGATAAATGTTTTGCAAAATCTCTGTGGCATTGTGGGTCTGACTTCTCTGCCATTTCTAGCACGAAAGACCTGGTTTCTGTGTCCAGATACCTACCAGTAGGCTTCTGAGTGTTCTGGGGTAGACTTTTTGGCTCCGTAGTAATTTAAATCTTTCATATTTGTTGAAATATGGAAAACCCCAGTGCTGCCTGCTCTGCAAACCCATGCTGGGCCTGGTGATGGCACAGTGTTATGGCAGGGCCCTGTCAGTGCAGCCCAGCCTGTAGGAGGGCACAGCACCTGGTACTCACTGCCTCACAACAGCTCGTTGGGTTTTCTAGCCTTGTAGCCAAAAATCAGCTCTTATAAAAGTCTGTTTTTGTTTGTGTTCCTCTCTTCCTCCTAGGGCAAAAACAAGCCGCAGGCATTGTGGGCACAGAACTGTGGAGTTTAGTTTCTTCATCATCTGGTGTTAGGCTTCTTGCTAGAGGAGCCAGGTGACTTCTGTGGGTAGCCCACCTCCGCAGGTGAGAACTATTTCAATGCCCTGTAGCTTTAACAGATGCTATCAATAATCATGCTTGGTGCTAAAATACATGCACAAGCAAATGCAGATATTTTATTGCCATTTTACACAGACAGTGCTGCAGACTGTTTTGTTTACCAGCCAGTCAGCCTGGCTCTGTTCTCAGAGTTTCCATACCTGGGTTCCTGAATTAGCTGCATACATCCAGGTGCATTAGTTGCTTGCTTCTGATGAGTAATAAGGCAGAGGATGTACTTTGCAGAGACTTCAGTGGATGCAGCAGAATTTGTTCTTGAATGGGAGAGTAATTTAGACTGACAGATGTTCAGCAGAAGGTGCTTTATAATACAGATACATTGCAGTGTTTGCATATTTTTATTTAAAAAAAAAAGAAAAGTATGTCTTATATTCTGGCCATCATTGATAATTCCTAATAAGTGCCTAATTTGGATGGTGGACTGGGAGCTCAGGGTCAGGTCATTGAGTACTGCTAAGAAGACACAAACCAGAGCCAGATAAGCCTAATAGGACTATGCAGAACAGAGAGAGGAATGAGCATCTGTTACCCTGACGTTGTCATTGCCTGATTTTTTTTTTTGTCTTTTGAAGCTTGTGTAATTGTCATACTGGAGTACATCATCTGCTACTTCTTCATAGCCCAAAGTCATTTCAGCTCTCAATATGCTGTGTAAAGTAAGAGCTGCTATTTGACTATGCAATGTTGAACGGTGCATTGAAGCTACCTGAAAAAAGGCTTTGTAAAATAATCTTATATTTGAATCTATATTATTGAGAGTTTTTAATTTTCATTTTGTAAATAAATGAAGTTAATTTGCCTTCAAATAGTATCTCATTGTGAACATCTGAATTGTTAGCTATCCTTCTAACGCAGGTGGGATGGCAGAATATATATTTTTTTCCAACAACTGACTGGCACTGTTACTCTGTTTAATGCCACCTGAATTACTCCAAGTTCAGCATCTTTGATCTGGTTATATTGAGACCGTTGGGGTCTTTGTAAAAACAGCCAAGTAGTTTGAGTGGCTTGTTAACGAAACTATCACCAGTGTGAGGCTGTTTAAATATAAAACAGAAATTGTCTTAAGTGATGAAAAATATAGTTGTTTTTCTATAGCTGTGTAACCAGCTCTATTTTGAGTGATTTTCTTTTTTTTTGTTTTGTTTTTATGAACTCGATGAAGATACCTTTATAGTGTTGAACTGTCAGGAAAGCAGAACTTTTTAAATGTTCTCAGGAAACTGGAAGCTGAAAGTTTTGCACTGAGTGCTTTAAACTTGAATCTCGATCTCAAAAAAAAGTTCAAATGCTCTTTAATGTTTTATTTTGATAAAGTAGACATCTTGTCAGTGCTTAAAGTAAAAATAACATTAAATATTTAATGACACCATAGCTTTAACTTGCTGTGTGTTTTTAAAGCTCAATACTTCAAAGTGTGGTAGTAGCTCTCTGTGTTAACCTTGATTGATATATGTGTAACAGTCCTTTCAAGTAACCTCTAGCCACTATTTTATTTTCTTTTTTTCCTTCCTTAAGACTGTTTGAATGCTAGTTCCTGCTTTGGATTTGGCTTTGTTAACAATATACACATCTCTTGCTTTTTTTTTTGGATTTTGAAAGTACTGATTTAAAATTACTTTTCGCCTGTGGTGCTTGTGGCCCAAGTACTATTACTTTTCTGATAAGGAGGAACTGTGAATACATACAAACACTGGCTGTGCTGATGGATTATCCTAGACAGTCTGTAACAACAGTGAAAAAATAATTTGATTTCCACTTGCAGAACAGTACCATTGCAGCATAGGAATGAAATGGACTTTCATTTTTAAAACTTAGTAAATATATATTTGCTTATGTACTTGTAGAAATTCTGGATTTAGAAGATTCACTAAAAGTTTATTCACCAAGTCAAAAATGACCTAGCAGAATAATCAGATGTCAATATAGAATGTTTTCTATTCTTCGAGACTGATTCATAATTTGGAATAGGCTATACTTGCAGAATTCCAGTAAGACTGTGTTACCATAACATAGATGTTTGCACAGCTCCTGAACCAAAGTATTCCTTTATTGTTATGGTCCTCTGTTTTACTCACCAAAAGCCACTGATTGGTGGTGCTGCCTAAAAATGGAATAAAATAAATAGGTTGGGGAAAAAAATAAAAAAATAGTAAGGTGGGGGGGAGTATGGGGTGAGGGGGCAGCTCTTTATGTAGACATTAAGTAGTTCTGTGAATTTCCCCCTTCTCTTTGCAATATGTAATTTTACCTACAACTTAACGTCTGTTTGAAATCTGGTTTGTGAAGATATGTAATAGCATTTTCTATCTGGACATATTTCTGATACAGTGTATTAAGGTAAATAAATGAAAACCCTCTGTCAGCAAGAAAGGTAAAATATACTTGTTAACAAAGCCATTGCCTTCCTGGTTTCTGAAGTGGATAAACCTATTTTCAAGAATATCTTATTTTTTCCTCCATTTTGATGGGAAAGGATTTTCTGTTACTTTAGGAGGCAAGAAAATGGTCCCTGAGTAAAATGCAATGCTAAATCTTCACACATTTTCAAATCGTAGGTTAGAACATGGCCCTGTGCCGCAAGTCTAGCTGTGGCCAGGTCTGATGATGAGGTAACGACCCTATCAGGGTGTGACTTCAGGGAAAGATACAAACCAATAGAGTTAAAATAATTTGCTGTCATCAAAGGCTATCTTTCCCAGTCCAGTTAGAGAAATAGGTGAAGATCATTGGAGAGAAAGGCTAGCATAACTCATTAGAACTGGGAGTTTTAGTGATGGGAAAGAGGTGTTCAGTTGGAAGGTAAATTAGGTTGGAATATATATATAAATATATATATATAATAGCAGGTTGGAAAGTGAATTAGGGGAGCATATGATCGATGGGTGTTAAAGCTTTAATGGGCCATTCACAGATCAGTACTATGCCATGATAGTGAGTGATATATATTGGATGCATCTATTATAATTATATATATATACATATATATTATAATGCATCAATTTTAGTCGTGCCCTCAAAGGGGAAAAACAAAGTCCACTTGTGGTATTATTTGATTACTATATATTTATAAGCTCATCAATTTCTGAACCTTAAGGCTGCATTTGTTACATGCATGTGAGATCTGTCCTTTTGTAGAGAAACATTCTGCATTTGTTACCTTCTCAAATTGCTGAAAATACAGTGATTCCCAGGTTTTAGCCTTTTGGAAGCCAGGGCTGCAGCCTCTCTTGTGCAAGTAAAACCCATTCTATATATGGAGAACGCACTGAATTTGTATGTCAGGTAGCTATTTTACAATTCTATATGTGGTATACAATTTGATAGTCAAAAAGTGCTTAAAATGGGCTGTACTTAAATATAGAAATTATATGTAAATGATATTCCTCCTCCTCCAAATAAAAAGCTAAGTAACTTACGGATCCCCCATGATAATAATAGTACGTGTGAGCTCACATCATGCTCTCCTAGTGAAAGGAGGAGTCTGTGTTCCTGCAGAGCAGCTCCCTTGCTTCAGGAGCCTATTCAAGGAGCTGTGCCTGCTGGGACGTAGAGCTGCAGAAGGGCTGCCCTTCCAGCTGCTCCAGCTCTCTCCAGTCATGCTGAGCCAGATCCAAAGTAGCTTTGCTGTGTGGGAGGCAAATTGCAGATAACTGAATGGAACAGTTGGCAGCTGCAGCCTCTGAGGGGCAGGAGGATCATTCCGGACACCTTCCTTCTCAAGCTGCTGTGAAAGGGGTATGATGTGTCTGTTGCTTGTTCCCTGGGGTAACTTATGGTATCCCATTGCCTTCTGAGGTGGGAAGACGGTGACTCTCTAGACTTGCTGTTCTGTAAAGAGCATCGCTTTAATGGTGTAACAGATGTTAAAGCAAAACTTCTAAGTAGTTCATTTTCTTCTTCTGAGTAGGTATTTAATAGAAAGAAAAGATAGCACTTCTAATTAATTTTGTTGCAAATTTCCGGTTTTATTTTGAGACTTCTAAACAATTGGTTTCTTTGATACTAGCAAAACAATTCTGCAGAGATCATGTTCTTATGAAGACTCTTAGGCTTCTCTTAGTCTGTAGGAAATCATTTGACAAAATGCGTGAGATTGGGAAAAAACATGAAGAGAATAACTTATCACTGTTTTTGTTGTTGTTTTAAATTCAGTTTTGTGTGTGTCCACTGTTTCATCTGTTATTCTACAGAAATGAGGAAAGGGGAAAGATGGTATCTTCTGTCTCCATGCAGAAGCCATGCCACCAAGGAGAAAATGCTGGAGGTTTAGTCCTGCTTTTATGTAAAGGAGCAAATGCTGCTATGCAGTCTTTCTCCAGCTGTGATTATATTGAGAACTGTGCTGTGTCAGTGCCTGAGAGAGCCCAGTCTTTCCTATGGCAGGCATTCTCTGTGAGAACTTATTGTGAGAGCAGTCCTTGGGAGACACAGGTGGATAAACTTAGTTTCTAGGTGTCAGTCAAGATGCAGTCATGCTTTGAGCAGAGAGTTGCTAAATTTATTCCAACTGTTTCAGGAAGGGGAGACAGCTCAAGGGCCTCAAATCAAATTAGAGACACTACTGAGTTAGTTGCTTCCAGGTATGGTGGCAAATGCGATCGGACTGAGGAACTGAGATTTGGTCCAGTTCCAGCCAGCTCCCTCTTTGGGCATTAATATGTATATATGTTGCAGTCAGAAGTTGAAATAATGTCCTTTATACCAAAAAAAGCCTTTGGAAAGTTGAAGAACCCTGAAAAATTTTTGCAACAAAACAGGACTCACTATATTCCTTTCCTTTCCCTTGAGCATAGACCCGCTGTTAGCACTGCTGCAACGTACCACCCGCTGTGCTCAAATCCACTGTTTGGTCTCTATAAATGTTCTGCAAGCATGTATGAATGTCAGTGGTACCATTTTTTCCATATGGTGCCTTTGCTTCATATGCACTTCCGTGTCAGACGCTGTTTTGTCAGACTTTTCTTCTGCTGCCATCTACTGCATGGAAACAAAATGGAATGGAATGTTGGTGGGAAGGTTCAGCCTCTACTGTCATGCACCAACATCTGCCTCTGACATTGTGGGCCAACAGAATAAAAGAGAAGGCAATACTTTTGGAACAGCCATTGTATGTATTTTTTCCTACCTAGAACCAAGATTCTGATTATTGGCTGTAATCATCTTCCTTTTATTCTCTTTCCATTCTCTCTCTCTCTGGTTTCATTCAATCTTTTTGTAATTTAAGATGGTTTTAGTTTAGTATTTCAGTAATTTCTCCCATCGTTGCAGTGTGCCATCAGCTAATTGGTTCTGTTGCTGATGCTGTGAGGGGTTTTGTGTGTGCTGATAAATTTCCCTGTTCTGGGATGTATAAGCTGCACGTTTGTCTATATGTGTAGTGTGTCTCAGTGGTCCCTGTGTTTAAATGGCCTTAGGCATCCAGTGGTCAGGGATACTCCTTGTGCACAAAGGAAGGGAAAAGCAGTTCCCTCATGGAAAAAAAGAGAATAATGCTGGAGAAAGTCTTAACGCTGTGAACCTCACTGTGTAACAGTCTCATCAAATGTAATATGAAAGGAGGAAAGGAAGCCCATTCACTTGTGTCTCTGACAATGCCAAGCTGTATGTGCAATAGCTGCTAAAATAATAAAGTGAATGAACCTTGAGTTGTTTGAAGAGGACTCTTCTCAGTCTGGAGTCACTGCTGGGAAATCTTGCTCTCCTTGACAACAGCTCTGTGTGCTAAACAGCTTAAATGTTGTACGTGTGGGAAAGGTCTCTCTTCAACAGCTTCAGTGAAGTCGTAGAGTCATAGAACAGCTTTAGCCCTTTTGTCTTAGTTTAGTGTCTGCATTCCTTACATATTTCCAATTTTTTATATTAACTTAGTTTTGACACAAAGCAATCAATTTTCTAGTTTGCTGTCTATCTATATTGAGCGTTGTGAAAGCATTTTGCTGTATTGTGCTTATTGAGGGATCTTGATTTCGTACTAGCACTTAACACTTAGTAGTCACTCTTCAGAATTCATCTCCCCTCCTGAGTACATGGAATGTTTTTTGAGAGTGTGGTATACAGATAGCAGTTAACATTCATTCTATGTTTCGACATAGCTGGATAGCTTTCTTATGTCAGCATACCTCTTCTATCTTTAGGCTTAGATTATTTGATGTTAGATGATTCAAATCTACTGCTCCTTTTCTTCCTGCAATGTCTTAGACAGGCCTTGGTTGACCTAACTGCCAAAGTTTAAGCATTTTCAGATCACATGCCCCATGCATGAGTATTATCATATATCTTGAAAGAGTTTGAGACCATTTGGAAGGGAAAACCAAAAATGCATGAAAAGAGAGAGAGATGAGAAGTCAGCGTCATGAGAGAATTGCTTAGTATTTTTTTGGAATCTATTTTTTCTCATCTTTTTAACAGTGGGTCTCAAAACAAGAAATTGTACACTACATTGCACATTGCAGATATTTTTAACTTGAAGAGTTCAATAGGTCAAAAAGTAGCTTTGTTAACATGTAAATTGTTCAGTAAGACATTCCTAATGGCTATATTAGTTTAAAGGCTTCCTGAGACTAAAATGGTAATAAGATGTAAAACAAGATGCCGTGGGTAATGTTATGATTACTGAAAAATGTATGTAAATCAATGAGCATTTTTAGAGGCATACACGATCATTTCTGTCAAAGAAAAAACTTGCTGTTACGACTGAAAGCTTTCTCATAATAAAAATGTATTGTGGGGTAAGAAAACCAGTTCATAGGGTTCTTTTTAAGTCTCCACCTTAAAGAGTCTGTTTTCATAGCTGCCATCCTGACAAAGCCAAGTGACAGATTTTTGCTGTGGGTTTTGAGCTTACCATTAAATATAGCATCTCCATTTTTTCTTAGTGTTTTGAGTAGCCCACTGAGTAGCTACTGTCTGAAGAGTACGAATCACAGTGGGAAGCTGAAAGGGAATGGGCCTCCAGAACATTTAGTGTTTAATGGGGCTACAGCTGTAGTGAAGCAGTGTGCAGAAATAATTCTGATTAGACTTGGTCAATCAGACAACAAAATCAGACCTGCCCCTTCATCATTCAACTCTAAAAATTAATAGCTTCTGCTAAAGCCCGGTTAAAAAGAGATTTGTTCAATCAGTTATATTTTAGCTATTTTTGATGAAGTGTGCTGTCAAAAGCGGAGGGGAGCAAACAGTTAAGCTACTCAGTAAGAGAAGTTGCCTTTTTCATTTGGGGCTTCATTTTTGGAAGGAATGATTGAAGGTATGAAAATAGTGATCTTTTACCACAGTTAAATATTACTAAATGCAAATAACATTGTAACGTACAGTAAGTAGTTTATTATTTACAGTTTCATGCCAGCTGTTTTCATTAGAATATACAGTTGTAAATGTGTAATTAAAAAGCAATGTCTTCAAATGCCAGAGAAGCCAATTACTCTTAAATAACTTTGAATGGTGTTGCCTAATGAGCACTGTATTATCTGATGACAAACCTTTACATCAAAACCAAATTGCCTGTAACTGTAACTTCTGTTTTTCCAAGATTTTGCCTTCTCAGCGGAGTTCTTTATATCTCCAGAAGCATGGGATGTGCCTGAAGTGGGAACTCAATTAAGATACTCCGATTTTATTTCATTATGTTTAGGTGCTCAGGTGGTTTTAGCTGTTACGAACCTTACTGGCAACTTGCTTTGAAGTAGATTCTTCTGTAGAGATTGTGTTTTTGTGAAGGAAAGCATTGTTCTAAGCAAGTCTTGAAATCGGAGTAGGTTTCAAAGGAGCAGATGAAGTTATTGTTCGGAGCTAATGCTGGTGCTAATAAATGCTGACAGGATTCCAAGGCTGCTCCCTAGAAAAGCTGCAACTCTCTTGAAGTTAGAAACATTTTACATTTTAACTACACTTAGAAACTTTTTAAAAGTTTCTTTCTTTAGCAGTTGATAAAAGGAACTGTTCTATAACCAGCATTGCTCCAGGGTGGTTCCCCTCAGAAAGCAGAGGTGGTCCAGAGATTGGTGTGATGTGTGAAGTTGGTGGCCTCCTCCTAACACATTTTCCTTTATTTCCTGGTTTGTGTATGCTTTCTTTCTCATGGAATTTCACTTGTCACTATATATTGGTTGATATCAATGGAGAACACAGGGCTGCCTATTGGCAAGCAACCTAGTCCAAAGGATGGAGAAATGGAATAAGGGAATTCCCAAGCAGTTATTTAGGAGGAAATTCTGCATAAGGTGCTATCTAGATCAAAATTGTTGTCAGTTTTATGTAAGTATATATGTATTTATTTTCATAGATAGAAGAAGCCAATTACTCTTAAACAGAAAAAAAATGCCCCAATACAGTGAGAATAATTTTACTGAAAGGCTCATGCAGCTAAGCAGATTTAGCTCTGCTTTTAAATAAATACAGGGAAATGTTTAACCTCCTTTGTATGGCCACAAAGCCTGTGCTGATCACACAGAAGCATGGGAGGTCGAGGACAAAGCCATTGGCTGCTGGAAAAGGCTTTTTGTGCGTGCTTCTGCACAGCGCTGTGACTGTGGGGCTTAGCAGCAGACTCTTGTCAAGACTACAATGTGGAGGGGAGCGTGTTACAAATCCCTATCTCCCACTAACAAAACAAAAGAAAGAAGATAAAAAAAAAAATTAAAGAGGAGGTCTGTACAGCTATATGCACAAGGTAATGGCTGATTTCCCTTTTCTATTCTGATTCTTCTTGATGTGTTATGTGGTTGAGGTCTGTGTACCTTGGTAGCAGTTAGCTAGATTTATTGAGTAGCAGGAGTGTGGGGAAATGGAATTTAAACTTCTGATGCAAGAACAGACTATTGGGTATAACTTATTGAAACATTTAATTTTGTTTAGCCGTCTAAGAATTGAAATGAATACTGTATAATTTATTTCCATGGAGGAAGGCTGCAACTTTGCAACATATTAAAGATGAGAACAAACATAAATTCTGTTTTGACTGTTGTAATATATTGAATTAGTTTGTATAAAATGAACACGTTGCTGGAAAAAAAAAAAAACAATATAATCTGGGCTGGACTACTTGCTTTAGAATATGTATTTGTATGGATTTATCTGTGAAGAATGAAAAATTGAGCAGTTATCTTTGGTGTATTTCCAGGATGTGTTTTTTTTCTTTTTTTTTTCTTCCCATTATTACTTTCTCAGAATCATCTGGGGTTGAGCACTGCCAGAAATAAGATAGATATGACAGAAAGATGAATCACTGCCCTCATCAACCACCAGGGTAGTTTCTCCTCTTCCGAGGGCTCCGCATCACTCCTTAATTCTGAAAGAAGAAACGACATGAGGGTGAATGCTAGATCTCTGCAGTATTGAATAGCATAAACCAGTGCTTAAATACATTAAATGTATTTTGTGTCGTAAAGAAAATATTTTTCCAGGTCCTCAAAATGTGTTGCATTAAATATTTTCCTACAGTGTTGTCAAGTAAAAGAAAGCTGAATTGTATATACGTGTGTGGGTGGTATTAGTTTTAGGAAAAAAAAAACCTGTGTATTGTCCCATTTTACTGTTTTTTTTTTAAGGTTATGTTAAGATAAGAATGTTCTACCCTTTGATGAATATGTGGAATACACTTTATCTAAAGCCATTTGGCCAATCTAATTATAAAATAAAAATGAAATTTTTGTGTTTTGATTTCTTAAGAATTTGAACTTTTTTTGGCTTTTTTTTTTTATTGCAATGCATACTTTCTCATTCTAAATTGTACTTACCTAAAATCTGTCAAGGTTATTAGTTTTACTGCTTTAAAAATATCTAAACTATATAAATTTTAGTTCTTTAACAAGATTTTAAATGCATAAGTACACGGTAAGGATTATGATCTGACGTGTAGAAGTAAAGGGTAGATTTTATATTTCTTCAACTTGTTTCACCCAATAAGTGATAAATTAGTTTCTTCAACTTATTTCACCCAATCTGTAGACTTTGTTATATATATGTGTGTGTGTGTATATATACATATATGTATATATGTGTGTATATATATATAAACAACAACAACAATTTAGAATGTTTTTACACCGTGTTCTTAACCCTTTGATTTATTTTTTTTTCATTCATGCTGTCTTATTCATGACTGCTCTGATATGGTACAAATGCTCCTCTTTTTTTGGAAGCCAGATACTTAGTTATCCATTTTCTGTATGTGAAGTCATATGCACAAGCAGTCCTGAGTCTAATGTCATGCTTAAGTTTTAAACATAATCCTTGAGGCTACAGCTGTTTTTACTGGTCATAACAGCCAACCAGGGACAAATTCCTGTCATTCTGATAGGATAATTGGCAAGTCTCTTATAAAACAGACTGGCCATATATCACCTAATGTAATCTGAGTTTCATCTGGGTGCCATGATTTGTCTGCGGCCCTAATGTAGAGCTAATTGGTGCTGTAGTTCACAGCATCTCAAGGGAGTTGCATGGCAGTCCACCGAAGCCATGAGTTTGTAGCATAGCATTGTGAGTGCTGTGTGGGGTCACTGGGGTGTTTGGGGATGCATTGACTTGCAGGGACTGTCTGTAGTGGAAAGACAAAACTTGTGCAAGTTCAGCCCTGGCAGATGTGGCCCCTAGGATGGACTGTTCCCTTAGATGCGGGTGATCTGGTGAGGCAAAGCAGCTGGGAGGCAGTGTGAGTGGCAGGACAGATGTAGCCATCATCTTTGTGTAGAAAGGATATGTGTGATTATGAGCATATTCAAAGATTTTGGTCAATTAGAAGTTGCATATAACAGTTCTGAATGCAGTTTCAACGCTGACTTTGGCTAACTGAGGTATGTGACAAGCTGGTCCCTGTGGGAAGTGTGAGTGCAAAGTAGGCAGGCATTTGAGCTACTAAGTAAAGATAAAGGCAATTAAGTGATTTTCACCTCAGAGAAATAAAGGATAGATGCCGAAATTCAAAGGTCACAAAGACAATGTATTCTTCCCAGTGCTTTATTATGTAAGAGCATAAGAGTAGAATAGGAAGCAATGTATGAGAAGAGTGCTCTTTTCTACTGGAAGGAACAGATACAAGAGAGGTCTGCTCAACAGTTAGAACTTTACTGGGTTACAGAAGAATTTAAAAATAATCTGGATTTGAAAATAATGCGGAAGGAAATTTAGACAGCATTATCAAATTGACAGGAAAATAATATTACCAGATTAGTAATTTTTGCTTTTTTTTTTCCTATTTCATTGTACAAGATGGTGCTGATCTGCTGTTGAGATTAAATGATAAACTTTTCTACTGATAAAGTTTATATTTTAATGTATGCCGTATAAAATACTGAGTAGCTTCACTGCGGTGATACTTGTCTGTTGCTTCTAGTGTGTTGTTTTGTCATCGATTCATTGAAATCAGGACTGTTTGTTTCAAACATAGCTTAATTTGCAGATAAGCAATATACTGTGAAGCTAAAGGGCTGCAATGGAAATCCCCAGCTCAACATTTTTTGACGTTCATTTTTGAAATTTATAGTCTTTGAACCTTGCTCTCTTGAAAGTTCTACTCCATGTATACTTTATATATATATAAATATTTACAACTGGAATACAAGCAACCTTCTCAACAAAAGCTCAAATATATCTAAAATGGGGAATTAAAGTAACAAAGATTGAGAGAAGAAAGGAACTGCTTGTAGAGTTCTTATGAATAAATGAGGAAGATTGTATCTGAATTCACAACAAGCTTTCTCCTGCTGTGTTCTCTTTCCTTGTGTTGTACTTTTAATTTGGGAGATTTACTGTCTCATCCTTCATCAAGTGGGTGGCATCTTTGTACATGCTAGAGGTGTTGGAACTTGTTGATTCTTGAGGTCCTTTCCAACCCATTCCCTGTGATATTTTCCTAGAATCCGTGAGATCGATAGAACAGCTTACAAATTAACTATAAGCCCAGATCTCTGGCAAGAGCTATGACCAAAACTTTCCCTGAAGTAGAAGCTTGCTGATGGTGCTGCTGTGACCTTCCAGTAGATGTCTTAGATGCTTAAACATTTATATCCTGAAGAACACTGCAGCATTTGACCTTGAAGTGAGTACTCAGAATGATTTAAGTTAGATTACTGAAATTCACGAGGGTATGGTTAGATTTTCTCACTGGCTTGGTCAGCCTTTGTGCAAGAATGAGTGTTTTTCACTGGATTCAGAGAAAACCTAGATACAGAAAACATTGGATACTTAAATTGGGTGATCTAGTTTGTGCTGATGGATCTAGCTATGTTATTTTGTAGAGCTAAGTGAGAAAAATAATTTTGAAAGCTATGGAGTTGTCTTTTTTGTTCCTGATGCCTACCATTTTTTCCTTCAGACCAACATAGGTAAGTTAGCTGGTAGTAAAACAACATTTAAATTAGCTCACATAAACCATACAGGATTTAGCACTGCACCTTTATGAGGACATATCTGGTGTATTTGTTATATTTTAACAGCAAATGTGATTATTGGCCTGTGTAGTAATTCAGGTTCTACATCATTTTTTGCAGGCAAGGCAGTAAGGCAAAAGACCAGCTATACAACAAAGAGAAGAGAAAGTAAATACACAGATCATCTTGCTTAGAAGTTTTTCTGTACAAAGGTAGGAACTTTTTCCTTCAAATTTTAATCTCTAAATTTAGAGGAAAAAAGCTACTGACATTGAGTTTCTATTTTTAAAGTTTCAACTTTGGAGTTGTCATATAATGCATTCTGCATTTTGCGGCATTTCCATGTTTGTTTGGGTCACCAAGTTGTAAATAATATAAACTTTAAAATGTCAGCACAGCTTTTACCTGAACTTCTTAAATCAAACATATTAACTGGAAAAACAGCTAAAATTATTTCACAGGTTCATATAATTGAAGGTAGGCTTAATCATCTCTGATGTTCCCTGCTGGAGAGAACAGGTGTCGTGACAAGTCAGCTAGTAAACAGATCAGTCTGAGAAACAGAATTCAAGAGAGACTTAAAGTATTTTTGTACCAAAGAGATTTTTCTTCTAGCACAGGTCATAAATATTTGGTGATAGGGATATTCTGCATTCTTCAGTCTCACAGTTTTTTCCTAAGATTAAAATGCTGGTTTTGGAGGTTTTTGAAATAAGCTTTGATTTTAATTTTTTTCCCTCAATCTTAGACCCTTCCTGCTCTTGTATTTGAATTGCGTAAGTCTTTCCGCATGAGAACAGAGGTAGTTCTACTTGAAGTTACTAGTAGCTGCTGAATAGTCGTCTGTGTTTTAGTATCTGAATTTATTGAATAAAAAAAATCTGATTTTGTGTCCTGAATATGGTATTGTATACAGTGAAACAGACCTTTTATCTTCACTAGTGTGTAGGCGTGGACGGCTGCAGTATTTTAGGGCTCATTTGTGTATTCGAGCTGACAGCATCTGACAGCATCAGTACATGGTTTGAAACAGAAAAGTGGGTAGATGCTGAAACTGTGTACTGGTTTTGTTTCTAAAAGTAACGTTAGTATATCCTTCCAAAGATTTTTTTTTTTGCTTCAGAGATCTCTTCTGAAATGGTTTGCGTCTTAGTCGCTCAAGAGTTAAATGTAGCTTTGCGTAAAGAGGACTGTTACTGTAAGATTTTGAAACTAGACTGCTCTGAATAAAAGATAACCATTGAAGATTCTGAAAGGCTTTTTGGATGGTAATCAAGTTAAGGAAGTTCTAAGGTTCTTTTGGCTTTCCTTCTGGCTGTTCTTGCTCCCCAGGATCCTGGCACCCTATCCGTGTGCCCTCATTGCCTCCATAGCTCTAGTTCCTGGGTCAGGGAATGCCACCATACAATGGCCCCCCGGAGCTACTTGGATGAGTGACAACCAACCAGCTCCAGAGTGACATGTGTTTGAATGTCTAATTGGGTCAGTGCACAGGTGCCTGCTCCTCGTGAGTGAGATGTTCTAGCTTTCCTCTGTGATGTTTTCTTGGTTCCTCTAATTTTTCCAACAGTTGTAAAGTGAAATTTTCAATACTTTGTTGCAACAGAACAAGCATTAGGAAAGTAAAGGGATTATTATTTATTTTTTTTCCCCCCCTAAACTCTTATGGATAAAGTAATATTACTGCTTGAGTACTGAATGGAGCAAATCCATTGAAGTGAGGGATATATGCTAATACAGATAGATACTGTAGTGGACAGCACAGCAATTTGACTGGTGAAACAAATAGGTTGTCTTAGTCTGTATTTACATAGCTGATATATTGGTTAGAGTTTTGGGCATCAGGAAGCAACTCACCCTGCGTGGCATTACAAGCAGTTGGTGTTTCAGCTGCTCTCACTGGTTCTGTTGCAACAGCAGACTTGTTAAGGGTGCACTTCGCCTCATTATCCTGGACATTAACAAAATTGTTGAACAACACTGGCCCCAGTGTTGACCCAGGGTCTATGCCAGCAGTGACTTGCTTCCAGCTGGACCTCATGCTGATCCCAATCATCGAGCCCAGGAGTGCACCCAGCTTTCAGCCTCCCTTCCCTCTTATGTAGTCTATCCTTTATCAGTCTGCCTGTGAAGATCTGATGGGAGGTAGTGTCAAAGCATTATGAAAGCCAGGATAAACAACATCTGCTGCTCTCCTGTCGTCCACTGAGCACACTGCTTGCTGGTCTGTGTGCTCAGTCTCAGTCTGAGTCATGGCAGGTCCTGCTGGTGGAGCCACTCTGTGAGGTTGGTGCCTCCCCAGTTCAACAGCTATTTAAAACAATATTGGCAATTTTGATTTGACCAGCTTGTGAGATTCTAACAATGATTTTTTTCAGTGGTGTATATTAAAAAGTTTTAAAAGTGGACACTTGAAGCTTTTCATGCTTGACAGTGTTTAATGTGATGTGGGCAGCAGCATGATTATTGTCAACATCATTTATATAGGAACTGTTTATATCCCTACCTGCTGTCCTTATTAATAAAAAGATCCACTGACAAATGCAAAAAATAAGGCCCAAAATGGAGTATGTGTATGGTTTCTAAGGTAATGAAGTTCATATAAACTGGTTTTGCCTGATTTTTTTCTTACCTTATTATCTCAAATTTCCTTATATAAATTGGTTAAAATAAATTCACTCTTTCTTCAGATGCTCCTTTTTTTTTGTAAGTTTTTTTTCTTTTTCTTTTTTTTTTTCTTCCCTGTATGTTAAGATAGGATAGCATGTGAAGAAAATACATAAACCTCAGTTGTTGATGCATAGGATTCTTTTTATAAGAACTTCTGTTGACAATTATGGAGCTATGTACCTTATTGCAAATTTGAGTTGATTTTTGTGGCAATCATGAAAACAATCAAAACTCATAAATGAACATTTAAAAACATTTTAAATATAATTTTAATGAGGATGGGAAGTTGAAGGTATAGAAAGGACAAGAAATATTAAACCAGTCTTTGTTCTATTTTTGCTCTGAAAAGCACTCGGAGCCTTCAGCTTCCTGTAAGAGAAATAGTGAAGGATCTTGAAAACGTATTTGGGTGCAACTCAGCGATGCATATGCACTCAGTTAACATGCCACTACGATTGTCTGTTAAACAGCAAACAGCTATCAAGACCTGGATATTTTACATCTAATTTTAGGTGCTTGGATACATCAGATACATTAACAGCATGGTTTTTTACTTGTCCCAGCAACTCTATCTGGCAACTATACATCATCTGATCTTCAAAGGTCTCCTCCTCTTTCTGGAGGTTGGTAGTCCTGCCTGTGGCAGGGGGGGTTGGAACCTGGTGATCCTTGGGGTTCCTTCCAACTGAAGCCATTCTGTAGTTCCTCAGTGTTTTGTAATTCAGGGATCTGAAACTAGACATAGTTTTCAAGACAAATACCTCATGATTACCAGCTGGAGCAATATCATAATTTTCTTCAGTCTGCTGACTATATGCTTTTGTTAATGCTCCCTCTGACATCCATAAGCACTTGTTCTTGCCCTGTCCTTCCCTGCCTGTGATTGACACTCAGGAGTGAAACACTTTCTTGTGCTGCAGTTGGATCTTTGTGCTGTTCATATATATCTATAAATAAATAAAATGCACACAATTATTTTGAGCAAGGACTGCTTGTTCAGTTTAGTACTACTACCTTGTGCGAGAGCAAATAGTGAAAATTTAAGAGACTAGCAGAAAAGATGTCAGCTGAAGCAGGAAATATGAAAGTAAGGATTAGATAGTTTAACACCACAGATTAGCTTCACTGAAAGAGCGGAACACCTTCATACAGAACATACAAGGAGCATCTGTTATAAAAACAATCTGATGGCCTACCAATTTAGATTTTGAGGATGCTATGTGAGAGCATGCATATAGGTGTGTGTTTTTGTTTTCTTTTTTTCTCCATAGAAATAGCAGTCTCCTCTCAAAGCACTTTTTTTGCTGGGGGCATTAATAAGAAAATGTTAGTTCTGCTGTCGGTGGAACAGGCACCCATATCTCAGTTACTGCACTTCTTTTAATTTACTGGTAGATATTGTATGAGTGAAGTGATTACAGACTGGAATAATGTCTTTGTCCTGTATGAAAGAGGTTTCATAGTAGATACAGTGCTATTTTTTCCTAGAAAGGAGAGAAGGGTAAAATATTTGAGTTACGCTTGAAATACGATAATAAAAGCAAGGCAAACTAGCTGATAAATTTATAATCTGTCTAGGCATAAATTCTAGCAGTCCACTGAGTTACATTAAGCCTAACAAAAAATGATCACATCCAAAGGCAAGATTATTATAACCTGCTAGTGCAGCCTAAGTCTGGATACTTCTTTTTCACCTTAATCTTTTTGTTACCATGCCTTGACCAAGTTTATACTTGACAGGACCTCTTATTCATGAGGCCCAGAGTCTTGTAAAACATTCATCCACATTCTTTTCCTTTTTGTTTGTCAGACAGAAAGCAATGCTGCTTTCAGTCTTCTGTTTCAATTCCCTGTGACTTTAGGGATTGATATTGGGAATGCACAATGGCTTTAGCACTGCCCTGACTTGATAGCTTATAAAAACACTAAGGTATTGCTAGGCAACGTTACATGTATTTGTACAAAGTCCAATTTTAATAGATATTTTAGGAAACATGTTAGCATGAGAAATAGGCAAAGAAACACAGTATTGAAAGAGACTGCAGTGTGACACCAAGATGTTTTGGAAAGAAATCCCTGATTATTATTATTTTTTTTTTTACCTGGTTCTGTCATGTGGAAAGCTTGGCAATGCTGAATTTGTTATAGTATAGTTTGCTAGTGCATAAGTCCACGTTTATATTTACAGAGATCTGAAGGAATAAAGAAACAAAGGATTTTACTCATTGAAATTTCAGAAAAAAATATAGTGCTCCACAACACAGAAGATGAGCTTACAAAATCAGTTGGTAAAAGACCAATGGAATGGATTACAAGGGGATAAAAAGGGCAAAGGACAACAGTTCAATATGGAAAGGGATAAATTGTTTTCTAAGTCACTATTTTTAATCACTATCTGCAATAATAGAGTAAAAGAAGATGCAGTTTCTTGTTTTATTATAAATTTATAGAAGAGTTATTAAACATGATGGGCAGATGATATTAATGGATGATCTGAATAGATTTATGCATTAATAAAATGTAACTATAATGAGTAAAGGCAGCAAATTTTATGCATTTTAATATCTGGAGGGCTTTAGCTTTTGTTGAAGGATGATGTATTTTTGCAGGGGAATACAGATCACCCCTTAATTATCTGAATATTTTTCAAGGCTTTTGTGACAGGATTGTATTATGTCTAAATAACTATGAATATTAAAGTGTCTAGTAGAGTGTAACACTGTGGGTATTAATTTTGCACTAATTATTTCAAGGAAATCATAATCTAACAGCTTTAAGACTCCAGAATCATTTTTGCATTATTTGATGAACTGCGTGTTTATCTCTGAAACAAAACGTTCGTGTTATCAGTGTTCAAAACTGGTAATAGATGAAGAGGCACCTGGAATGTATGAATTTATTTCTAAGGAGCTAGGGTTGCAATGGGATAGCAAATCTAGAGCTATGCCTAACTTAGAAGAAATAGAGGCAAGTACCGGGCTGTAAAAAAAACAAAACAAAAACAAAACAAACAAAAAAACTTCCCGCATCTTTTGATTCCTCCCCTAAAATCTCCTTGAAGGCACAGAATGGATAGAAGATCATTGACTGCTGGAAATAATAGTAATTGCTCCTTTGAGCTTTAATCATGGCTAGTCTTCAAATCCTAGACAATGTTTTCTTGTACTGTCTCCTGAAAAATATATAGTTCCATTGCTAGGATCCATTGTGTTATGTTGTGACCCACTGTGTTACGTTTCCAGAGCCTCAGATCATTCTTGGTGGAATGAACCTTCTCAAACATACAGAAATATTTAGTAACCAAATGGAGGCTCATGCCTGATATGTATATCATGTATGTATATCATACATCTCCTAGAATTGATTACTTGCGTAATTGTCCTCAGAGGAGGAGGCTTGTGCATGATCTCAGGTCAGTTGTAGATATACAACAACATACAACAATTAGTCATAGAATGGGCTTCTTGCCTTTGTAGGCTTGTGAAACATGCTTTGGATCAGTAACTACTGTATTCGTGTGATAATTATTAGTGGATACCAGCCTCTCCCAGTCCTGAAGTGAGTCAGTTTCTGTGCCATTTTTTTGACTCCTGTTTAGACTTGGTTATATGAATGTATAAATATTTAAATAAATCTAATTAGTTTTATGGAAAACTTGGAAAAGATTCTTAAAAGTCGTCTAGTCCAACTCCCCTACAATAAACAAGAACTTCTACAGTTAGATTAGGTTGCTCAGAGCCCCCAGTCTGATCTGAATGTCTCCAGGGGTGCATCCACAGCAGAATCATAGAACTGCAGGGGTTGGAAGGGAACACAAGAGGTTACTGAGTCCAACTCCCCTGCAAAAGCAGGTTCTCCACAGTAGGTTGCACAGGTAGGCATTCAGACCTGTCTTGTATTTCTTTGCAGAAAAAGGCTCCACAACCTATCTGGGTGACCTGTTCCAGTGTCTCACCACCCTTATTGTAAAGAACTTCTTCCTTATATACGATATAACCCCATTTCTTCCCTCTTGTAGCTTGAAACCATATCCCCTTGTCCTATCACAACAGACCCTGCTAAAGAGTCTGTCCTCTTCTTTCTAATAGTAGACCCCCCTTTATATACTGAAAGGATATCCTCAGGTCTCCCCAGAGCCGTGTCTTCAGGCTGAACAGCCCCAGCTACCTCAGCCTGTCCCTGTGGGAGAGCTGTTTCACCTCATAAATCTTTTTTGTGGCTGCCCTCTGGATGCACTCCAATAGGTCCACGTCTCTCCTGTACTGAAGACCCCACCTGTGGATGCCCTACTCCAGGTCAGGTTTCACCAGTGCAGAGCAGAGAAATATAAGAAATAACTATTTCATTATTTTCAAAAATGATGGAGAACTTGGGGACAATTTCATTGTTTTTCCTAAATTATTTACTGTATTTGTAGATCCTTTACTGTCTGCTGCTCTATTTTTTTTCTGTGCTTTTCTAGCTGCTGTGTTGCTAGGACGTGCTTGAGTAGCTACCAAGGTTACAAAGTACAGAGTGGGAGAAGCTTCTCACTGAAGTGAGAAAAGCAGTAAAATAATAAGTTGTGTGAAGATTCTGAAATAAAATATTTGAAGTAATAACTTTTGTTTGTATTAAAGTACAAGTTTGCTTGCAAAAAGCTTACCTTTGATTAAAAATGAAATAACAATTAAGGTTAGCCCCGCATAACAGTATTTTCAAACACCATGATAACATCTCTGTAAATATCTCTGGTGTTCATAAATCCTGTTTTTTTCTGAATTGCAATTTTAAGAATATTCACTAAAATATTCATAAGGCAATGTGTCAAGCGTGATTAACAGTCTGTATTCTAGTGTAAGAGCTTTTGTTGTAGAATTGTTTCCAAACTTGAAAATTTGAATAGATTATTCATACCATGTCAGGCCCTACTCCACTGTATTTTTAATATTGTCTTCATTGGAATCTTGACACTTGAAGCATATGGTAAGCAGCTAATTTAAAGAACCTGCCAAAAATAAAAACTGTGTAATAAAGGCTGAATAATGTAGATGTTTAAATTGTGTAAGTATGTTTTCAAATATGAAATATTTTTAAATTTATGTTGCTGTGCTTATGCAGCTTGATCCATTAATTATCTGAATAAATTGAATCCTGATTCACAAAAGTGTTTCTCTGACATAACTTCAGACTGGATTCAGTGAGAACTGCTAGCTGCTTGCATGTATCTGTATTTTCCTTGATGACCATAATCCAGTCCAAAATTAATTTTATGGACAGAGGCCTGTGAGCAGCTTTGCTGTAAAAAGAGAAAACGTCTTACAGGCTCTTTGCTCCTTTCCCATGGAATCTCTCAGGGCTGGTCTATAGCTTGAAAGTTTTGTTGATGGTTTTCTGGACAATTAAATTTGCAGGTAGTACTTGAAAGGAAAAATGGATGCTTGTCTGGAAAGAATGGATGTTTTCCAGCCAGAGAAAAAAAGAGAGAAATGTTACAAGGATAATGTTAGCCCTGTAGGTATTTTTACGTAACCTACCAGCAACTGTTCTACTTTCCTCCTAGTCTGAGATTGTTCAGGCAAGTTTCTCCAGTCCACTTAATGAAACGGCAGCTTTCAGTCCACAGAGTTGAAGTTTCTTCACGTCTAGAAGAGAAGACTGCAGAAAGACTGAATTCTTCTGCTTGTTAATATCTATCAAGCAGCTGTAAAACTGGCATTTATAGTAGCAGGATTTATAGCCATATAGTGGATGGTAACATGGAGTAACATGGCCACTGTTTTTCAAATTAGTTCACAGAGTTAAAGTGTAGCATTAGTTGCACAGTATTTTCTACTGAAAGATTAAAGGTAGTATTTTGGTGTCCCTGGGACTTTTTACTATTTCTTTTTTTCTTTGGTAACTGGAAGACACTTACTGAAACAATGAGATGTTTTCCAAATGTTCCTCAACCAATTAAGAGTTCTAGATGCACTACAACAAATCTTGTTAGTGAAATGTTCATGAGTTTTACATGTTACTATATAAAAAATCTTGGACAGAAATGTTGGAAGATGTTCAAAGTGGAGGTGGAATTGTAAGAGAACCGTAAAAGAATTATTTTTCTAAGTTAATAATTGAAGGTGTTTTTTTCTTTACTGCTTCCCCAAAACAATGACTACAGTGAAATATAGTTGTGATATTGAAAGTTCCATATATTATACTGCTATTCATTCTTTACAAACTAAGATTTTTAAGCTGAAGCTTTTTTAAAATTGGTTTGCTCACTGCAAAAGTTGCTTTGTTCAATTAGTTGAAAATTAACACAAATTTGGAAAGTTGTTGGGGCATTTTGTCTTTTTTTTTTTTTTTTGTACTATTACAAAAAAATAGTGATTAACTTATGCTTAATCTAGAAGGAAACAGATCCACACCTGTTCTTTTGAAAACAACTAGTAGTCCTTTAATGGTGTTTGACACTTGTGCACTGTTTTTCCAAAAATGAGTTATGAAAAGTATATTAAGAGCTTGATTCTTTATATTGCTGTTGCAATAATCATGCCCATAACCTATGTGAAGCTGCTGGAACGCAGGTATGTGGAAATAAAAGTGGGAAAGGTTTAGCCTATGTATTCTAGAAAATATATCTTAGAATTACTGTTTCTGTAGGATGTATAAAGGTTTACTACAATCAAATGTATTATACTGACTGAAGCAGCTATCTCCATCCTTTCCTTTTCCCAGCATTGCTGCAACATTTAGATAATGCATCTTGAAACTGAAATGAGATATGTTTATTAAATTTAAAGCCTTATCTCTGAGAGGCTGGAAAGACTGATGGAGTGAGAGAGGATTTTATGTAATTGTGTCTTGATGTGAGAGCTTTCCCGTAATATGTAAAAGAAGAGTAGCCACAAAAAAGCTTCTCTTATTGTGCCGTATCAAACTGGACAAATACCTATTGATAAAACTATTTGTTTTACTTGAAAGTTCCAAGAAGAATGGTTAATTTGTTTCTCACAAACACTCTGTATCGGAATCTGCTGTTTGCTGAGTAGGGCTCAGCAGACTGATCATCAGAAGCTGCTTCCACAAAGCATCAAGTATTCCATCAGAGTATCGGTCTTCTTTTGGAGGGCAGCCAAAGACAAAGAGAGAGCTAGATTTTTGAAGATATCATCCTGCTATTCTTTGATGAATGTAATTTATAGATGCAGATACTTACATTTGCTTGATTGCATAATGGTTCAGCTTCAGGAAAAACATAAATTCATCAGTCTTGTGATTATGGCCCTTTGTTAGCATAAACTTGGACAAAACAAAGAAACAAAATCTTGGAATACAAGTTTCTACCTATTACTTCATTGCATTACCACACTTCTGAACACAATATTGCCACTTCTGCTCTCAACCATGCTATCATGCCATGGTATCATAGCGGCGTAAGAGATTTTCAGCTCTGATTTCTGGTTTCATGCTAATATAATAGTACTTAAAATTCCCAGGAGAAAGAATTAACAGTTTTCCATTAGTTTCCTTTGTTTTTGATAGGTATTTCTTCACTGAGGCTGTTGTGAACACTGTGCACAAACATCTGCCTATTTTGTGTTCATTGTAATAGGGAACATAAATGTCCAGTCCAAGTGTGAAATGCGCATGACCTTATGGGCTGGGAAGCCCTTCTCTTTTGTGTCTTGTTTTGATCTTAGTTGTTCAAGTAGGAGCTGTGGCCTGTGTGTATGGTGTTTGAAATTCTCAGCTTGTGTACTGTCGTATTTACCATTGAGTGATCCCAGCATTGGCTGGCTTTCAGCTAGTAGTAAGCTTCCAGTGAAAATGAAATAACATTTTCTTCCCTCAAAGAATATAACTCATCAAAAATTGCAGATGCTGAGTCACAGATCATGAGAACAATTGCAGCAACCTCAGTGGAGGTCTCCTCTGCATGCCACAGACCCTGCCTTCAGGGCTGCAGGGCATCTGAGGAAAGGATTTTGCATAGACAAGTGAGACAAAAGTTACAAAGAACCTAGACCTAGGACACAACTAGACTGCAAGGTCGGTATATGGTGTGCGCGTTTGTACCTTGACAGATGTCAGCATTTATCTCTGTCATTCACGGCTTCTTTACTTGTCTGTTCAGTTCAGCAGCCCGGTGATGTGCCTTGTGTGTGACAGCCATTTCCCAGGGCTCTGCCAGACGGGTGTGTGGCACCTTGGCTAGAAGGCAGTCTGCTGCGCCCTGCTCTTCACACAGATGTCAGGAAAATGGCTGTTTAAAGCACATTAGTATGGCTTGACCTCCATTTTGTTTCCAGGAGGCACTCGCTTCATAATTGAGTCTGCAGCTCTGATGGTACTTGTTTCCAACCCTTACTCAATTCAGGAAATATGTTTGAGTACAATCCTGTCAAACTGATCTCAGCAGTGAAGTTCCTGTTGACCTTACTGTGACTGGGATATTGTCCATTGCTGTGGACCATCTGTGATGAGATGACATTCTCTTCATGTTGTAGTGGGTGTTTGAAAATTGATAGAATAAGCTTTTAATTTATAATCTATTTTCTCAGTTGATTTTTGTAAAACTTTTTCAATCTGTATGAGTCAATGTAGAAGGAAGACCTGCACAAAGATGTTTATATGTTTTTCAACAATATTTCCATGTAAGAAGGGTGGCCATGAGGGAATATGAGAAGCCTTCTGTGTCACACTGTGTAATACTTTGCATAACAAACACACGTGGCTTTTATCACTAAATAGCACTTCTGAAGCCATTGCTTTTTCAGGTGCCATAATCCTTTTCCATTCATTCACAGTAGGAAATGACTGAAGGGGCACACTGTGCTGTGTTGGTGTAACTGTTGCTTTCTAATGTGGTGACTTCTTAACTTAGCATGTAGCTGATGTTTTTTCAGAGAGCTGAGCCCTCAGTAGAACTTAATGCCAGTCAGCCTGTCTACTTTTTCTTGGTCAATGGATGCCAACTTCCTTCCAAATTGAATATTTGATCTTTAACCTGTTTAAGTCTTGACAATTCATTTATTGAGCTTTGTTGGAAAAGGATCAACACTGTCCGTAAGCTTACATGTAGTATATTAGTGATGAGATAAAAATAAACTGGGCACAAGCCTGTAGTGGTGGACCAGAAGCCAGTGTAAGTTTCTGAAGAGTTAGGGATAATAACTCTGTTTTTGTCATGTGGATTTGGGCACTTGGGAACATGGTTAGCATTCATAAGCCCAGGAATGGAAAACTAAAAGTTTTGAAACAAAACTTAATAAGCAGAGGCAAGAAGAGTAACATCAGTTTTGAACAGAGCTAACCTAAAATCTCATTAATCTTATGATGGGTAATGTAATACTTTGGGCGGCATTGATGCTGTCATCAGAGGGAAAAAAATGCTTTCAGTATCACTTTGCTTTCAGTTGAGATGTAGCAGGGGATTTCAGACTGTTAATTAAACACCAAGGATTACATACCCTCACTGTTATAAGAGATGAAATCTAAAGTTTGTAACATAAGTATTTTCCAAAAAGATTATGCTTTTTCTTTTGTTCTGCAATCCATATAAGTCCGTTGTGAAATAATAAAAAAACAACGAACTACTATGTTTAGAAAAGTACCTATGGAGCATCAACTTTTTCAAGTTTTTATTAAATTACCGATCTCCGTAGCATTTATGGATTCTGTAGGAGAAATGTTGTTAGATACTTCACACTGAAGAATACATCATCTCACATTTATTCCACAGAGGTTTTTGTTTTTGGATTCATGAAGTCTTGTGAATCTTCTAAAAATTAGCAGATGTGAGTGCTGTGATGGCTCAGTAATGTCATCTGTCTGGCACTGGGGGCCCTGTTTTCCAGTAGCTTAAGTGGTTTTTGATATGTGCTGTGGTCTGTAATGTTGTAAAGCTCTCTGACTTCACTAAAGAGTAAATGACTGGGTATCAGCAGTTTCTAAAGCCTTTTAATACTTCAGAAAGAATAGATAATAACAGTGTATGGTAGCAGAACAAAGAAACAAAGACGGATATAAAAATGTTGATGGCTACTTATTTTCTGAAATAATTACAGTTCATGGGCTTTTGGCTTTTAAAAGTTTGGAGTATAATTGATTTTGCTGAATTTCTAGAAAGTGTTATTCATGAAAAACATTTTTACAAAAAGCTATCGTATGTTTAGCTACAGAAAGAGAAAGCATTTTTTTAACTGTCATCCACTCAGCTGTCAGTATATTCATTCATTTTTGAAATGCCACCAAAACAACTGTGCATTAAAAAGGAGAAAAATATTTTGAAAGGGTATACATCCTTCTCATATCAAAACTTATACTATACTTTTTTGCTGACTTTGTACAGACGATTTAAATTGACCTAATCTAGTGCCAAAGTGAAAAAAGAAATTATGTACTCTGCTTGGCAAAATAAAAATAAGATTTGTGTATTATTTAGAAATGCTTACTATATAATTTCCTTTAAAACAAGTCACAAGAGGCTGGAAAAATGATAGACAATCTCTCTGGGAACAGTAGAAAATTCCTGTTGTATTTGCCTACTCCAGTACTTAATCTCAGTCAAGCAGCAAAAGGAAACAGTCTACGTACTCTCATTACCAAAGGAGTGCACTCACTTCTGTTCAGAAAGTACACCTTTGTTCATGAGAAAAGGTTAATGTCTTTTTCATTAAATTCTTTATTAAATAAGACCACATCTAAAGAACTTAATCATGAATTTCTGTGTAAAGCATCTTTTAAACTAGAACCAGTTCAGTAGAATACTTCCTGCAAAATTTGGGGCATTTGTCAACAATCTTCCATAAATGTTAGTAACACATGTTGTTTCATTTTTAAGAAGCTGACTACCTTTAGAGTACAAAAAAGATTTATTGCCATCTTGATACTGTCATCCTTCTCTACTGCTCTTTGTAATGAAGTTAAAGAGTTAAGCATCCTTCCACTCAAAATGTTTTTCCATTCAAATGAAACATGTAAAAAGAGAGTTCCTTCAAATTTAATATAAGACTAATTTGCATGTGTGCTTGCTCACATTGATGAGAACTGAATCAGTTGAAGATGGCAACCATGCTGAAAGGGAGGAAGAAGCTTTAACATAGGCTGAAAAGTGTCACTACTTAAAACATGCCCCTTTCTGAAACCAAGAAAGTGATCTTCTAAGTTAGGATGCTGCCTGAAAAGTTTATAGAGCTTCGAGCAAAAATAATAAAAAGCAGCTTCTGATTTATTTTTTAACAGTAGACTCTCATATGTAAATACATAAAAAATATATATATTTATATATATTTTTTTATAACTACCGAGATGCCTCTTGGGCAACACTCATGCCAAAATCAACATTTCCCATATTATTCTGTATTGACAATGCTTTTAGTCTTTTCTTTGACTCTACTCATTCTCCTTGGCTTTGCAGACTGTGCTTCAATGGGAATTTAGTCAACTTTGAGTGACGGGAATACTTCAGTAAGGCATTGACTGAGCTCAGATCCATAAAGGTTTATGCTGAGAGTATGGTTATAAAGTGATGTTTCAATTCATTTAATTTCAGGTTGTCATTCAAAAGAGGTTATCCTTGGTGGATGATTTCTGTCAGATCAGAGCCTAATCTTTTCTTACCTAGGTTTCTTTTCTCTTGTGTCGATGAACATGAGAATGCTAGAATTCTTAAATGCAAGGAGAGAGGGTAGAAGGTTGCAGTGCAGCACAGAAAAAAGAGCTCCAGACTTCTCTGTAGCTTCTTGGCAACTACTTGTAATTAGTTCAGAGCAAGTCAAGTATGAAAATCCACTGTAAGTACCAACTTTTTTCACTCAATTGAAAGGCAATATTGGAGAGTTGTAGGAACCAGTTTCACTAAAAAGGAAGCATGGCCATTGATTGTATAGTCCTGATTTCTATTCTCCTCCTCTCCAGTTTCTTTTTAATTTGTGGAGTTTAGCTAACTGTGTAATGCTCTGACATTTCCCTGCGAAGCAGAGAAGTATGACTTTAAAGAAAGTAGTTGTTTCTAGTCTACATGAATCTCCATTTTTATACCTGCAGGTGTGTGGGATATGTGGAAGATAGAGGTCTTAAATGTACCCTCAAATAAAGTACTTTGATGATCTGGAGACTGCGGATTCAATTGTTGCCAGAAAAGAATAAAATGCTTTTATATTCTGTCCCTTAATGCTTTCATAGTAGCTATGAGAATTGTATGGCTAACTTCATTTTTTACTCAGCAGTCAAGTTAGCTCAGATTTAATCACATTTTTTTCTCAACTAAGATTTTATTGGCTGTTTTTTTACATCATAAAAATTTTACACCTGTAATGAATGTATTATAGTTGCTTCAATTTTAAACAATATTTAAACTATTTTTCTATTCTTTTTGAATCTTTAAATCTGTGATTCTTTCCTTCTTTCTAGGTTTCCCCATGACATTCAGTATTTCAGCTAAACCAGTGCAGTGACTTAGGTAAAATTTCTGTGATTAAACATGTGAGAAAGCACACATTTGAAGTTCAGACCGTCTCGGTCATGTCAGCTGTTGGCTCTATGTCTGGAAATTCTGGGTTTTTTTTGTATTAAACAACAGGTATATCAACTTTTCCCAGCATATACTTAAATGAATATATCTTGTAATGTTAAAAACAGCCAAGATTTTAAGCCTATGAGGAACAAAGGAATGTGGTTTAATTAAGCAGAAATTTTATTATCTTACATGGCAACTGCCCTGCAGCAAGCACTCTGTGTTGAAACATGCAATTTGTTGGACCCAGCCTAATGCTGGGAACCTAATACCAAGATTAGAGGATAGTGGGAAAAGGTCTTACTTTGTCTTTACCTTTGCTACAGTTTTGTAAAGGATGCTTCCAGACAATCTCTTTTTACAGCAACAAGCTCCCATTACAGAACCAATTACAAACTTAAAAATGGCATTCCCTGTGATGCATTATAAAGCCTGTAAAGCTTTTGATTAAATAATAATAGATGCAAACAGGTGAGTTGTTCTTATGTTCCGCTCTTGATTAAAAATTCCAAGATGAGAAGGTGTACATTGTAAAGAAGGCGCAAACTCTTTCCTTTTCTGTTATTGGTGGTTATGGGAAAAGTCTTCCTATGCTCTGTCGACATGTCCTAAATATATCAATTCTTGTTTTATGCTTTTCCTATCTGGGAGAGGAATCTTGCAAGTGTTTTCTTTGTTACTGTGTCCTATGAATGCTCCACGGGCAGCCAACATGACCCCATTCATGAGCATGATCCAATTCCATCTAAAATGTAGTATGAAACATTTATTTCAGAATCTCAAATGATGAAAGTCCCAAAAGAATCCCATAAAAAAAAATTAAGCCTAAGAAAGGCCTGGAGCAGCCCCCCTAAAAAACTACTTCAGTCCTTGAGACTTCTAATGCCTATCTGTTAACATTGTTTTTATGCACTTAGAGGTGCAAGTTGATTTTCTACTTCAAATTGTTTTCTGATGATGAACAAATCTATTTGTTTCAGTCTAAATGTTGTCTGCACAAATTGAAGCCAACTTAACTGTGGAATATAATTACGAACTGATTTATCTTTTAGACTAGAAAACAGTAAACTACTAAATCTTTGCAGTGAAGCAGTTTGAGTCAATGTACTGCTAAAGAAGGAGAGAGTAAGTGGGAGAGGAGAGCTTCAATTTTGCCTCCAGCTGTTATCAGCCATCTCAGCTGTCAAAATGTCCCTCTCTAAGAGGGTATTTTATTATTAATTTAGTATTTTATTACAAAGAAAAACCATAACTCAGAGCCTCTGCCTGCATATGGGGTAGATAGTTCTTAGTTAAGATCTGATTGATCTGTTCCTCAATTGCCTTTTTTCTCATATCCCTCCTTCATAGGTGGCTACTCCCTTAGCAGCATTGAAAGCAGTTCTTCCTCCACTCTGGAGGCATACAGCTAGCTTACAGCTTTCAGGAAGAAAGAAAAGACAGCAGCTGTCTGCCTTCAATAAGGGAAGATGCTTAGACCAGAGGGAGGGAGGAAAGGCATACATTCCCAACTGGTCCTGCCTTGATTTCTTGCTTCTTGCTGTTATCTGATCTCATAGTGGGTCAAACTACAGCGGTCCTCATAACCATAATAAAACAACAGAGTTGTCTTTCTCTTACTCTGTCCATATGCTCTGTGAAGGGTTTCCCAGGGCACTACGTAAGCCTCTAATTCTTTCCCATTGCAGATGTTGCCCCCACAAGTCCTGCTTTCAGATACATTATTCTTCTGAGATAATCTGAAATGGGAATTGAAGGTGTGGAACCCTTGGGAATCATGCCTCAAGGGAAGTTAAAGGTGAGGGTAAAAAAAAAAACAACAGCGGCTGATTTGAGAGTTTTAAGAACAGGAGATCAAAACTAAGATTTCTCCTATTAGTGCAGTAGTTTCTACATGTCCTTACAGACCCAATTAAAATAACATTTGATTAAAATGAATAGAACAAAGCACTGTCTTAAGTGGTGCTGAGTCTCTGGATAAATTGAAAAACCAGCAAAATTTAATTTTATATTGAAGATTAAAGAGTACTTTCTGGTCTTAGTTATATCGTGGTTTCTCTGGTGTATAAGCAGTAAGGCAATGCAATGTAAGATTAAAAATCTGGACAACAGCATCTCTCAAATTAGCATGGCTGAGAAAATCATTTTAGCCTTTAATGTTGATTTACAGCAATTTTGCATTCTTCACATGTTGAAATCCAGAATAGTATTATGCTGAGGCAGTTGTATCACTCATAGGTGTTACAGAAGAGGTGAATGAGCAGTTCTTTGTGTTTTCCTTTGTAGGATTAAAATTTGAAGATGTGCAAAGACCAGGGGTCTGACTAACAAGCTGCTTTGCTTCCTTGTTATTCTATGACTAGATTGATTGAAAAATTGGTCACAGGGTAAGAGAGTTTATAGAAGCCATACAGCACAGCCAAGTATTTGATGTCATCAAAGCTAATTCAGAATATTAGACTTGCTTATTTTCACTTTCTAAAGGACTTCTTTTCCCATTGATATTTTCTTCAAGTTTATCCTTCTGAAATGTTTGTGTTTTACTTTATTTGTGTGAAAAATGCACATGTAATGTTGCAACTCTGCAAAAATTATAACTGGTAGAATTTGCTGAATTGATTTTTTTTTTATGAATTGTGCTGGGAGAAATTACTGTAGAGTGTAACCATTTTACTGAAGAGAAATCTGTTTTATCCATTAGAATGGATAAAATTTTGCCTAGAAACATGGCAAATAACCTAGATTATGGGGAAAAAAAAAGGTAGTTTATGCTAGTAATGTGAGTGATAGTTTTAGAATTAATGTTTAGTTATGAAATTGTTTTCCTGAGAATAAGAATTGTATTGTGAGGTGAAATCGTACTGCCCTGTTTCTGTGCATAGACATGTTATCATAAACAAATAACAAGCTGCTTTATTTTTACTTGATTAAATTTATCCATTCTTGAGTGTGGAAAAAGATAACAACGTACTTAATCTGCTGTTACTTGTGTGCAGTATAGACTGCAAGTCTTGTGGTGTAGTTGTAATGTTCTTATGTAGTACTATCAGCAGAATTTCAGATAGGCTTTTTTGGAGTGAATTGGGGATTTCATGTTTTCCTCTTGCAATGATGCAATTTTTCTGTTACCTTGAAGAATATTTCTTTAATTCATTATTTAATGTTGATTTTGTGGATGATAGTAGTTGTATTTAGCATAATATTCATATAAGGGAAAAACAGAGAATTTGAAAGTATGCACTGAATGGAAAAATAGCCATTGGTGTGACAATGAAGAAGTGCACTGAACTTATTTTAAACAACAACAAAAAACAAAATTGCTATTCTTACCATGTGTGTAGTTTGAGATCTTGATTTAAAGGATAAATTAGTTTTAACAAGCCAAAGAAAATAGTAGTAAACATGGCAGTATGAAAGAAATTTCTTTTATCTCCCCTGTGGTGATGTGGATATGCAATTCAAATGAATCTGTGAACATTGTATGTTTTTACATCAAAGTATAATGTTTACTTACATAATAGATATGAAGTACTGGGTACGTTTTTTTTCATTAATGAATCACATACACACATAAAAATGCAGGGAAAGCTATTTCTGAGTTGGAATACAAACTAGATTAACTTCTCAGTGAATAAATGAGCTTTTTTTACCCTGAAGGTTTGAATTAATGATTTGTATAAAAAAGCTCACTCAGGATGTAGTTACTGGCTTTGTCCTATTGCTGCTTTGTTAAACTACAGGCAAAACTGTGTTGTTTTAGTGGTATTAAGTGCCTTTTCAGATTCTTATAAACACAAAATTAAAAATACTCTTAACTTATAAAATATTTTTAAAATAAAATAAAGGGACTTCAGCATAGGAACATAAGTTAGCATTTCTCACTTGGAAACCTTGTAATTGATAATGGTATTTTAAAATCTCTATTAGAAATACAAGATTTATTGTGAGAATTAAGCTGCAGGGTTGTTTTGGTTTGGTTTTTTTGATACCTTAAAATAAAATAAATTAAAAGAAGTGTTAATCCTTTAACACTATAATAGAAGGAAATTGTCCACATTTACATAAACATGAAACACATTTTAAAAAGCTCTTCATTTATGTTTGGGATTACTTTTTTTAGTGTGTGTCTCTGATATTGCAGATCCAAGAAAATGGCTGAGGAATACAGAGTTAAAAATACAGAAATATAAACTGCAGTGAAGGTTATAGAAGAAATCTTTAGAGATGTAATCAGGCCAAGTTCTGATGAAGCCACTGAAAGACCTGGTTGAGCAACACCAGTAGTGTGAGAGATTAATCCAGAAGATATCAGTGTTATTGCATTGTATCTGATATTCTAACTTATCCTGCTAGAATGAAGTAACTTTGGGTCTATCATTTGGGGTATTTAGGTAAATAGATAATAATGGATGGGATAGACTTGGTAGTTGTAGATAACAGATGACTCTTGTTGAAAGTAATAAAAAGGGAAACGTTGATTCATCCTTTGCTTCCTATTATTTCATCTAGGGCACTTCTCCTGCCCTGAGCTAAAAATTTTCACTTTCACATCAGGCTGTCCCATAGTGCTGACTAATTGCTAAAAGCAATATGGTGTGGAGAATACCCATCATCTTTGCAGCTCTACTCCAGAGATACAGTCAGGGCTGTGGAAGCGTCACTCGGATGCAGACTTGTGGTACCATCTCTCATTGCACTTAAAAGTTGCTGGCATTTGCCTTATGATGATCCACTGTGGATCCACAACTTATTTGAAGCCTGCAGGTATCAGTGCTTTTAAATATTCTGTAATTGCAGCAAGATTGACAATTTACCTTTTCCTTGTTTCTTCCTGTGAAATACTGTAATGCTGTTTCAGCTTTTTTTTAAGTTGTAGTCTACAATGAAATAATTTGCCACTGTGAATGTCCTGTAAAAGAGACTATGGGTATGCCAAGTTCTCATGTGCAACTCACTGGGCTGTTGCAGGGTCTATTTTAGGCCCAATCACCTTCCAGACTGTGACTGAACCTGCTGGAGAACAACTTTCGTGTTATGTTTATGTGAATATCTCTAAATTTCTGTTTACCTACATCTGGCTCTGTGTGTAATGTTTTAACACAGAACTCCAACCTTAATGCCTTTAAATACACAAACGCTTACTTTCTTGCCTTTCCCCTCCACCTAGAAAACCGTGGACACTACTGTTTATTTGCTATGTCCTTTCCCATTGGCATGCTTTGATGTCAGTTGCCCATCCCAGGCTTTCCCTCCCTGGCTCCAAGCCCAGAGTAGCACCTACCCTGTGTCTCTCTGGGTCAACCTGCCACCTAATGGAGGATTATTGTTAACAATTTTAGAGGGAAGAGGATACATCTGGCTATGGCCTGTGTGCCCTCTTCAGTGAGAACGGGGGAAATCCTATCAGTGTGTAGCAAGGAAGGACTGACCCACGTTCTGGTGGCTCTTTCTATTTTTCTGTGTATGTTGTGGAGAGTAGATATCAAATGTCTTTGCTTTCTCAAGTGCCAGCTGACTAAGTTAGCTTTTAACTGGGTGATACCTGCAGTCAGCAAAATTGTGCCATTGTTCGCAGCTCATTTTTGCACAATTCTGTGTGCTTCTACCACAAACTTCTGTAGGGTCCCTAACAGCTAAAGGCACTCAGGGACCTAGAAGGTCTGCAAGGTAATGTCAAAAATAAAAACACGCAAAGGCAATAATAAAAATGGAAGACTGGATGCCAACCTTCCCTGCTTTACTTAGTCCTGTAGAGTCCAGGTGGCTAGGTGCAGCCAGCATTTTTCGTGAAGGCGATAAAAATATTTAACAATTTGCATGTTATAAATTACTTGAGAATGAGGGGAACTAGAGATACTCATATAGAAAAGTGCTAATATCCCAAACTCATCAGATGTTCTTGGTCTATTCGCTGTTGTCAGGGCAGTAGTCGTCTCTGCAGAGGTGACCCTAAGCATGGTTACCTGAGCGTGGTGACCTGGTTGTGAAACATGGCTCAATGCTGGCAGTATCTGCAAGTTTGGAGGAGTTACTTTGCTTGTTCAGGCATTGCATCTTGCTGCTGGGAAGAGCAGTAGGATGAATGAGCATGAATGAGAGCAGGGACAGACCCGAGCTGTACAGCTGTAATCATTGTTAATGTTACCAGCATTTTCCATGAAACAGGCAGACACATTTCTAAAGCTTTGAAGGGTGTGGATCTGAGCTCTTGGTAAATTTTCATTTTGGTTTTTAATGGTGTGCTGAGATTTAAAGCTCACAGCTAACTCCTGTAATAGAATTAATTGAAAATAGCAAGCATGCTAACTTTGCCTGTTAACCGAATATGACACGTAGGTGCACAGTCCCCAGCCCCCATCTCCCAAAAACTTACCCAGGGAGCTGCTGGAGCTTGTACAGTGTGTTCCCTCAGTGCTGTTTACCCTCCTTTGTTCATGTACTTGTTAGGGTTTTAGATCTGACAGAATGCCTCAGTCCTCAGTTTCTGGCAGTGTCCCTGCTCTGAGTGACCTCCTCCCTAGCATAACTATTCTGACATTTCACGCTAATATTAGTGGTTTCTGCTCTACTTCCCAGAGGGAGGAGTTTCCCTATCTTTGAATCAGATTCTGCGCTTTTGCACAGTAAGCTTTTCACAAGAATATCTCTAGGATTGCAGGAATGCTTCTAGACAGATAGTGCTTTTGGGGTTAGCTGTAGGGATGTAACAAGGTAATTAACCAGAGGAACACAGAATGCATTATCTTCTGAGAAGCAAGCTCTTTGAATCCCTTGCATTGGCTTAAAAGAAAAATAATTAAGAAAGAGAGAGAAAAAAGAAAAAAGAACATCATCGTATCTCTTGAGCAAAGAAATTAGCATTTCAGGGAGCATTTCAGCTGAGCATCCCTTTTGCATGTTTATGAGGAACAAATGGCAGGCGCTGGGTTCTGCCCTCACTTGGGATGATGGTGCATTTTCCTCCTGCCCACTCTGCAGTTTTCTTTCTGGTTCTGTTTGCACAGCACAGTATTGCTACAGCAGCAGTCTGATGATTCATAGATTTATTTCTCACAAACACAAACAGCTCTTTTCTCTCAGTTCAAAGCTTTCAGAGAGAAAGAACCTGCCCGAAAGCCTCGTCTTGTTGAAGTTCAGTCTGACTTAAGACCTCCTGGAGTGGATGTAGTGAGCAACCACATCATTTACGTGTTTCTAATGATGTTAAAGCATGACCTGAAGTGCTGTTCCAATAATGCAGCAATGTGGGTACCTGTTTTGAACATCCAGGTAGCTGTAAAAATGTATTTTCTTACTCTGTTTTCTTACACTCATTCTGAGAGATTTTTAACTCACCAGAAAATTTAATAATCAAGTTGAACTCCATACTTTCCTTAATCACCATATCTAGTGATGCATTTGAAGTCCAACTGTTATTCTGAAGCCATGTGAGTTGTGTTTCCACTCCATCACATGTAACCCCACGTTCTTCGGCTGCTTTACAAAGTTGTACTCAGTTCAGTCACTTTAATCAGTGTTTTGAAGTAGAGCAGAATACACATACATGGAGAAGAGGCAATGTGTATTTGCACAGGCCGTTTGCTCGTGACACTAAAGGAGTAATGAAACAAATGACATTAAAACATGATTCAAATGCTCTATTCTATCTTCTGTTGTAAATAAGGAGGGGGAAAAAAGGTGAAAAAGACTGAATGCAATGCAGGATTTTGGTCACCAGAAGGCACCCAAGCGAAATGGAGACATTTGAGTTTAGATTTCAATCCCAAAATGCCATTTAGCTGCCGATTTGACTCTGAAGGCATCTAAACTTGCAAGGCTTACTAGTTTTACCTCCGTTTGAGAGGTATCCACAGCTTTGCTCTGCCATGTATGTAATCGCTCCAGTCAAAGCAGCTTATGCGTTAATCTGAGCAGGATCTAGAAACAAATGCTCCTCTGCTTAAATCCTCACAAGGCCCAAATCCACTACAGGTCCTCAGGGAATATGCAAGACAACTGTAAAAGGGCAGCTCAGCCCTTCTGTGGTTCTTTTAAAAAACAGCTCTAAGTGGCTGCTCTGAAGACAAGATTTCAGTCTGTGGGTTGTGGCTGATTCTACATGGTAGACCTACTGATGTTTGAACTTTACACTTGGGTTGTTGTTTGTTTTTTTTTACTCTGCATTTTTGGGCACTTCTAGAATATGGCACTTGCGCTTTTGAAGCAAATATTTGAAATAAGACTGTTCTGAGAGGAATTTCGAAGGCCTACATTCTTGCTTTTTTAGCTGTATCCCAGTGCTCACAGTTTGCTACTAAGCTGTGTTTAGCAGCTATAAAGTGTTACAGGGTTCAGGGAAGAACAACAATGAAAGACTCCCAGAAGAAAAGGGGAGAACTATTTGGAGAAAACACATAAATTTTGAAAATCAGCAACAGCAATAAACAAGTGAACAAGTAAGGACCCAAACTGCCTGTTCCTTGTCAGTATGGAAAAGATAAACAGTGTCTAAAGTGAAACACAGGGGCTTCCTCCTGTCTCCCATTTGCTGTATGAGTGATGCTGGAGGGAATGCTCCTTAAAGAATTTCTCAAACTGCCATAGACCTTCAATTATACCCCATTTGCCCTAAGAAACACTGATAAAAGACTAATCAGGTGTGGACTGTGCAAGTCTGTGTATGCTGGGTGGATGTCAGCCCACCTGCTGCTAGAGCAGCCCACTAACGATGTGAAATGGGTGGCTAATGGAGCTTTTTGGTGCTGCTCCAGTAGCTGTTACTGACACTAAACTAAAGGCAGTTGGGTCTCACTGTGCTGGGACTTTGTGGATGTGTATCAGCACTGGCACTTATATGAAAGAGCTTCTGTCCTAACAGCAGATGTGTTGGCCATTGCCACAGGGAACATAAGTAGACCGATACTGGGTTTATTTTTATAGGTAAAAGTCTTAATAACAGAACAGAATTAGCACTGTGATGTGAGCTACTTCAGAAACATTTTATTCTTTTGCTGTTAAAGTGTTATGAATATCACAAGAAATTTCATGAAACAGTGTATTTCACATTAGGATAGAGAGCATTTTTAGTCACTCGTATTCATTAATGGATATTAAACAACACTTACTGGAGATACATGTTTTTTAACCAATGAATCTCAGTGTGATGAGTCTGGCTTTGAGTTCTGGAAGAGACAGTGGAAGAAATTTCTCGTTCACAGGTTTTCATTTTTAATACGTTTCTTGAGACTGGAAGAAAGCTGGTGTTCTGCCCAGATTCAGAGTAGACAAGCAGATTGAGCAGGGTAAATATAGCCTGATATAAATCATGGTGAGCATATGGAAAAAGCTGATTGAGGATTCAGCTGATAGGGAATTAAAGGCCACGAGTAAAATTAATTCTACTCAACATAGTTTTATGGAAAGTAGGGCTTGTAAAACAAATAGTTTACGAAAACCTGATTTTATTTTTTTAATATTTGATAAAATTACAAGTTTGATAAGATGATGCTGTTGATGTAGCAGACAGTGAAAAGCATTTTACTTGTTGCCATGTGAAACTGATTAGTAAATACAGAAATTTAACTATATAATGAAATGGACCAGACTTGAATGATCAGCAAACTAATTAGAAGTTCTTAATATGTAACTGTTCCTAAAAAAGCATCAGTGACTATGAGGTTTTCTCATAGGGTTCTCATGAGGAGCAATGCAAAGGCTGGTGAGATTTAACATTCTGTCTGCTGACTCTATCAGCTGTAATTCTTCATGTTGAGATTAGCAGGCGGTCTGAAGGTTGGCAGAACAGCAATAACCCTGAAGACAAGACAATCATTAAGGCAGATTGAGATGACTGAGTGAGCCAGATTTTTGTTTCTAAATACTGTGAGATGCAAATAATCCATCTAAGAAGGAAGCTAACAGGCCATGTGTTTCTGACCTAAAATATCCAGATTTATGAGTCACAGCAAAAAGATCACTGGCACCAAAATGTGTTTTGTGATGCTGCCAAATGTTCTACCTCAGGTTCATGGGCACTTCCACTCCTTCGGTCATTGCCTGTCTGCAGCTTATTCATGAGAAGTGACCATATCATTTTTGAAATAAAAAACAAAAAACAAAAAGCAGGGAAAAATTAGATTTCTTACACTGGATCCTCCTTCTGAATACGTAAGAAGCTGTTCCATTGAGGTCCAACGTTACGTTTAATGATGAAATATTAATATACTTTATATTTTCATACTAACCTTGGCTGCTGTTTCCCACTCTATAGCGTCAACCTTTAGTCCATGCTATCTGCACCTCAGCATGAGGAATAGAAGATATAGCAAGTGATATTTTATTATGTACACAAGAAGTGTGTAAGCATGAGAATCTTATTTTGTGCAAATCAGTCAAAATCTATGTGTTTTCCTATAAACAGCGTAGGACAACCTGTCTGAGTTTTATTAGAGTTAGATAAATCAGCTGGAGAAGAAGACAATCTGCTCTATAAATATTTCAGGTTTTGAAATGGAAGCATTTACATTGATCTGCATTTAGAGGCCTGGCTTATTTTGTGGTGGATAATATTATGTCAAAACAGTGTTTAGTTCCAGTCAGCAGCTGTTGCATTCATACCAAATTATGTCAGATTTAATTATGAATGCATTCAACAAAAGCATGCAATTGTGCTGACAAACCTAAAATCATTGTCAGTTGAATATGTCCTATCACAAGTCATCTGGGCATGTTTTCTCTCTGCACTGACAAGTCAGTGTTCACGCTCAGCTTTGTAACTCCTGCTACCTGTTGAATTCCCATATCACATCCAAACATCGCAGCATCAAACTCAATAGATACCTTACAGGAACAATGCAATAGCAGCAGTAGATGATGGGGGGCATTTTCTCAAGGGTATTATTTTCACAATCACTTTAATTGCACATACCCAGTACGCTGCTTGTGCATTCATTTGTACTTGTTCAAAGGGAATGCAATTTAATTCTGAAATATCTCAAATTACTGCAATGCTCCCTTTGCACAATGAAAGAACAAGACTGTAGAGTGGATAATTAGATTCTCAGAGTTTCCTAAAGAGAATGAAATTTTGCTTGGGGAAGTAGAAATCTCAGTTCTCTTGCAAAATAGTTCAAAGAGTGTCCTCTAAATCTTTGAGGTCAGATACCTTGTACAGAGAGAACATCTTGTAAAAACATACAGAGTTAAAAGTTGGACTTGTATTGATGAAATGAGGAGATTCAGTAAAGATCAGGAGAGCAATCTGTGGAAAGCTAGTCCCTATGAAGAAGAGCAGACAGCTGTAGTCAGTCAAGTCAGCACAGGGACCATAGGAAGCCAACTAGCTTGCTTAGATGCTACCATTGGAATGGAAGAAACATTTCTCCCCTTCCCTAGTCCAAACATTCAGCATTTTGAAGTGCTTATTTAAAATGCGAGAGGGTTCTGTTTATTTTTCTAGGAGAGTCTGTATCCATTTGTATGTTTCTCTGCAGTGCACTATAATCACCTATTAGGTATTTTGGAGTTAGGCCGGCCACCTTGTCCATGCTGTTCCATTCTGTATATGTATGCAAGCATTAGAACTCTGGTGTTCTCTCTTCTGTTGAGTTTTGTAATTACCATATCTACCATGACGAGTACATAGTTGTTTCAATATGATATGCAGTGGTGTAAATAGCTTTGAATATAAAGAAACAATTTGTTGTCTACATGCTGCTCTAGTCAGTAGAAGTTTAACCTTCTGGGATATTTTGGTTGTAAAACAAGCACTCACAGTACAGCCAGTGACAATAAGAATCAGTCTGATGTGCTGGGGCAGGTTGAGAGGTTGTGCTGGTTTCCATTTCCAGCCTCTGATCAGAAGACTACGAAGAGAAAGCCCACTAACAGCAGCAATTAAGAGACTTTTTTTTTTTTCCCTGTGAGTTGAAGATTAAGGCAAATCTTTAACATAGACTACTTTATGTGACTTCACAAAACACAAATTATCTCTCTATATAGTATTTTTTTAGGGCAGCTGCTTCTCTGCAACTTTTACTCCTTGCAGATGTGGTAATGTTGTGTTTTCCATTTGTATGTGTAGTTGGGAAATAGTCTCTACAAAGTAAATTCACGCTGATCACTATGAAATTTCTGGTCACTCTGGCATCTGGAAAATACTTTCTCAGATGATGTCTGATTTTTGAGAATCAACATTTGGATTTCTAAAACTATATTCTTACAGCTCTTTGTAGATCAGCAGTGATGATGAGAGTCACCAGCAGCTAGCTTTTAATACTTCAGAATTATTCTAAGTTATGGAGTGCTGGATGCAATGAAAATCAGAATCTTTCTTCTACCTTGGTTTAATGTGATTGCTCGTGCTTTTTTATAAAAGAAAAACCTAGACTACTTCAAAGAACAGATTTCCTTTGAGTTTTGTTTTACCACCTCTTTACATAGCAAAGGAGAAAAACTCATAATGTACTGCTAGTTAATTAGATTTTGGTATTCAGACTAGATATGACAAAGTACCTACTTTAATGTTATCTGTTTTGTCAGGGATAAAAGCCTAGGTTCCTATGCAGTACGCAAGCAATCTCTTCAGCATGGCAATCCAGAAAGTCTTCTGTGTTCAGTCTATTAGAAGCACTTCAAAAAGCAAAGAAGCTGTCAAACTAAAATCTTCAGGTAGATCCCACAGTTTATGCAGCAAATTTGTGGCCAGATGCGTTCTCATTGGAACAGTTGCCTAAAATAACTTTCCAAGACTTATGCAGGGTATTTGAAAGGGAGTAGGGGGGTATCTGGAGTTCTAATCTGCTGAAACTAAATCAGATTACTATTTTCTATAGTATGTGCTGGTTTTTACCTAGGACTGATGATTTATCCTTTTTAGAAACCTCATTTGCATTTCCATTCAACAAATTTGTAAGTTATTTAGGAGTTGCTGCAAGTTTTATGATGTAGGTGTCCTAAGAACTTCTGGATCTTGACTTTAGTAGAGTACATGGTGTAATCATCCCTGGATATTATAAGTATACTGCTGATATTTAACAGTATAAATGACATGAGGTCATTCCACTGTATCTACACATTGATATTGTCTCTTTATCTACCAGGTTTCTTGTCTATATTTACATAACTATTCCAAGATACTTAATCTAATGAAGTTGGACTTCATTCATCAAGTGTGATTTACTCAATAGAGCCTAAAATCATGATGAAAGAGAAGAGCATATCTGCAAGCAAAGCTTCCTTGATTTTCTTTCTGTGCCAAATGATTTCTGCATTGGATGTACCTCTTGATTGTAAGTATTAACTTTTAAAATAAGTGCAGAAAATTAGACAAAAAAGTTCTGTACAGGAGGATGAATACAGCTCCAACATGGAACTAAACACGTAATGTGTTTGCTCAGTTCGGTCAGGACACAATGATGAATGTTTACATGAATGTACTGAAAATTTTCAAAAACTGTCTCTATAAAATGTCTTACATTATTCACTTGAGAAAGGTTACACAAATACACCAAAATTTAATTCATCTTTATTAAATAGGCAGACCAAATAATTTATAATGATAGATAGAATTACATATATGATATATATATCATTATTTGTTAAACTGATCAAAATGAAGAAGGGCAGACAAAGCTAGTTAAATGCTATTTATCTGTGAAATGATGATCATATTGGCAATTTCAGTTCACCTGAAATGGGGGTGCAAAGATGGAGCCAGGCTCTTGTTAGTGGTGCTCAGTGCCAGGATAGGAGGCAATGGGCACAAACAGCGATGCAGGAGATTCCTTCTGAACAACAGGCAGCACTCACTGCTGTGCTGTGCAGTGACAGATCACTGGCACAGGCTGCCCAGAGGCTGTGGGGTGCCCACCTTAGAGACCTTGCTGCTACCTGGACTTGGGCCTGGGCACCCTGCTCTGGGTGTCCCTGCTGAGCAGGGTGGGCCAGATTGACCCAGAATTCCTTTCCAATCTCAACCATTCTGTGATTCTGTGTGAATTTGTTAAAAACCCTGGAGCTGATCTGATATCTAGTAAAATCTTCAAATACTCACACTGTGGAAGCATCTTTCTTTTTGATCCAGAAGAATAAGTTAGTTCTCTTAGATTTTCTAGACAGTATCTGAAAAAAAAAGCAAACTTGATGATAAAAGCATATGTGATGAGAAGGAGGGGATATTCAGTTAGGAAGCATCTAGAAGGGAGGAAATCCTAAGATATGAAATTCTTATGTCTTACTCTGGACTGTGTTAGTGGGGAACCAGGCCTCCGTGCTGTAAAGGAAGCAATAATATCTCCTGTCTTAAAGCTGTAATAGTTAATTCTATGAATTTATTCATGCTTCAGGTTGTTATTTTCTTCTTATTGTAAGCATGATCACATTTTCAGAATTCAGTGAACCATGTTGCACCTCATATTGACTATTCATTTGTTAAACTAATTACGAGATAAGAGAACATCAGGGTTGGCATTAAATTGATGAATTAATACATCAGTAAATTCACCTATGATTCTAATCCTTATGGCTTTCTTTACACCTGTGGTTTTGACACTTGCCTACCTTCCATAAATACATGTTTTTCTTTAATAATCATTGACATAAAGTGCAACTGCTTTGGTGCAATTTTCCACCTCCAAACATATTTCCAAGCCTCTCAAATCAGTGACCTTTATTTCTGTAACATGATCGATATATCTAAATGACAAGAGACTTGTAGTGCTGTGAATGCCTTTAGTGCATTAAATTGAGGTTTATAGAGAGCCTTAACAGTGTGATGAACAAAAGACTTTGTTTTCTAAACGTAATTTTTCTCCACAAATGTTTTTGCAGTCTAGACATACTGTTTTAACATCTTGTAGTTTAAAAACTAATGTAAATTGTGCACCATTCTAATATTTTTGTACCGAGCAGCACTTCAAGATAAATTAACCAGAAATGCATCAACAGACAAAAATGAATAGCTGTTTTAGATGTATTACATTAACTCTCAATTAACATGTTCCATACTCTTTAACATTTAATTCTGTGTTTAATACTGTATTTAGATCTGATAAAGTCAAAGACTTGAAATTTTGCCCAAAAGTATGTCTATAATTATTTCATAAATAATGGTTAGAATGGTATTTGGGAGAGCACTAAAAGGACCGTGTTCTTCTTTCTGTGAGTCTTCCCCACACAACCGCTGCAGAGACCCAGTGGTAAGATCATACTTGATTAGCTGATTAGGTTTCATTCATGCTAGGTTCCTATGCTCTTCACTGTCTCAAAGTAGATTATGGATGACCGATAGTGTAGCTGTTCAAAAGCAGTTTATTTGCTCTAAAACGTTAGTGATGAGGAGATATATATGCAAAATATTTGAAATAAGCAATAAAGATGTGACAACCAAGACAATTTATTCCCCTTAGTTATTTTCCAGACTAAAAGAGATGGCATGTCTGTTGAGTAAAATTAAATGCTTTCGTCTTTGTAAGAGTAATTTTAGCCTGAAGCTTTCTCTTTGTTCTTCTGTATGATCATATGGGTAGATTGATTTTGACTGCAGCATGAGGGCAATGCACTCCATTAATTCTAATTTGCTGTCTCCTCAGTAGCAACGTTTTGTGTCCTTGTAAGGCTAAAATCTCAATATTATGGTTGCCCTTAAAAAGTCAGCACTTCGGGAAAGTTCCTCATGAACTTTCTGATGCAGTGGAAATTTCCATTGGAAGTTGAGGACCAGGTTACATCATCACCAGTGTTAAAATACTGAAAGTTTTCTTTTTAATGGTGACCAATTTACTTGTCTGAGATGCTTGTCTTCCCCCTCAAAAATTCTGATTTTCTTTTTACTAACAAATGTTTCTCTTTAATCTCCATTTGTCCATTCATCTGCTGATTCTGATGGGGGAATAAAAGCAAAACTTCTAGAAGAATGTAAGTTTCTGTCCACTAAAACTAGACTGTGTGGTGATGAAAATTAATACTGACAGTGTTGCAAATTGAGTATGCAGTCCAAAATGTGTGATTCTGACATTTTGCTCCTAATTTTGTTTGCTGTAGCTAGATGTTTTGTGCATGCAGTGTTCAATAAATGCTACTTCATATAAATCCTTCTTTTTGGAACAAATGGATTGTATAATTTTTGATTGTATGCTATCTGAACATTAAAATTATAAATATCAGCATGAGCAATGTTTTAATATTACTTTCAGGAGTAAATATATAATAATAAAAGAATAAAGTCATTGGAATATAGTACATGTATATTAAATGTCTGAGTTGGAGATATTATGTCCTTAAAAAACAGAATATACAGTTTTGTTGGAAAACCAAATCCTCTGTGGGATGTTCTAATGCCGCTCTAGTGTCCTGGTCAATTTAATGAGTTTTAAGTTCAGTTCATAGCAGTGCAGCCTTCAGTCTTTTATGTGCGTCAGGTGGAATATGCCATATGTGGTACATTGCTCATGTCACATCCCTTTTCAGAGTATTCTTGCTTTTCCCATGGAAGCAACTGACTTGTACTGACTCATGAACTGACTTTGAGAGGGAAAAGGGCTATCTTCACTGCCTCTCTAAATACACAAGAACTCATCATCAATTAACAACATTGCCATCATTATTTAATCACACTTCTCTTTTACAGTGAGGAAGAAGAGCAAAACCTAGCTGTGCATGGCCTGTTCTTCCCTGCTTAGCTGTTATGACACTTGCCATGATTTGAATTTTCTTTCGGGCTATTTCTTGTGGCAGTGCTTTACAGACCACTATCTCTTTCTTTGGAATTCTTTCTCCATGTATAATTGTAGGGAAGACTTAAAATGAAAGTCCCAGATTTACAATTTTAACTAGCTAGAGTGAGGTATGAGGACAAAGATAACTCTAATTATTGAAATACTTTGACTAGAAATGACCCCAAAGTACTAGCAGAATGTATTGCTGGACAATTTGCTAAAATTTGCACAGGGATGTTAGCAAGGATGTTATTAAATTGTTTCCTTTAGTTGACACTGTTCTATAAACAGATTGATAAAGCTGAGGAAGTCACGTTTCTCACTACCTTAATATCACAAACAGCGTTTATCTATGAAAAATGCACATAATTAATAGATTATAAATTACTTTAAATACTTTGTCAAACAAATAGATTCTGCTTTATGTCACTAATTTTGAAATTATCCATAAATCATAAATACTAAATATTTGTTTCTCTTGGGGCAATTCATGAGATTGACTATATTTTTAGTATTTTTATTTTAGAAGCACTAGACTTTTTCTTCATGTCTAGTCTATTTGGAAACTCTTAGGTTCTATTTTTGACATCCTTTACGCACAATTCTATTTCTAACATTTTTTTACTCCTGAAAAGTAGTTCCTCAAAGCATGCTCTGTAGATTAATTCAATATGTTGAGCACGATAAATCTGTGAAAAGTTTACAACCATAGGGAATATACAAATATATCACAAATATATTTTAAAAAGCAAAAACCATATAGAGATTTTTTCTCCTCCTGTGTATTAAAAAAATGTTTTATGTGGATTTACATCTCAGAACTGTTCATTTGGGATGTCTTGGACTTAGAATTCAAGTGTCCATTAACTTCATGAAGATCTGTTGAAATCTGATGTGTAGAAATGATATCCATGAAGCTTCTTGTCTGAGATTCTGGACAACTGGAAGCTAATAGCACTAGTCTATGGGAGAAGAAGGCGTCAGCCTCCAAATACAAAGGATACTTTAATCCAGTGCTTTTGTTGATGTTTTTGCTACTTGTAGTTTTGTTTTCTACAAAATCTCACAAATCTGTCTTGCTGATTATTTGAAGATATTATTAAATTCCTCTCTGTTTCTTGTATTTCACAATGAAGTGTCTCAACCTCCAACGATAACTCAGCAGTCTCCAAAAGATTACATTGTTGACCCTCGAGAGAATATTGTAATACAATGTGAAGCAAAAGGAAAACCACCTCCTAGGTTAGTAGTGACTTACTTTGCTTAAATACGCATGTACCCCCACCTCTGTAATTTATACAGCTGGCAGAAAGTGGCATGTATTTGACTATTCTTATCCTTGAGATTTAAACTTTTCTGTAGTCATCAAGTAACTGTAGTGCGTTTGTTTTTTTCTCACCTCAGAGCTCTAACAAGAACAAAATAATACTAGATTTTTAAAGGAGCATGTAGGTAAATGCCTACAAAAAAGGCATGCAATACTGTAAGATGGAACCCATTCCTAATTCAGGCAGAGCGTCTAAGAAGAATTCACATTGAATAAATTCAGAGTGAATTCAAATTTAATGTTTTCTAAAACACACAGTTTTATGAAGTTCATCTTGAAATCCATATTTTATCATAATTTCATTATTATGTATCTGTTATCTAAATTATAAGGCCTTCATTAACCAGGTGTATTTCATAACCTTGAGTTCTGTGCTTAGCAAAAGCAATGCTATGTTCAGATCAGATTCCTGATCATATTCCATGTTAATACTCAGCATCAGTATTTGAAATTAGGAGCTTCTGCTCCTAAGATATGCTGAATACCTCCACTGGAAGCAGCAGAAGCAGTGATGTATTCTGTCATTACTAGTAACTGCTTCTGGGTCACTAAACAGAAGTATGCATCTCTGCATTCTTAGTAGTATTACACTACAATTTATTCACAAGGTTAACCTATAATTGCTTTTCAGACACACGCTGAACTCATTAGATGCACTTCATGTGAATAATCAGGGTTTTTCTACATTATTCTTTCTGGTTGCTTTCAGACTGGTTGCAGTCTGCAACTTTCTGGTTGCAGTCATTATATTGGGTGGCAAAATGGCAAAGAAGTGTATTTTCTGTGATAGTCTCACCCTTTGTAATGTTCTGTTAATGGTGGGAATGCCATAATGCTGCTGTTTTTACAAGTATTTTAGATTAGCTGGCATCTCAAGACTCTGAGCGTTGACCTGGAGGACAGGATGATTACTGTATGTTTTGAGGCATCTGTACCGCTTCTGCAGATGCCGTATTTGAGTATCTGTTTTGGCTTAGATCTACCAAGGAAGCTAACAGCACAGTCCATGAGACTGAATATATCACAGTGCTATTCCAGGGCTCTCTGCTGTATAGGCTCACCTTTCCCATCTAATCTGTGACTGTCTTTTCTCCTGCGACAGAAGGAAGGGCATGAGTTAAGTGCAGGCTTTCCTAAGGGAGAAAAATAGGTTGTTCTTAGTTTCTGCAGATTTAAAAAACATGAGATAGCCAAGTAACCAACCTGATCCATTGGTCTTGAATCTGGTTCTGCAAATGCATTTGTAATTTTAACTGCTTCAAAGCTCTGAAGATCACCTTTCTCAACCAGTGAATTGTTTTGTTAATCCATGGTGACTTCTTATTAGTGAGAGCTGGCACAAAGATTGGTGGATATGCTGCTACCTTTAGCTGGAGCAGGAAAGATTCTGACTTTGATGTACCTGAACTTCAGGGGTGTGCCATCTCTCATTTGAATCTATGTTACAGTTCCCATGCTCCTCAGTGTGTTGGTAGCTGGAGACTACAGGCACTCTGCATTCTACAACTTTACCTGCAGAGCCCTGAGAATCAGGTTCACTTTTTATTCACTGTGCACCCAAGTCCTCCTCTAAACATTACACAAATGTAAAAAGTATGAGAACTTCAAAACTTTGCAGGCGTTGGTCTAGTTCTGTTTAACTGTACTTGTGACCATTAACAAATCTTAATTAAAAATTAAAAACCTTAATTAAAAATTAAAGAATCAGTGTTTGCAATAGAGTAAGTTGCATGCTGTGAATCTTTGCTTTTTACAGTTTCTTAAATGAGTTCTAATAGTCTTCATTTTTAGTGGCTACTTTTCAAAGCATCTTCTATTTTGAGTAACACCAATATAAACCAGATTAATTATGGACTAACAGGCTGCAAAATTTCATTTAATAAATGACACTGTTTTGTGTTAGAATAGTGAAAAGGAACCAAACTCACTACAATCTTTAATTCACATGCTGAACTTGAAAAGGGCCAACCAATTAAGAGAAACGGTTTCCTGCTGGGCCCTGAGATGACACATTTCAGCCCAGAGCCAGTTTTTAAAGGCAGGTTTATAAAACCTTTCAACAATAGCTTTTAAAATGGAAATGCTAATGCTGCTTTAGCAGTATCAGTTCTAGCAGATGCTACTGTATCATTTTTAGTAGAAAGAAATCAATTCTTTTTCATATACGATTAACTTATGCATTTTTTAATGTAATTTTAAAATAAAACTGCTGGCTTTGAAATGGTTTCTGTTAACATGTTGAGCCACGTCTGTTATCTCATAATTTTGATAGATCTTTTGTATTAAAAAAGAGCTATATTTACTTTATTGATTGTTTTAGTTTGGGAACAATTCTTGCTTTCCTACTTTCAATAATAAATAGTATTTATTATTGAAATTTATTATCATTATTATTATTTATTATTATGAGGTTTTGTTTGTTTGTTTGTTTGTTTGTTTTTAATTTATCCATGTAATCTACAAGTGGTAACTCAAGAAGCAACTTTTCTTTTTGCTTTTATTATGTAGCTTCTCCTGGACACGCAATGGAACTCATTTTGATATAGATAAAGATGCACAGGTAACAATGAAGCCAAATTCAGGAACCCTTGTTGTAAATATTATGAATGGTGTAAAGGCAGAAGCATATGAAGGAGTATACCAGTGTACAGCAAGGAATGAAAGAGGAGCAGCCATTTCTAACAATATTGTTATACGGCCATCTAGTAAGTTAAAATCTAATATTAATCTAATATTAATAAAACATTTGTTTGTTTTCTTGTGGATATTTTGCTTCATTTTCTTCTTTTTGCTTAAAAAAATACCTTTTAAGTCATCAAAGTGATAATATTAGAAGGTGTTGTATAATTGGTAATATTCTGATTTGATAATGCCTCTCCCAAATTCCCTAGACTATTTAGTAACCAAAATGCTTTTCTGATTTTTTCTTAGTACAACTTCATGTTCTAAGATGTTTAAAATTGGGTTGTATTTATGAAATTACAATTGGAATAAAAAGTTTAAATCTTGAATGCTCCTATCTGACATGGGCAACATTTGCTTTCTTTCTGATGGGTGTATTCCATGGTTTTTATAATTGCTTTATTTCAGAGCAGATAAAGCTCAAAGATTTAAAGTAATTGTAAACTGCTTCTACAGCTTTTCTCAGACAAGTTTTTCAGACTTCTTATCTTAAATTTTTCCATTCTCACAAGTTTTATTAGAGCATCTGTAATACTATTTCAGGAAGGTTTTTTTTTTTTCTAATTTTGTGTATTACTTTTTGTTCATCGTAATTAAAATTTTCTGATACTTTTGTAGATCTATTGGTGATTAGCCAAAATATTTTGATCCGTGATTATACATTTAGTGAATTATTGCTATAATAATTATTTTAAATAATCTGTTTCTCCCCCCATGAAAACATACAAAAAAAAAAAATCAAAATTAAATATTTAGTAAATATGTTAAGACTTTACTTACTGATGCTTTTAGTTCTTGTCGTTTTCTGGAATTCTATGTGCATTTCTTCCCTAAATTCTAGATCTTTTTCTCAATTCATAGTTTGTGTGTGTGTTAAAATTATTTTCCATAGGGTCCCCTTTGTGGACAAAAGAAAAACTAGAACCAAATCATGTTCGAGAAGGTGATTCCTTAGTACTAAACTGCAGACCTCCTGTTGGCTTACCACCACCTATAATATTTTGGATGGATAATGGTGAGTTTGCTTTTTATATAGACTTAGTTTACATTTACATACGCAATTTTTCTATGTAGGTGACTGTTGCTTATCAAAACCACAGGTGATGGAGTTTCCCTCAAAGTTAAAATACAGACTTTCTAGTTCTGTAGTAATGAATAAACAAGCAAACATGCAGCCTGAAAGCATGAAGCCAGAATTAGCTGGAGATCTTAACGTAAGCTGTGGATTAACACAGTGGGGAAGAATGGAAGGACAAGGGAGCTTTAGAGAAAATTTCAGAAGGTCTATGTATTTACAAACGTACAAAAGAATAATGGAAAAAATGTGGAGTCTGCAGATCATAACAATGGAGAGAAATTATAGTTGAAATAAATGTTTTCTTGTTTTTCCTCAGCTTTCCAAAGGCTGCCTCAAAGTGAAAGAGTTTCCCAAGGTCTCAATGGAGACCTTTACTTTTCTAATGTGCAACCAGAGGACACCCGTGAGGACTATATCTGCTATGCGAGATTTAATCATACACAAACTATACAGCAGAAACAACCCATTTCTGTAAAAGTCTTTTCAAGTAGGTATTGCATCACCTAATACTTACATACTTGCGTGGTATTTATCCAGAATCCTCAGGTGACTTGCCAAACTTTAGTAGTTTGATGCTAGAGACTTTGTTTAATTCTTAATAAGGAATTGCATTACTTTTTAAAGCTTAAAATGGAATCTCCAGTTTTCTTGATGTATAATCTGTTTTAAAGGCTGTCTTTATTCCTTTTATTAGGCTTTGTCTTTTGAAGAAACATTTTGTAGGATTTGAATGATTGAAAAAATATAATGTAAAAATAACTTTTTAAGTGGTTTTGGTGTTCAAGAATATCAATCTGTTACGGCTGTAACTATCAAAATAAATTAATCAATCATTTGATTAACTCACCGTGGCCATAACATCACCTTTTGATTCCCAATACTTTGATTTATCCCTCCTGTATGCATTCTTCATGATATTCTGTTTATTTCAGTGGATTCATTGAATGACACTATAGCTGCTAATTTGAGTGACACTGATATTTATGGTGGTGAGTTATACTGGTCCTCACTGATATTCCTTGTTTCACAGTAGCATTTAGTTAACTAACTTTACCTCCGTAGCTGCTTAACCTTTTGCTTCCTTTTCAATTTCTAATGAAAGGAATCTATTAGTACTGGTGATAATACATGCAAAATGGACTGCACAGTCCTTTCAACTTCTTAATGTTTTAATGTTACTGTAATAAATGTCTCATAAACAATACCGGCTCCCAAAATAAATGAGTCTTTTCATGCTGGGGCGGATTTTACAAGTTGTCTATTTGCTTCTGTATTATGTGACTTCTTAATATTTTTTTCTCCAACTATTAGTTTGGTTTCTTCATTATCACTGGGACTATTCAATATCACATGCTGCATAATAGATAACAACAATTAAGCATTTAACAGATGCACTTTACATCTAATAACTTCTTGAATGTACCATTCATGTTTAGTATATTTCATAAATGTCAAACTGAACTGAAATTGATTAAAATCTAAGCACCTTAATACTATCTGTGTAAATAACCTTGTAGGGAAAAGATGTGTTTGTTTGTTTGGTGTTTGAACTTTTCATTAATCTATGTGGAATGGTGCTTTGTGTATTGCAAGTTAAATCCACCTGAACAGGTATCTGTGCTTAGCAAGGCTGACTGTGGGGTAAGACTGATGCCACAGCAGTTGAGCATCTGGAATTCCCCACTTAATGCTGTTTGAAATAAATGCATAATGTTTGTTCTGCTTTGTCTTTCTGTCAAGTGAGTCTCTGTGTATGTTAAATTGTAACTTAATATAATCTGAACTGCGTCAGGGACACAGAATATTTTAATTCTCTGCATAAAAATAAGCTTTCATTCAAAAACAAACAATAACTATGAGCCTGAGTGCAGAATGATATGTTAACTGCAGTTAGTACAGATTGGTTCACAACTCAGAAATACGGAAAAATTCTTTGAATTTTCAGTCTTGCAAAATGAGACAGTGATCTATGGCAGTGAAGAAACTGCGTATACTGGTAAGAACCAGTGACTACTGTGTTTGTTATGCTTTTCTCCCAACTTTAAGTTGCTCAGGTACTACTTTTAAGGAATTCATGACAAATACCATATTAAAACGAAGTGCTCTCCTTATGTCAGTTTATTAAAGGCCAAGTCCTGGCCCTTAATGAACTATTTTGTTGTATTTGTGTCCACATTAAAAAACAAAATGAAACAACATTAGGTTACTGCAGTGATTCAGACTGCTACTGCAGCTTAGAGCAAGTTGATCCTTTATTTTAAAATAACTTTAAAAGAACATTGACAGGAAGGCGCCATGAGACAACATAGTAGATTTCAGAGTACAGACTATAATGTTGGAAATGGGTCTTATAGCATCTGTTTGCTATCGTTAATTCTTGTGGATAATCATTGTGCCATTATAACCAGAGAAGGTAATGGTTGGAATTTAGATTGAGTTTATATTAAAAGGAGAAGACAGAGCTAAATTTCTAGAGATTTCTCACATTTTCTAGAAAATGCTGAACAAAACATATTTCAAACTGAAGCATACCTCTTGACAACTTTGTTTATATTTCTGAATTTAATTACTTTGCCTTATTAGTGTTTTGATGGAAACCCAGACATGTTTGGTAACTTCCAGTCTTTTGCAGACTGTGTCAGGTCAAGCTCAGTATGCATCCATACATAGTTGCTTATGTAAAAACTATGTATCAAATGCTGCCCTCAGCGAGCTAGGTCGAAATATGATTCTGGTATGTCTGTCAAAAGCCTAACTTGTTAAACTGTGTATTTATGTAACATGATATTTTTTAATTAAATGGACTATGTGTATCAAAATCTATGTCCAAAATTTGAGAATAGATGTATGCATTTGATCATTATTAAAATAAAGTCTAGAAATTAATTGTTTCAAATTTTCTTGTTCCAGCCAAGCCAGTTACAGAAAGGCCACCAGTTCTTCTTACACCAACAGGCAGCACAAGTAACAAAGTGGAACTGAGAGGAAATGTTCTTTTGTTGGAATGCATTGCAGCAGGATTGTGAGTGACTTTCTTTCCATGTTTTTCTAAACAGAAGTGCAGTACTGGTGGAGAATATTTCAGAGATAATTAAAAAGTTAACAGTGTATAATGTTAAGGATTTAAAGAAACAGAAATATAAAATGGAAAGAGGACTTGAAGGAAGTCTTCCATTTTCTCTAAAATCAGCAGATTTTAAAACCAGCTATGAACTAAAATGTTTTTCTCATTGTATTAAATATATGAGATGGCCTCTGCTTTCAGGACACAAGCGAGAAAAGTCATAAGGTAACACTGGATGCTTGTCTCCATGTCTGGAGAATTTCATTCAGGAAACAAGTCTGATTTCTTCCTAACTATACAGCCATTAGGCTCTCAAATGGTATATATGAAAAAAAATAAAATAAAATAAATGCTGGTATAATATGAAAAAGCTGCTCACGTATGCTAATAAATACGTAGGAGATCATCTAGGTGGGAGTTGTCAGAACATACCTTCAGCGACTTACATCCAACTTCTCATTCTAATTGAGTTTAATTGGTACTTGTTTCTTCAGTGTAATGCATGTTTGCCTTCACTGCTTATTGTGAAAAAGTAGAAAATTACCAAAGATAATTTAGTTTCATGAACTAGTTTGATCTTAAATCAGTTTCATTCTCATTAGGAAAATGGTTCAGTTACTGTGGTATTGGAAAATTTGTAGTACCAATTTATTTCAAAAAATATAAATATATTTACAATGCACAAAAACATTCAGTGCAGATCACTCTGACGTAGCAATGAGGTAAACCAGCAAATGATGTAACACAACATCATGTAGAGGTATTCACTTGCATAAACTCCAGAGGATACACGCATGTACAGTTTGGCACAGATTGATATAGGGGTCAGTGCACTGTTTTTTCTGTCACAGCTGTGGTCATAGAATCATAGAATCTCCAAAGTTGGAAAAGACCCGCAGGATCACCCATTCCAACTACCCACCAATCATCACTAGCTCTCACTAAACCATGTCCCTCAACACTATGTCCAAACATTCCTTGAACACTTCCAGGGTCAGTCTCTTCAGGTGTCCTTGCATTAGCACCACTAGCATAACCACAACTGTGAGTGGGAATAGAATCAGATCTTGTAATCTTCATCCACCATATGGTTATATACTTTTTGGCAACCTGGCAATAAATTAATCAGAGGTCCAAATTCCAGTAAAATGGCTGTATAAAAACAGGGAAAAAATAAAATATCATACTTTATATGGGTTTGTGTCTTTGTTATGTAGCATAACTTTTTGTCTTAATAATTCAGTGAGGGAAGTTTACACTGTTATCCACAAGAGGCCAGATTCAGGCCTCTTGATTCATTGATGTTTGGGTGCAGACACTCTACTCAGTAAGCAACATGTTTTAATTTGTGTCTGCATGAGTTTGAAAATCTTTTGACTTCAGTGGCTGACATGAGGCATGACCAAGATTTAGACGCAGTGCGGTGACAAGTAACCATACTTGACTCAGAACTGACTTTTTTTTGTTTGTTTGTTTCTCATAGGAAAGATTTGTTTCCTAACAGCTCTACTGTAATGTTTATGATGTTCATGAAGCATTAAAATATTGCTCAAAGGACAGTTGTAAACTTGTCATTATCAAAAGTTATTCTTAAGTAATCATAATAAAAAGTGTAGGTGCAGTAAGATATGAAGTACATTTGCATCCCTTTATTAACCATCAGGGTTTTTAGATTAATCAGCAGACAAATATATTCCATAATTATTAAGCCTACAAACAGATGGTCATTGACAGTGTTAGTGAGGCTTGTCATTTCCTAGAAACAAATGCTGGCATACTTTGCACATTTGCTGGACACGCTCCGAAAATCTGAGTCAAGTATTTTAAATGAATTGTTCGTAAAATATATCTTTAAATATAGAACTCTCATCTTCCTTGTTACCAGTCCCTTAATTTGATTGCACTTCTGCTTCTCCAGACCCACACCAGTAATCCGCTGGATTAAAGAGGGTGGTGAACTGCCAGCCAACAGAACATTTTTTGAAAATTTTAAGAAAACTCTGAAGATTATAGATGTTTCTGAAGCCGACTCTGGGAACTACAAATGTATAGCAAGAAACATATTGGGTTCTACTCATCATGTCATTTCGGTAACTGTAAAAGGTAATACTTAAGTAATCCTTAATTCAATACTGTCAACGTCAAGAATGCAAGATTGAAATATGCTTACTTGAATAGTAAATTATTGCTGAAAGGATGGATGATAACAGTAAAAAATAACAGATGAAGTGATCAGTAAGCCAACTGATGGACGTTACTACCTCTAACTTCCATTTCTCTTTTTATTATATTATTTTGTCAAGCAACATGCTAAATTGGGGCTGTATTAACACTGGTAAAATAATTCCTTACCTATATTCATTTTAGATCTTTTGATTAACTATCATTAGACTGCTTCTATCCTTTGTTGTTGTTTTTTTAATCTTCTTCCACATCTCTCTTCTTTCTTCTTTGCTTCGTTATTATTTTGTCTTTTCTGCTCTCCACTCATATAGCCCAGATTTTTTTTTTGGTTTTTCTAGTCATCTCATGCTCCCTTTCCTTCCTCAATGGACATTTCTATTTTCTGTTTCCTTGATGCCTTCTGTCTGAACTATTATCTTACTAGCTCAAAAACCACAATATTTTTGTCCAAATAGAAACTGTAAGTATATTTTGAGTACTCTAAAACAAAAAATTTGGAATGACAGCTTATGAGGCATTTAAGTAATCATTTGTAGTGCTCCCTTTGCATATTAAATACCTATTTATATTACAGTACTCCAACATCCTATTATGGTCATATTTAGCTTTCTTTTCAAGAACAGAAGATTTGTTTGCACGTATCTCCCAGTCCAAAATCTGAAGTTTAATTGCAAATTCTGATAATATATCATAGATGGTTTTTGTTTTTTTTGTGTGTGTAAAAAGTAATTAATTAATTAAAAATGATGACGTAGATGCAAATCTTTTGGTAAGCTCAGTGTTCTATTCATTTTGATCTTTGTGTTTTCAACTCTATCACATAAACTTCTAACCCTACTAAAACCACCCACTGAACTCAGCAAGACCAAAGATTTTGCCATTTATAAATCTCACCTTTGACATGAAATCTTTTTGTGCAATCTATCTTAACTTCAGTTCTATCAGTCTAAGTATTGAGAACATGGATGTATCTGAAATTAATCAAAAGACCATCCTAGCCTCTATAGATGCCATAGTCGGATAAATCTTTCTGTCTTCATGAAAGGCAATTTTTGTTTAAAACCAAGTAGCCCTATAGGAAAGAAGGAATGTTTTGTTACTTATTTCAGGATTTTGAAGTAAAAGCTTACCCCTATTTGGTGCAGTCAGTAGCTTAGTTTAGCCAAAGTATAATTTATCAGATAAACCTTGAAAATCATGTGTACAAAAAAAATTGACCATGCAAGTGCATGTCTATACCTATACGTGGAATTTGAATTGTGTTATTATTTCCATTGTTGTGCCTCAAGGCTTTCTGTACATAATTTTGGAAAATGATTGCTGTGTTTCTGTTCCTAACTCCAGCTTCCCCCTACTGGATAACAGCACCCAGAAACTTGGTCTTATCTCCTGGAGAAGACGGGACATTGATCTGCAGAGCTAATGGCAACCCAAAACCTAGCATAAGCTGGTTAACGAATGGCGTTCCCATAGCAAGTAAGTCATCTAACTACCTTGCAGGAGGATTAATAAGGAAATACAAAAAGTATTAATTTTTATAAAAATTATAAATGAGGAACGTGTGTTTGAAGATTTTTTTGCCTGACATGTAATAACAAATTATAATTAAGGTGTTAAAAATACTGTGGTTAAAGATGAAATAACAACATGCGCATTTAATGTGCTTGAGAACACTGGATTTGTGAACGTACATCTGGTTGTCCTGTCTGGTAGCATGCTTACACAGAGCCATAGCAGCAAAGCTGTGCCGTTCCTTTTAGAGGAGTATTACTGAGGTATCATTTCCATCATTGGCATCCATGTTAGCCAATTCCCTCATTTGCTGCCCCAGAGGTACACATTTTTTGTCTAAATCAAAAAGATGGTGTAAGTCGTCACCCCTGTGAATGTTCAGAGCACTTTTGCAGGGTTTGCAGATTAGATTATGTTGGAGGCTTCAGCACTTAAAAAAACAGCAGCAAAACTGACCAGGTACATCAGCAAGTGCCTGGAAAACATGTGCCAATCAGATGCCAAAGAAAAGGAACCTCTAAGCCTGTGAAATGGTTCTTTCTCTGTTTATGACTAAGAAGAGCATCCCAGAATTGATGACTAAGTCAGACACACGTTAGCTGCTATATAAAGCATGATTTCACTTGGGAAGAGCTTGCCAGAGGGTGCTGCAGTGAGTTGTCAGTTGTTTTGCACTCAGCATGGCCATCATCCTCAGATCCCACTTGGTTTGTCTAGCTTTATCCTTCCTTTCTTATAAAGCAATATAAAAATCCACCCTGTTTCCTTGTGAGAGATAATGTACTGTAAAATACTGGACTGTTCTGACCCACTGATTGACTGTGACTTTCAGGATTTTCAGGAGATGTTTGAGAGGTGCACCAAAGTGCGTGTCACATAGATCTGTCTTCAATGAGAATACAGGAAATAGCAAAAGGCAAACAAGAACTTACATTAGATATGTTCAAAATATTTGCAATACAAGAGAACTGACACTAAATTGCAGGGAAAAGTATGGGGGAAAATCTAAAGGTATTTACAGAAGACACTTTATGATTTTAATTTCCACAAGGATGCCTGCAATAGCAAAGTAGTTCTCAGAAGCCAACAGAGTCTAGCATTTTAATCTTTTATACCGAAAGGATGAAATAAGGGAAAGTACTGAAACAGTTATTTAGCCAAGAGCCTATTTCAGGGGTATTAATTATAAGTGTAAGTTAAGGTCTCTGGCCTGAGATTTCAAAAAAGGAGCTTCCATTGTTTAAGAAAACGATGTAAGCTGACAGTAAGGACCATTTCAGAGAGCTATTACTCATCTCACCAAACAATGGTAAGAACTGCGGGAAAATAGCAAAGTAGTCTTGCGCATGCTGTATGTACATAAATGAGAATTTCTGTTTTATGCTTGAATTTTTGTACCTATCCTGTTTTTACCTTTCTGCCTTTTAGGTAGTCTCAACATTCTTATTATTTTTACATAGTTGCCATTAATCTTGTTTTGTTTTGTTTTGTTTTGTGGAGACTTTTGTCTTGTGGATAGTTTACCCCTTCAGCACTCCTGACTAATAACATCTTTTGCTGATGATTATGGCACTCATCTTTGCCTTGTACTGCTTCCTTGTTGCTATTAAAATAATGAACAAGTAGATTTTCCAGAAAAGCCACGGTGCGTCTTGAAGCATTTCAGGGTAGCAGTAAAACATTAGAGATACAAAGTTTTTGGGAGGAGCTGCATGATACCACCAAATTTTCCAAAAGCAAGGGCAGAATATGTTGGCTCACTGGCCATGAGGAATCAGTATGTGGAGTTTTATTGAAGAGAACCCAGGAAAACTTAAAAGACTTTAATAAAATTAACCACTCAGCCTCAGTAGGAGGGTGGGAAAAAAAGGAAAGGCAAAAGAATAGAGCAAATTTAAAAAATAAAAAATTACTTAGTAGCTAAGCATTATGTTAAAGGTCACTTTCACTGCTGAGGAAGGCTGAAGTTTGACCATCTTAAATATGTAAGTTCACATTCACTGGATGCTCCAGGACACTGAATCTGTCAGAACATCAAAGAGAGAAAAGCATCATGATCACAGAAACTGCGGTTCTTAAGATTCTTGTAATTTTGTTATCAAAAAGCTGATATGGAAACTACCAAGTACAGTATGCCCTTTTGTTCACATGTTACTAAATGACAGAATTGAGCCTCTCTCCCAACTGAATGATTAGTAAATCACTGTAAAAGGAAACTAAAGCAGCTGTTTCAGCTTCAGGGCAGTGCTGACTGAGCTACACCCATGGCAGGATTTCAAAGAAAAAGAACTACATTTGAATTTCAAAGCCCTGCTGTCATCATATATCCCACAATGTGCCTCCTGTGGCCCAGTAATCTGTTTGCAATACTTTCATTTTCTGTTGGAAAGCACAACTGGGAGATGCTTAATTCTTCCGGTTTTGTTTCTCCGTAATACATTCAGGCAAGGAGGGGGAGTGTTGAAAAAAGAGCTATCCATCCGTGCCTAGTGAAGGGTGAGCCTTAAAAAACAGAAAGGGAAAGAAAAATGGAAAAGAGAAGAAAGATGAAGACCAGATTTGTATAAAAATAAATAAAAAAATTATCATATTTTCAGCATTTATGAAAAAAGTGAAATGTTCCAGGTTATATTACTCAGCATGAAAGGATATTTTTAACAGAAGATTTTAAGTTTATTTGAAAACTTTCAGAACATTTTCTTGGACAGTAATGCTTTAAATTTAAAGCAAGCTGTTCTGGGCATATTGGAGTGATAAAGAGCTAACATTGTAATGTTTACTCACAGGAGTAATTTGAACCCACATGCACAGTCCCATTGTGGTCAATTAGAATTACTTTTGCACGTAGCAATTGAAAGTTCAGGCCATGACTCTGCCTTGCCTTGCGCTTCAATTAACACTCAAGTTCTGCATTATTTATACTGCTGCATAATCCGTTGTGTTTTAGTGCTCAGATATTCAACATGGCTTTACAAAAAGGAAGCCATGCGTAAAGTATCTCAACTTTTAAAAAAGTAACAACATGGATTAATTGGGAGGGGGAAGCACTTTCATGATTGGACTTCACAAAGACATTGCAAATACTGCACAAAAGACTAATTTATTGGTTCAGTAGTTCATAGTTCATGATGAACTATTAAATATTAAATACACCTTGATTTAAACAAAGTAGTGCACTGAAAGGCACTGTTGATTTGCTTTCAAAATGTGCTTCACTTGTTTATATCACATTTCACACTGAATCTTAATTTGAGTTAGTCTCCATTAGTAATCATATTGAAGTGAATGGAGAAACATTAGCCCTTAAATTTCCTTCATGAAAGGCCCAGATAATCTCTGGCTCGAGGATTTGTTGTCCATCATGCTCTGAGTACACACGCATGCTGCTTATGATGGCCACGGGAGGGTGCAGGAAAATCTGCTAGACTCTGATGCCCCAAGGAGATGAATCTGGCTTAGGACTTGCAGTAGATAGTAAAACCTTTGATAAGCAGCTTTTTTTCATTCTGCACAAGGTAGTCAAAATACAGCTGTGGCTGTGGGGGTAATATCCTGCCATCCCTTTGGTGTTAATAGTATGATTAAAATCAAAAGCTTGTCCTGGAACAAGGATTGCAGTGATGAGTGTAAAATATTTTACTGAGAATCAAGTGAGATTATTAAGATAAGGGCACTTTTTTTCTTGCTCCATCTCTTCCAGACTTAAGTCTTTGAGAATTCGCTGTAGGTGATAGAGTAAGGCAAAGCTGAATTACATAAGTTTCTTGTTCTTGCTTAGTTTCAGTCATACAAGAACTATAGGTTTTCAGATCTTTCTAATGCTCTATACTGATCATCCTCACTGTTTTACTACTCGCTTTTGTCCAGATTTACTCAACTCTGAAAACACAGTCCTCTGGGTTAGAACCTGCGGCTTACCATTGGAACTGTATGCGTCTGTGCAGAAATACGTCCTGTTTCTGTGACATTCTCCTGTTGTCATAGCTAATTCATCAGAATACAAATGTATAACATTTTACACATAGTTCTTCAGAACTACCACTTCAGTCCCTCAACTGTATTTTTAACCACGAAAGATCTTCCTCATTTTGAAAATTACTTATCAACATGAATTTTTGGAGAAAGAAGCAAGTCATGAGAAACTAGATTATTTTTAGCAAAAGTTAGAATAAAAGTGATCATCTGATACTGTTAGAACCTCAAGGTCATCACTATGCAAGGACCACAGGTTTCTAAAAAACCCAATTGTCTTTACTTTCTTAATATTTTTCAACAGTAGCAGGGTTTCAAAGCTATCTCTGAAGTCAGAGCTGAAAATGATGTGTTAAAAGCCGGTGGTAATCTCAGGCCCTATTTACATTAACAATTATTTGGCCATAAACTTAAGGACAGAATTATAATATTAGTAGACTTACTGCAACAGATACTCACTATAAAAATCTAAAATATTTTTCTCAGCATCACTAAGAAAGTGATGCAAAATGAAAATTCAGCTTTACTAAAGAGATAAAAGAGAAACCGTGAGCTTAAACAACGGACTTTCTGTTCCTGCATTGGTATCAATTTCTGCAGCTCCTGTGTAGTTTCCTACACTGAAATGATCTTATTCGTGAATTTAAAAAAATAAAAATTGCTATTTGAAGCTTTTTTCAACGAGCAGATAGAGTCATTGTGAATACATAGCAGTAGTAATTATTTTTATTCATAACTCTGATAGAATCATACAATGGTTTGTGTTGAAAGGGAGTTTTAAGATAATCTAGTTCCACCCCCCTCACTAGACCAGGTTGCTCAAAGTCCCATCCAGCCTGGCCTGGAATGCTTCCAGTATTCATAGCCTCCTTGGGCAACCTGTTCCAGTGTCCCACCACACTCACAGTATAGAATTTCTTCCTGACTTCTAGTCTAAATCTACCTCTTCCAGTTTAAAGCCATTTCCCCTCATCCTTGCTACATATCCTTATAAAAAATCCTTCCCCGGCTTTCCTGTAGGCCCCTTTCAGGTACTGGATGGTTGCAATTAGGTCTCTTTGGACCCTTCTCTTCTCCACGCTGAAGAGCCCCAGCTCTCTCAGCCTGTCCTCATAGAGGAGGTGCTCCAGCCCTCTGATAATCTTTGTGGCCTCCTCTGGACCTTCTCCAATAGCTACATGTCCTTCTTGTGTTGGGGGCTTCAGAACTGGATGGAGTACTTCACATGGGGTCTCACAAGAACAGAGCAGAGGGGTAGAATCACCTCCCTTAACCTGCTGGTCACACTTCTTTTGATGCAACCCAGGATACGGCTGGCTTTCTGGGCTGCAAACACACATTGCTGGCTCATGTTGAATCTCTCATCAATCAGCACTCCCAAATCCTTCTCAAATAAATCCTCATGTTGTTCTCCACCCATCCTGCATCTGTGCTTGACCTGCCCTGACCGAGATGCAGGACCTTGCACTTGGCCTTGTTGAACTTTATGAGGTTGGCAGAGACCCACCTCTCAAGACTGTCCAGGTCCCTGTAGATAACATTCCTTCCCTCTAGCATGTCAACTGTACCATTCAGCTTGGCGTTGTCTGGACAAACCTGGGTGTACTCGATCTCACTGTGCATGTCGCCTGTTAAGATGCTAAATAACACTGGTCCCTGTGGAACATCATTCGTCACTGGTCTCCACTTGGACATTGAGTTGTTGACCATCCAATTCCTTATCCAGTGAGTGGTCCATCCATCAAATCCATTTTTCTCCAATTTGGTGACAAAGATGTCGTGCGGGACAGTGTCAAATGCTTTGCACAAGTCCAGGTAGATGACAACATGAAAGAAAATACAGGCATCTAAAGATAATCATAAATCTTTCTGCTCTTCTCAAATTAAAATTAAATTAAAGTTCTTACATTATTTTTCTGTAATGTTACTGGTCTGGGTAAGATTAGTTCTCATTCATGCTGAAGCTGTATATGTTCCCACTGATACAAGGAAAATCAAGCAAGTAAGTTTGTTCCCTTCTTCTCCAGATTGTTTTCAGCCAGAGGGAATCTCTACTACGACAGCTGAAGATGACATCAACGTTTCCACTATAGAATAGAAAGAGTTTATATGCAAACTTAGACTGTAATCTACAGTATGCTTCTGGGAAAAAGGAAAAAATGTTATATTACCTTAGGTTACATCATGTTTCTCAGGCAGTGACAAAAAAAATACCTAATTCTATGCACTATGGGACCTGACTTCTAAGCTAGCAGAGCAGAGAATATCTGATGTCAGCTGGAGCTCATACTTCATTGTATTTCAGAATGTGGTAACAGTATCGAATTATGATTTCTGAAGTTAAAAATATTAGCCTTTTTGCTAACAATAATACATTACAGAGTAGCAGTTGGAGGTGTATACCTCCTTCTCAGTGAGCAATTTCTTATTGTCAATCTGTGTTTTTAATTAGACTATTTTAAAATCACAGAATCATAGAAAAGTTGGAAGGAACCAGAGATCATCTAGTCCAACATGCCTTCTTAAAGCACAGTGTTATCTGCATCAGGTTGCTCAAGCCTGTCTGCTCAGATTTTGTCTGTCCCTAAGGACAGAGGCTCCATAACCTCCGTCAGTCTGACCACCCTTACAATTTTTTTCTGTTTTTAAGCTTTTAAAAATGATAACAACAACAACAACACATTCCAACAATGGATCATATCTTCTGGTTATCCGTAGGGAAAATGGGATTTGAGCTAAGGAATTGTAAAATCAATAAACCAATTATTTCATGTCTTATTAGTTTTCTTCAAAAAAAAAAAAAAAAAGAAAAAGTGTCCTTATAGAATTTTATTAGGCTGAAATTCGTATCATTTATTCTGTATGGTAACCAGAGTACTCATGAAGGCAGACAAGCAGTGTGTGAGTGCAGGATTATAGTTGAGTGATGTAGCATCTACCTTCTGGGGCCTGGCCCTGCAAGATGCAATATAGTACATGAGCAAAGACATGTAGGTTGTGCTTGTGTTGCCTGGAAGTATTAGGTGTGTCAGAAAACACAGTAGATGCCAGTCTCAACACAGGACTCCTAATTCAGCACGCAGGTAACTAGATAAGAGAAATGAAGCTCTGACTAACCTGATACTTTTTTTTTTGTTTTCTTTTTTTTCTTTTCTCCTGTACCCATGACTTAAACACTTTTCTTAGAACAGGCACCTACTTTCTTTTCTTTGAAGAGCTGAAGAAAGATATCTCTTCTTTTCCCTAAATGAAACAGTGAGAAGGGAAGATGCTACCCTTCTTTTTATACAACTCAATGCTTACCTCACGAGGGGCCCTATCAAGCCTGTAAATTAGAAAGTATGGGATGTATCCACACTGGTGGGATACCCAGACCATGGGACAGGAAGGAGCCACGAGCCTTTGCCTCTTGGGGGGATGGTTGTGTACATTTTCCAGGTAATGGTGGTATGTGTACAGGTACAGAATGCTTCTCACAGGTGACTAGACTGCCTGCTGTGCTACTCACTGCTCCACTATTTTCAGCCCATGAATCTTTTAATGAACATGGCACTTATGAGTTGAGAACTGAGATACTATCTGAAACAAAAGGTACTGTCATTTGCAGAAAATCCACGTCAATTTTTTTAATTGATCTTCTCTATGAATCCAGAGAAATCAGGAATATTTTTATATGAAAATGTCTTCCATATAGGCACTTATTTTCTCAAACTCCTATAATTGGTGTCAATTCAATGCAAGCAAACTATGGTGTTCCTATTTACTCACTTATTTTTCATATTAGTATAGCAATAAGATCACCAATGTATCAACATTAGTAATGCTTTGATAGATTTTACTTAGCTATTTTAAACATTAAATTATAATTTGTGCATTTTTATTCTGTGCAGAGTTATGAGCTAATTCTGTTATACCTTTGTGACTCCAATTGTATCATAACTGATAGCAGTTATTCTTCAGTTATATCTCAGAATTTTATTTTCAATTATATTCTAGATTCTGGGATGCAAGAGCATTTTGACACACCTCTTGCTGCTATGGAATAGTTGGAGAAATAGCACTTGATAATAGTTATATAAGGGAAAGAGTGCCACCTACTGAATTACTGTCACTGCTTTTGTGAAGGCTTGATTTTGTGTTACTCTGAGATAGTTTGAAACGGACAATCTAAATAATTTAGATAATTATTTAGTATATAAAAACAGATTTGTAAAGCTGAACAATTAAACTCTAGGGACCCTGAAGTACCAATTGTAACACAGTTTTCTTTTGATGTTCAGAAGTATTTCTTCATTTTTGTAAATAGTGTTTGCAGTTTCCTGAATTTAGTTTCATCTGTATATTTCCTCCTTGTTGTGTGCAAAATCTGATCTCACCTCTGATTCTTCAGGCAAAAAGAAACATAATACAACAACAAAAGCAACAAACACGAAAACCTTTAAAAAAGAGGAAGTCTACTGTCCTGAATTAAATGTTCATAGACCTGGAAGAACTTCCTTAATCATTCTGGAATTCAGATCTTACACAGTGAATAAATGTGAAAACAGAATAAATGGCATATTGGTCTCACATATTGTATCTTCTTTTCAGTAATATGAAACATGTAGTGCAGTTTAAGAGAAAGAACTATTTCTTTTCTTTACACCAACAGTTGCCCCAGAAGATCCTAGCAGAAAGGTAGATGGGGATACCATTATTTTCTCTGCTGTGCAAGAACGGTCAAGTGCTGTTTATCAGTGCAATGCTTCTAATGAGTATGGATACTTGCTGGCAAATGCATTTGTGAATGTTCTTGGTAAGAAAAAAATGCCTGTATTTTTCAGTCTTCTTGGTTATTCACTTGTCTCCTATTATTACATGGATTGTTTGCCCAAGCATTCATTGAGTTTTTTAGTATAGAGAAACTGATTTATTTCCTGAGTCTTGAGAAAGCCCCATATACAGATATCTTGGGGTTTCTATTGTAGGGTATTCCTGAATTTCCCTTTCACTACTACTTGGTAAGAAGAATAGTTGTGGAATCTTGAGAAATTTGGATTATTTTTTTATTATTATTAAATCGTAAAAAAAAAAACCAACCAACCTAAACAAATAAAGTAGGAATTAATATTCCTTAGGATAGAATGTTTCAGTGCACTTTCATGTATTTGCTGGAGTTTGGGGACTGTTAAATATTTGTTACATTTGAAAATTACAGTTTAGACCACATTCCACTCCTGCAGTGATCCCAGATTCAGGTAATCCCTGGATAAGGATAAGACATAGCTAAACTAAAGATAATCTATAAATTGTTATTGCAAGGAGAAATGATTATGCGTTAGTCTTGAAGGCCTCCAAGGATGTGTTTCACATTATGAGATATTGTGGCCTCAGTATCGTCCCACTGAATTAAACAAAAATAGTAGAAGGATGGCTCCTAAAGACTCTCCTGAAAGAAATGGCAGGTCCTTTGATTAAGAGACAGTTTTTTAAGTGAAAGAACCTCATTTTAGGATTTCTGTTCAAAAATGTAGGTGTTTCACCAAAAATGCCTGTTAACTTCTTTCTGCCTGGAGGTTTTCTTGTAATTATATAGTTCACTCTGTTACCAGGAGTTTCTCTTCATGAACTATGTTCTACTTTAAATTTTCCAATTGAAACCACTGGCTTTAGTGCCCGATTAATTGTAAACAGGAAAGAAGTGTTTGTTTTTCAGATGAAAATTCTTCTACATTTATATTTCCTCAGGCTGCAATTAGTTGAATGTAATTGGACCCTAGACTGAGATTAGAAATACTTCTTTAGGCCCTTCTTGATGTCTTTATGTTTTGTATTTGTATCTTTGCATCTATATCCAGATATCTTTATCTTTTCAGCTGAGCCACCAAGGATTCTAACTCCTGCTAATAAACTGTATCAAGTCATCGCAGATAGTCCTGCATTAATAGACTGTGCTTATTTTGGTTCACCTAAGCCTGAAATTGAATGGTAGGTTGTAGATCTTGTGTTTAAGTTTTGGAAAAGAACCAGTTGTACCCATGGAAACAAACATATTAATTATACTTGGCGTAGCAACGTGTTTAAGTGTAAAGTTTAAATTTAAATTTAAACTCATTTAAATTTCATTATGGATGCTGTCTGTATTTGCTAACATAGCAGTCCAAGTTTGTATTTCCAAATAATAAAATATGATAGAATTTAATTATGGCATTGGGTAATGGTGATCTTTCACTTAAAGGTTTAAGGGAGTGAAAGGTAGCATCTTGCGTGGAAATGAATATGTTTTCCATGATAATGGAACCTTGGAAATTCCAGTGGCTCAGAAGGATAGTACTGGCACATACACATGTGTTGCAAGGAATAAATTAGGGAAGACACAAAATGAAGTACAATTGGAAGTTAAAGGTAAGCTATGAATCCCTGTTTCATCACAAATTACTGTAGAACTTAAGACTTTCTAAATGTCTAATAGACATTTCAAATTTCAGACCCAACGATGATAATTAAACAGCCAGAATACAAAGTGATTCAGAGATCTGCCCAGGCTTCCTTTGAATGTGTGATAAAACATGATCCTACCTTAATACCAACAGTTATATGGCTGAAAGACAATAATGAACTACCAGATGATGAAAGGTATAGACAAAATATTTCACATTTTATTTTTGTTTTCTTGTTTCATCTATGCTCTTCTTCTGAATTTTGAAGGGCATATATTGGCCTACTGATATTTTGACTAAAAGACTTATCTAATGTGGTGAAAAAATTAAATTAGAATTCAAAATAAAATGAAATGCAATATTTTTTATGTGTACATTGATCATGCATATCAGTTATAAGCATAAGAAACTAAAGAGTAAATTAAGACATTTCTGCTGTAGATCACAGACAATTAAAGGTATATTAAAAAAAATAAAGTATATAAAGCAAATAAAAATACATTAGAAAAAAGATAGGCAGTTACTATGGAAAGATGTTTAAGAAAATCTAATGCAGAAAAACCTGATACAGTTCCTTAGCTTACATTGTTGTCTGGATATTTGCTGAAGTTCACATGTTGGATTTGACAATGCTTTAAGCATATTTCTTATAGCAGTACCAGTTATTGAAAGTCATTGGCTGAATCTATTGTATTTGCAGGTTTCTAGTTGGTAAAGACAACTTGACCATTATGAATGTAACTGATAAAGATGATGGAACATATACTTGCATAGTTAATACTACTCTGGACAGTGTTTCAGCAAGTGCTGTGCTTACTGTTGTTGGTAAGAATACTCTAAAAAATTATGATAGAACAACTGTACTTAATTTCTGTTAAGTATGAAAATAACATTCAATTTAAAATACAAAGCTTAAAAATAGGTTTTGATTGCTAGGATAGAACAAAGGAAATTTCAGGTACTTGTATATGTGTTTCATTTTTAAAAATATAATAATCTTACACTAAAGTTTGCTTTTGAATCATCTACTTACAAAAGGATCTGATGGCTTCAAGATACATGCAGTTTCACTCTGTATAGGTTTTAATTTGTATCACACCTGAGCTAACATGGTAAATTATGAATTTCTAAGTACTTGTTATTTCAGGAATCTCTTCTGCAGTTAGATTAGTCCTCAGAAAGACTGAGCATGCTTGATCGTTGGACTTTTCCATGATTTTCTTACTAAATTTGTTTTCCCTGTTAACATTTTATACTTGCAAATTTTTGTAAAATGTGTTAGTTTGCCCCTTCTTCCAGTTTATAAGAAAATTTTAAGTAGATGTCCTGTATGATTCTTGACTGGGGAAGTTAAGTGGAACTGTAGTTCAACATGAGAGTTGAAATCAAGTATGCTTGTGTTTTAAAACTGTATTGTGGTCTTATGCATATCCAGAAATGACATCTATGCTTGTACTTACAACCATCCTGTACTCGTTTACAAGTTTTCATAAGATTGCTTACTTTATTTTCTTGATCCATCTATACTATAAAAAAGGTAGAATGCTTTAATCAGTTTTCAGTTTAAAATTCTCAATTACTCAAACTCAGCTATTTGCTCTAAATAAGTTAGCTTTTCTTTATCTCTAATTGTTATGATCTGTAACTACCTGCTATATTCTGTTCCTTTGGCTACTAACTGATTAAATCCTTTATATTAATGTTCTTTTCAGCTGCTCCCCCAACTCCAGCTATCATTTACGGTAAACTAATACAAAGTTCCCTTCATCTGCCAGATATATTTCTCATTTTTCCATTACAAAGTGCAGTGTATTTTATTCCCTCTCTCTTTTTCTTTTGTGTTCGTGTGTGAATGTGTGTTTGTTTTCATTCCATTTTACCAACTGCTTTGGTACTGGAGTATTAGACTTCGGAATTTTACCGTGCAGGGTGCTTTATATTTTAGAGAACAAATTATTTTAAAATATAAATTATTTTTAATTGAGATTACAGTGTGAGAGTATTTTCTAATGTGAACACTGTAATACAGATCAGTTATATAAAAAAAATGAAAGTCTTAAAAGGTAAATCCATTCATTTATTAAAAGCTAATTCACTATCAAAGAATGTGTAACAGATAAATTGTAGTATGTTTTTCCTTTAATTTACTAACAGCCCTCTTGGTCTGGTGTATTTATGTTATAGTTTGTCTACATTTTATCTCATACAAAATGGGTAGTACCTTATTGTCTCATTTATGATTGATGAAACTGCCAAGTGAGGATTTTGAAAGTAAAATACACCAGAAAATCTGTCAGTCATGCATAGCCTTAAATTGGAAAGCCTACACCCTTTAATTTGATAGCAATTTTTCTGAATTTGGAATTTTAAATGCAAAAACCCTTCTGAGCATTGAGCACAATTATGTAGGTCCTGTCATAAGCAGAGAAAATGCTTATGCATTCTTAAATGAGCCTACTCGTTAGTCTTTATATTAGTGTAACAATTCATATAATTAAATATTTTCTTCAGTTGAAATGGACATTTACATCTTCATGTATTATGAAGGTGTATTTTATCAACTCATTTGATATTTCAGGATATCTAAGAAGTACAACAAAAATAAGTGTCTTAGCAACTCAGTTTCCATTTGCACTGTACTTGCTTTGATTTCATAGGCAACATATTTGTAGTGCTTCTAGAAAAGCTTTTTTGATGTGAGTTCTTTACTTTCCATTTTATTAAATATTTCTATTTATAATATATTATTACCATATAAACTAAACAGATGCTTCATGATTATTTTTTTTCTCATTACATTTTTATATCACAGTGCAAATTTTTGTTACTGTGTAGAAGTTTCCAAATACATCACTTCTTCCCCATTTCGTATCTGTTTTGTGACAATTGCATGCTAATAGTCACGAAACCATGCTTATACGAGTCAGTAGATCTGCACTGCTGTATTTGTGGGCTTCTTTTCATTGGAATGTAAGATGAATTTTTGAAGATGAAACTACATATTCTGGCATGATTATTTGTTTTGTGTTCATTTGATTTACAGCTCGGCCAAATCCACCACTTGACTTGGAATTGACAGGTCAGCTAGAAAGAAGCATTGAACTCTCATGGGTACCAGGAGAAGAAAATAACAGTCCCATTACAAGTATGTTTTTCTGTGTCTATTGTAGCAGCAGACACCAAAGAGTTCAAAAATTTTTTCTTGTGTAGCATGGAAGAATGGCAAATTCATCTGTTACAGTTGCCATTTATTTACATTAAAAAAATCACTGTTTGTCCTCTACTGCAGAGCCAAGGTGTAAGACTTATTTACTGCCCTGAGGTGCTGGGCTTTTATTCCAAATACCTGTGCAAGTTAATGTAAAAGTTGATAGTGATGTGAGCTCTGTCTGACAAGGTTCTATCTTATGAATATGTAGAGAGCAGGCTTGTTCATTAGTTGAATGAATAAAAAGTTACTTATTTGTACTTTGAAAGGCAAAAACTACTGTCATCCTGCTTTAACTCTTTCATAATTCCCATGAACTTGAAGTAGCATCAGTACTGCTACCTTTCATTACTATTGGTAACAGACCCCTATCCTTCATGAAAATATAAACCAGATAGGATTTTTTTATTGTTTTTCCTAGTCTAGAGAGTTAAGGGAATACAGTACATCCATAAGTCAGAGAAAATAAATGTATTAAATCTTTTTTAGACAGGAAATTGATCTGAAATGTTCTAATTTCTCCCAGTTGAGCACAATGAAAGCACTGAAGATTTTTGCTTTCAGATTTGTTTAATGTACGTGAACTCATAATTTGCTTTTTAAAATATAAAAACATGAATAGAAATATTTCAACTATATTTGTTACAATTCATTTATATACTCTTATGCCAGTACTTCGATTTTTTTTCCAGACAAGATGACAAAAACCTTTTTTTTTTTCTTCTATTGAAATGCAATCATTCTGACTCAAGAGATTTGATACCAGGTGATGGTTCATGTCAGAGATTTTCCAATGCATACGTTCAAATACTGGAAATTTTATTCTTCAATTAAGTAATGCTGGTATTAATTACAGTAAATTTAAACTGATGTGTGGTCCCCTGAGAGGTTGCAAAACAGAGCATTTGCTTCATAAGTAAGGCTAATGTTGTGGTTACTGTTCGCAGTTCAAAAAAAAAAAAAAAACGGGGCTCAAAGATAGCACTTCATTTTGAATGATCCTTTTACAATGATAATATGATTCATATACTAAAATCTGTCTTTTGGCTGATTGAGAGCTGAAAAAATACATAATAATGTATAATGATTTTATTTTTGGTTCTACAAATCTGTCTATCCCTGAGGTTGTATATTCTGCACAGACTTGAATGCAATTAATAATATTCACGCAGAAAAATCTCAAGAAATTAAGTTTCTGTACATGAATTCTTTGACTGACTTTGAAGATAATAAAAAGAGCACTTAAAAATCTTCCTCAAGTAATGGTTCTTGACTTTACATAGTTTTTCACTGATCTGACTGAGGAAAATGGAATATTCACATGGTCTTAATATTGTATAGGTACTACAATAATGTCATCTTGATATACCAAGGAGCAACGTATTTGTCTGCCAAAATGATATTTTATATCAAAATTCTGATCTTGTCCCACTTTCTTGCTGTGATATTTCAAGGATTCCTGTTACATTAAAATCCAATACCTGGGAGATTGCTCTTGTAAGAATGTGCTGCCTGACATCTCTATTAGTAAGAATTCCACATAGCAAAAGAATGGGTTCTTCTCTTACATTTCCATCCAGGCAGTACTTTTGAGATGCACATTATATATGTCTCCTATGTTCTTAAACTTCAGTTTCCATGATTTTAAAAAATGTTTGCTGGATTGCTCAGTTTTGATTAGCTCATTCAAAAATGACTACACTGATCTGGGAAGGTGTTGCAGGTTTTGACATAAAATTGGATTCAATTTCTGTTTGCAGACTTTGTGATTGAGTATGAAGATGGACTGCATGAGCCAGGGGTATGGCATTACCAGACGGAAGTTCCTGGATCTCAGACAACTGTACAGTTGAAGTTGTCTCCATATGTCAACTACTCATTCCGTGTGATTGCTGTCAATGAAATTGGTAGAAGTCAGCCAAGTGAACCATCTGAACAGTACCTGACAAAATCCGCAAGTAAATAAGTATTCCTGCTTACCAGTGATTGACCTGTACTGTGAATGGCATTGTATTTGCTTGGAATGGAAAAAGCAATGATTCTTGTTCACATGTAAATACTTTGTTTTTAGACCCTGATGAAAATCCTTCTAATGTACAAGGAATAGGCTCAGAACCTGATAATTTGGTAATAACGTGGGAGGTAAGTTTGGGTTTTGGAAGTTTGTTTGTTGTTGCTTCTGTGAGTAGCATTTTTATAGAGAAATTTTTAAAGAAATAAAGATCTATCTGAGATTTCCCTGTGAGACAATGTATGTATTGTGTGTTTAACACATTCTTGGAAAAGCAAAAAAAAATCTAGACATTTCCCATTCTTCATTTTCAGGGAAAATCTGAATATGTTATCGAAGAAAAATATTTTTTCAAGGTGCCATATTTTCCTTGAGTGATTTATCTAAGATAAGCAACTAAATTGGTAGTACAAGATGTTTTGCTGCCAGTGCAGAAAAACTTAAGTATGTAAATACTCTTAGAATGAATTGTAATGTAAAATTTAATTCTCAGCTTTTGTCATAAGCTGAATTGCTGTGTACAATTCCTCTGAAAAAAAAAACCAAACACTTGTGTTTCTGTCATGCCCTTGCCATCATGATCGGAGCTCAAGAGAGCCATTTAAAACCAATTTCACCTTCTGGGCAAGAAACATTCTCTAGGAACACACAATTTTAGGGAGCTGGTGTATATCTGTTTCTCCCTCTTCTACTTCTAAAAACTATATTTAAAAAATGAATTATGTATAGAAAACTCACTGTATGGTTGTCTGGTAATTAGCTATTATCTTATTCAAAACTCTCGATGCAATTTTTACTAATACTGAAAAGCAACTGAAACTACCTCATAAAAAAAGTAAATCGGAAATTTCAGCAGTGCTTTTTTGTCTCTGAACACAAGAGTAATTTTTCAGTAAAATTATAAATCAACAACTTTGTGACTTTAGATTTTTTTTAGAGGCTACAGAATATTTTAAAAGCAGTTTGATTTGCTCTTTTTATTTCAGTCTTTAAAAGGCTTTCAGTCTAATGGACCAGGACTACAATACAAAGTCAGCTGGCGCCAGAAGGATGTTGATGATGAATGGACATCTGTTGTAGTTGCAAACGTGTCTAAATATATTGTGTCTGGTACACCAACTTTTGTTCCCTATGAAATAAAAGTACAGGCTTTAAATGACCTGGGATATGCACCAGAGCCATCAGAGGTTATTGGACATTCAGGGGAAGACTGTAAGTTTCCTAGTTTGACTCTGCGGTATTAATTAAAAGCAACTAAGTGTATAACCTGAGTGGGAATTCAAAATATTGAAGTATTAAAGAGGGATGTAGTTGATTTTTTTTTTCTTTTTTTTGTAAGTTAAAATGAAGTAAGTTGGGAATAACAGGCATTCATAAAATCCTGTAGTATTTATGTTGAGATTGATTTTTTAGCACACGGGATCAACTCTTTAATCTGCCTTCTCAAAGAAATGTTATAAGTCATTCCAAGAAAGTATTTTCATGTGGTATTTTATCCTAACTCAGTATCTTTCCACACAGTGCCAATGGTTGCTCCAAGCAATGTGCAGGTTCATGTAATTAACAGCACATTGGCAAAGGTGCACTGGGACCCTGTTCCACTAAAATCTGTCCGAGGACATCTTCAGGGGTATAAAGTAAGTACAATCAAAAGCTTGCTATTCTAATTGATTAAAATAGATCACTCCTGCAAGGTGAGATTGTATCCAGATTGTAGTAACTTGATATGTAAGAGAATTCTTGCTTTTCAGAGAGCTGACAAGTTTGGCTGACAAGAGCCAAGCGTTATTAAGACTTATTTAGAATTTGGCAAGGCTCCAACCTTGTTGTATGCCTCCTGTGACATTGTCCTTGAAGAAAAAGGAGATGCTTTTGCCATCAAGTTTGCACACATTAAATAGATTAAAACCTTATAGTAGTTTTACAGATCTTTTTCCAAAAGGATATTTAGAGGATGAGGAGAAATAGATTCTGTTGGAGTCTCTTCTAGGTATGATGCTATTGACTTTTTTTGCAGTTGTTCTTCTTCTGCTAAAGTACGATTAGTCACATGATTCTGATGAACTAGCCAATTGGTAGTTTAGTGTGGTGTCTTTTTAGAGGCCAAGGAAAAGCTCAATTTAGAGATATAGGAAATGTTGGAAGCCATAAAACATACCTGAAGGAAGCTTATTCTAAGGTATTGTATTGACTTTGGTGATAACTGGGTAGGTTGTGTTGGAAACAAAACAATGCGATTAGAAAAGAACGGAAGATTTCATAGTAGGAAACTGGAGCAGCTGGTGACCTTCACAGTTCAGGGAAAATCCAGTCACAAAAGTTGCTTCAGAGTTTTTGCATTAGAAGCAAATCAGAAGAAAATCAAGAATTGAAACTTGAGAAGTATGGTAGATGGGCTGTGGAGCAGAGGATAGAATGAAAGGATACATCAACCTCCTCTGCAAAACAGTAGAAAATAAGTAACTACTTATTCACTCATCTGTAAGTATACTAATAAATATTTCCACCAGAACAGATAAGTTCCGCAGCCTGAACTAGGTTACCTTGTAAGACAGACTATTTTGAACTACTACTGTTTAAATGAAAAGAGAAAACTAAATATTTGAAAACTGACAGAAGGAAAGAATATTTGGAACAAAATAAATGCACATCATACTTATAAATTGGAGGACTAGAATTCAAAAGCAGTGAATCTAAACTTCAGTTCATTACAACTTATTGTGTTCGTGGTATGTGGGTATAACTTATCTTGCACAAATACCACTGTCTGGAGAGACATAAGCGAGTTCTGTAATGAGCTAATGTAAGCATTTGTAGTTAGTGTGGTACTTTGCCTTATATAATAAATCTGGCTGAGAAGCAGGACTTGTTATACTTTTATATCATTATCTGTTAGGTTACAACCTATATACAACCTGGTATTTCACAAGCAAACAGGTAACCAAAAGATCATCCATTATGTGATAATTAAAATTTAGTGAAGTTATTGCTTTCTGTTAATCCAGTTTCCGCAATGCTAGTGCCCATTATCTGAATCACCAAATTTCTGTTAATGATAATTAATTTAAAAAAAAAAAACAACAAAAAGCCATGGACAGAAACCCCTGCCAATGTATCCAGTATTTTCACTCTTCAAAAGCTTGTTTAAAGGGAGATGTCATAATCCCAGGTTTTCTGCCCTGTAATTGCACTCTTCTCTTTCCATTAGCCTAAGAAATTAGTCATGCCATGGTACCTTTTGATTAGTGTGTTAGTCCTTCTCTGTATCTATTATGTTTGTTGGTTTTTGTTTTGTTTTTCTTTTTGAAGAAGAGGAGAACTGCACAGTTACTCAAAGCTAAGTAATGCTGAAACTAGAATAAGTTAGGCACCAGTCATAGATAAAACAAGCTCAAGATTACAGGACTGACAGCTGACCTGACCACTGAGTAATTTGCTTTAATAGCTAGGATAAATGAGACAATGGTATATCCTAGAATAAATTGCAGATGCAGCAGAAGTTTCTTAAATAATTTTTGCTGATACAACTAAATCAAGCTAAAACTAGACAAGGTATGACATGTCCTAAGACTTAAAGAATAGTTAGTTACTGAAACAAAACTTTCTCTGAAGTCATGTTGAAAACTTGTCACAGGTGCAGTTTGCTTAGTGTCTTAGTTACTGAAATAGCTTGTAAAGCATATGATTATATATATTTTTAAATGCTTCAGAAAAACCCTGCTAGCAAATTCAGGCTTTGCTAAGTAATAAAATTATTTCAGATGTTAGCCCAACATGCACATTGCATTGGGGTGCCTTTCTTAGTAAAGGGAAGGGAATTTCTCTGAAGAGCCATGTTATGAAGACAAATGGATGAACAAAGCAGGAAGATGTCTAACTAGCAGCAGTCTGTACTACACCTTTCATATTTTTCTATTTTATTAATTAATACTGGATATACTTTGGTACTATGAAGCAGTTCAAACTGAAGAAAAAACTTCAGTGTTTCTGCTGCCATTTTTTCCTGTTATTCTTCTAAATTCAGTGGTTATTCAATGCAGTAAGCAAAAAATGCGATGCAATGTCTTTTAGTGTCACATTACATCTCTAGATCACTATTTAACAAGCCCACCTTCAATTTCAGCCAAGATAGTGAAAAGTGATCACCCAACTCTAATAATGTACTTCCGAAATTGACCATACCTGATAAGTTTTAATACTAATAGTACCAGCAAATCAAGCTTTTCTGAACTTATAATCAGCTTTCTGTACTAGCTTGTAGGATTACAGTTGGAAGATGAGAACTGGCAGCATTGAAAAACATTAACTCTAGCCATGTAAAACATCATGGCCCTTAACTGGGATGGGAGCGAAATGAAGGTAGTTAGCATTAGAGAGATAGTGTTAGTATAACACCTTTTTGTAAGAAATCCAGTTGGGTCTTGTAAGACCTAACAATTCCCTTTTATGAATTCAAATGTGAAATCACAGCTTCCTTAATTAAATTAAGGTGATTTATATTTGGCAAAGTAAAACCAGAAATTTACCCATTTACACTATTATATCAGTTTTAATGTCTGTTTTTTATGTGTGTGAAAATTATGCTGTGAAAAATTAAAAGTCATGCACTTGCAGCTGATACTCCAAGGGTTAACATGGATCTTTGTATGGGCAAGTGTTAATATCTTTCTAGAAACTGTGGTAGACTCTGTATGGTAAAGATAGGGCAGTCGAGGAGATTGCAGTATTTACCTGTGAGGCCCATCTGTAGTTTCCTAGAAACAAATTCAGCAAAATGGACATCAGAATCAGCTATGTGCTCTGATCCTTATATCATATAAAAAGAGGAATAGATTTGTGCATTTTTTCAGCCTAGAAAAATGTCTTTTTTTTTTTCTTTTCGCACTGATAACATCTATTTGGCCTCCATATCACAGGGAATATACCTGCATGGTTAGAGGAAAATTATCTAATCATGTAACAAGATGGCAAGGCTGCTTTGAAAGCTGTGTAAACTTCTTTCTGCATTTATATGAGCTGAGATGCCAACTTGAGAATCATCTAATACGAAGGTTGTTCCAAAGCAGAATTTGCATCAAACTGGCTTTGATTATAAGCTGGACTGGCAGATGGTAATCTTCACCCAATCACGTAGGCACAATTTTCCGGATGAGATTTACCCCTGAAGCTCTATGTTGCTTCTCTGGATAGCTGGGCTGAGGCCAAAAGGATGATGTTCAACAAGAACAAGTGCTGTGTCCTGCACTTTGGCCACAACTTCAGGCAACGCTACAGGTTGGGGCAGAGTGGCTGGGAGACTGTGTAGAGGAAATGGACCTGGGGGTATTGATTGATGCTCGGCTGAACATGAGCCAGCAGTGTGCCCAGGTGGCCAACAGGGCCAATGGCATCCAGGCTTCAATCAGAAATAGTATGGCCAGCAGGAGCAGGAAAATTATCACAACTCTATACTCAGTGTTGGTGAGACTGTACCTTGAATACTGTGTTCAGTTCCGTGCCCCTCACTACAGGAAAGACATTGCGGCCTTGGAACGTGTCCAGAGAAGGGCAACAAAGCTGGTAAGGGGTCTGCAGCACAAGTCTTATGAGAAGCAGCTGAAGGAACTGGGATTATTTAGTCTGAAGAAAAGGCTCAGGGGTGACCTTACTGCTCTCTACAACTATCTGAAAGGAAGATGTGGTGAGGTGAGGGGTTGGCCTCTTCTCCTGCACAGCTAGTGATATGATGAGAGGGAATGGCTTCAAGCTGTACCAGAGGAAGTTCAGGTTGGATTTTAGGAAAAATTTCATTTCCAAAAGAGTGGTCAGATGCTGGAATGGGCTGGAGATGTTTGAGAAATAGTGAGATGTTGAACTGAGGGACGTGATTTAGTGGGAAGTATTGGTGTAGGTGGGCAGTTGGACTGGATGATCTTGGAGGTCTTTTCCAGGTTCTATGATTTTTCACCTGAGCTTTTTTAAATTATGGTTACTTCTGCATGTACAGTTCATGAATATATATGGAAAAGTTTAACTTCCGTAAAACTAGAATACCTCTATACTCACTGTAAATTTTCTTTTGTCTTTAGGTTTACTACTGGAAAGTACAGAGTCTATCCAGAAGGAGTAAGCGACATGTAGAAAAAAAGATCTTGACTTTCAGGGGAAACAAGACTTCTGGAATGTTACCAGGGCTAGAGCCCTATAGCTCTTACAAGCTGAATGTTAGAGTTGTTAATGGTAAAGGAGAAGGACCAGCAAGCCCAGACAAAACGTTTAAAACTCCTGAAGGAGGTACGAAATGAGAAAAAAGATGTTATATATTCAACAATAGAACACTGAGGATACAATTGATGAATTTTTATCTCATATATCATAAAATAATAATATGGCTCAATATTGTAATATTCTTAATGTTTCATGAGTTGTTTTAAGCTCATCTAATTCATGTTTGCCATATATTCTTCTTAAAAGTTCCTAGCTCACCCTCCTTTTTGAAGATCACTAATCCCACACTGGACTCTCTGACTCTAGAGTGGGGTTCACCTACCCATCCAAATGGTGTTTTGACATCATACATACTGAAGTTTCAGCCAAGTAAGTTAATTTTGTATATATAGTTCTACCTTTGACAATATGTCCAGCAAACAGTAAATAATTTCTTAAAAGTTATGTTAAATGTATTATGTTCAAAAAGATATAATTGCACTATAGATGTCAAGTTTGAAAAAGATCAATGTATTTTGACAATATATCTGATCCTATTTGAATAATTCTTCTTGTTCAAGTACAAGTTTAGCACTTTTCTATTGGTTTTGTTTCCTCAAACCATGCTTCACAGGAAAATGGAGGTGAAGACCCACAGATAGTCAACAGCCAAATCAAAAACACTTATAAATCCTATGTTCTGACTGCAGAGAAAATATTGCTAGTGGTAGATCAAAGTAAATCCAATTATATTGTTGTCTGCTTCTTCAATTTCCACAATATTCTAGTTTTAAAATAAAAAATATCATATGTGCCATTCATTCATATCAGAGATATATAGGATTTAAATTAAAATGTGCCTGATATCCCTTCAGCCTGTCACTTCCTTAGGATCCACATGCCCAGAAATTAGTCAGCAAGAACACTGGGAATTAGGAATTACATGTGCATGGAACATCTTAAGGTAGATTATTTTCTTTCACTTACCAAATTCCACTGTTCCTTGGCATTAGGTAGAAGACACTTCAGCATTTTTATTTCTAAGCATACTGAATTTATTTCTAAGCATACTGAATTTATTTCTAAGCAGTTAGTTCAGAGTTTCAGAGGTCTTAATGATTTCTGTTTCAAGTGTTTAAATTCAGTTGATGTGCACACAGTGCCTTGGATTCAGGTACTTAAGAGTATGGAACTTGAGCTTAATAAACTTTTAGGTGTTTCCCATTTTGCTATTGAATTTTTGTCTCTTTCATAGATCCTTTTTACATAAAGGTGCCTTTCTTTGGAAATTGTGAATTATCATTCATATAACTTCAATTAACCAATGCAGCAGGCAAACAAACAGCCTGTTTTAACAGTAGGCAATTTTTCTAACTAATTTCTTCTCTCTTTCTTCCTTTTTTTCTTTTTTCAATAACAGTTAATAACACACATGAATTAGGTCCCTTGGTAGAGATAAGAATACCTGCCAATGAGAGCAGCTTGATATTAAAAAATTTGAATTACAGCACACGATACAAGTTTTACTTTAATGCACAAACGTCAGTTGGATCAGGAAGTCAGATAACTGAGGAAGCAGTAACAATTATGGATGAAGGTAAGATGGGTATGTATAAAGAAAACCCACTGAGTTTAAAAAGACTAGCAATTTGGCTAAAAATATAACTACTGCCTTCCATTACGGAAATCCTTGGTAAAAAATTCTTCAGGGCTCTTTTTAACTGTGTTATACACTATTGAAATACTATATATAGTTTTTAAGAAAAGATGTACACGTTTCGCTACTGTAGTAGAAACCCCAAATGAGATCCCTTTGTAGTAAATTCACAAGATCTAAGCCTGTGGCTTTCTGGGCTTCAAATTTTCAAGTAACTTCACATCCTAAGTGATTTTCCTTCATTCACCTGTTCTGTTTCAGTCACCTGCTTGGGTCACAGAGAATTATACTGAAATAAAGTAGCTTTATGACTCACTGAGGAAATGTATCCTCTCCTGATGTATGCAACAACTTCTTTAATGCCTGATTTTTTTTCCCATAGAGCTGATCAAAAAATGTAACTTCATAAGGTTGCAGAAATAAATTTGTTATCTGTGGCCTGTGTAACTGGTGACACTGTATGTTTAAATAATTATATTATTTGATCCCACCACTATTGCTTTTATGTTTGTAACTATTCTAGATCTGGGATTTTCACAGGCATTTAGTTGAAGTTGTTCTTTATTATTTATTTAAATATGAAGACTCAAAAATTAAGAGTAACTTCAAAGAAAAAGGAAATGTGGGGGGAAGTCTTTTATGATTTTGCACACCTCAGTGTTAAAGTTCTACTTTGATACCATCTTTTCATGTAATTTTATGGATAGTGAAATTGCAATTTATTTCAATTGCTTTAAATGAGTTGTTATGCAATCTAATTTTTCTAATAGTGTATTAAGGTTGCATATAAACTACATGTATTTTAAACCATGAGTCTTAACAAGCATGACCAATGAAATTTAGTAAATGCATGTATATTAATTTTTGTCCTATAATAGTCAGTCAGTGTTCAGCATAAGTGGATTGTTTCTAATTTATTTGAATTAATATATTTTTTCTAGTCTGCATGCTTTTCTGGTTTATAATGAAATGAGATATGTATGTTCCCTTTGGTGTTTTACCTAATTATATAGTGTTCCTATTCTTGTTTTCCTCCATTTAAGCCGGTATTCTTCGTCCTGCTGTAGGTGCAGGCAAAGGTAAAATAAAACTGCATGATTTGTTAATGTGTGGGTTTTGCAGTGCTTAAAATGGGGAAATTGCAGGGGTCAGGATAGAAAATCTTGAAGTACGCATCATTATACAGAGTATTAATCAGTGCTGGAAGAAAATATTTCTGTCTAGGAAAAAAAAAATAAAGGGAATCCAGAATGCTAATTAATACCTTTCATCTGCTTATTTTGCCTCAGAGTTCCAGGGGAATTCATTAGCTTTGCTTCAGCAAAGTCTAATTATTTCTGAACATATAACAGATGTATCTCACGGTCATAAATATTCAGGGTTCAGGTGCACTAGCACTGATGAACTGGAGTAGAAAAAACAGCACATCTACAAAGGAGATTTTTACTGCCTGTGCCCTGTGCGTTTTTTGTTTTAAGAAAGTAGGCGCACTCTCTTTCTCACTGCTGATTGGTGTTATCCATTTGATCACATTTATTTCATTTACAAACAACTATGTGTAGGAGACAGATGAGTGACATACCTTCTATATGCTTCTCAGTTCAACCGTCAGATTGAATATAGAGGCAGGTGACTTCCTGCTCTCTTAGGTTCACAAATCTTGTGAGTGAATGTCTGAAGTGGGTGGAACATTCCATGATCCTTATTCTTGAATTCAGCAATACTCGGTTCTTTATAATGTAGTTCTTCTGTCAAACAAGGTATTCTTCACCCAATTTTTATGAATAGGGTGTTTCTACACCTATGCATCATCACAGGGTTGTCATTAACACATACAAACATCTATGTTTCAGATTCTCAGACCACAAAAATCCCAAGTCAAAATCCATCATTTTTCACAAACTTGGAAGAGAGAGCATTGTTTTACATATATTTTCTTTCCACTTGTTGATTAGGGACTTTAGCAATGATATGACCATGAAAATAGCTACTCATTCACCTCATTCAATCAGACTGGTGTAAGAAAAGTCAGACTATATTTATATGCATGCAGTTGTGCATTTATATATTGCACAAATATATGTATATATAAGTGCTTTCTAATATCAGATGCACTTCTGGTAAGTTATGGAGTTTTAGATTTATTTTAATGACAAGTCTTTATTACTGTTTTTCAGTCTAGTTGTAGCTGGGAGGCAACACAATTTGGAACAATGAAAATGGTTTGTAGTCCTGGACACAACCCCAGAAATGTAAATTAAGTTCTCATTATTTATAGCTGAGCACAAAAACTCACGCAAGGAAAAATAGATTCTCTGTGTGAAATTGCGGTCTAATTATAGCTGTTTCACCGTCTGTGGCTAGCAGGACACATCTTATTTGTATGATCAGCTGGAGCAGCTCACGTTTCAGAGCTGTCATCTCAGATTCTCCAAAAACTTAAGCAGATGGCTTCGTTTGGTTTCATGCTGTTTATGGTTTCAAAGTTTTCACATATCCCTGTTGCATCTAGCTCTTACAATTGCAAAGAAAACTTTAGAACTGCAAACAAGACAGAGCTAAAGCCATGACATCTGTTAGGATATCTGAGTTGCACCAGCTTTGAGATAAATGTTCTCAGTGGTTACTTACATTAACACGATTAACTGTGTCACTGTTAGGAAGGAAAAAGAGGATCATATTATCAAGATCAAGTGCCAAATTATTTGATCCCGTGAGTGGGTGGATTTGGAAAACAGAAATACTCAGCCCACACAAGAAGCAGTGAATTTTTACTCCACCATTAAGTGCAGAAGGGCCTATTAGTAGATACAGTTCTTACTGATGGGTTCCACAGCCAGACCAAGGAGAATGTGAAATTTAGGTATTCTCAACTGTTTTGTGATCTATCAAAAACAACATCTCAACTTTGCATCTTGAAATACAAGAGTTACCAGAAAAATGCATATAGCTGTTCTTTTTCAATTTGAACACTTTTAACTTGGAAGTTAAGAAAACAGTAGGTCCCAGATTCAGGCAGCCTAAATTGCAGGGAAAATTTTGAAGTCTGTGTTTTATTCTGGTCAGCTGCCCCAGATCAGTCAGAAGCATTGGACACAAGGTCCTAGAGGAAGTGAAAATGCCTAAACCCAGAAGAGGTGTACAATTTGGGACTTATTCCACTTCTCAGAGTATACATATTGTGTGGATGGAAATAATGCTACAGTAATTCTAGGGATTCAGGTATTTTATTGTGGGCCTGAAATATATTTACTGTTTTTTGCAATCTTTCTAGACAGTCCTGGGCCCTTTGTTGTACTGAGATCTTTTATCATTAAAAAAAAGAAAAGAAAAAAAAAGTTACCAAAGACTGCTTACTGCTACACTTTCAACATTTGTCCCATCTGAGTTTGTCTGATCATAATGACTGCACCAATGCTAAGTGTTTCAAAGTATTTTTTTGATCAATAAGTTTTGAAACAAGCCTTTCTACTTTTTCCCTATAAGGCAAAGTAACCATTTCAGAAGAAAAGATAAAAGGTCAAATATAAGAGATTGGATAAAAGAATCTTTTTATTTTTTCAGATTCATTTACTGAATAGATATATGCTGATTGAATAGGACACAGAAGTACATAACACTGAAGCAAACGGGAGGCAGTGTAGAAAAGAATTTGTCTCCTAGCAATAAAAGCACCATCCTAATCAAAATGTTCACTGGACAAATAGTGTCATTGCATCAAATAGACAAAATGCCAGGGATCTTAGTGAATTACAAAACCTGAAGTTTTATTCTTCTCCAAAGGGAAACTTAACAAGATTTGTGTCACTACTGCACAAGCTCAGATGAGTAAATCATTAAAGAGATTATTTTATTGTGAATAAGAAAGATACCATGTTGTATAATTTATACTCAGTTTGACTTGTGCTGTCTTTTTTCCTGTCTAATAGTGCAATACTATGCATGGCATATTTAATCAAAGTATGGCATTACAAAGAAAGACTGTTTATCTTTTTAGCAAATTGTTCTAAGTGTGTGAGTCTGAAAACTGCCTAAAACACCACACATTATACCTAGTATTAGGTAAGCAGTGTGAATTGCTCTTGCCATCCGTTTGTTGGCATCTACATCTAAAATTTAAAAGCAAATTCTTGCGCACTGTGTGAACACAGACACCAATAACTAGCAGTCCTGAACCGCAGTGAAAGTTAAGTTGGGAACTGTCAATGTGGTACTTCTGTCTGGTCTGCCTTCTTCATGTGAGCTTTGCATCTCAAGAATTACTGATAGAAATACTTTTGTGAAAGGAAGAAAATAAACAGGTCAGCCTCTGAGTCTGAAACTTGACTTTTCTTCTGAGTCTCCAGTTTGTATTTCTTTATGTTAGAAATCATTCTCAGCTGAGCTTGTAAATGATGTATTTGTAGAAGATGGGATCTTCTCAATTTTCTTTGTTCCATACAAAATGCTTTTATTTAAATCATCTTCCCTGCCCTCCATCTGTTTTACCTCCCTTTTTGAATCATTTTTCATCATGTTTCTATATTTTTTCAGTAACAAATTGAAGCTCTTTTTTCTCGTCACATGAATTACAGTGTTTTTGTATGGCTGCTTAAGCCATTCTCTGTGGCACATATGTGGTACATATAGGTGATTCTTTCATTTTAGTTTGCTAAACAGTACTGCTCTCTTGTCTTCTTTTAAGTCTGCCATGAAAAATGCCTATGCTATGGATGCTGGATTAGAGAAAACGATGATCATTGCAGTGTAAAAATTCCTGCAAATACCTTCCGCTTTGTAGACTTTAGAGAAATTCTATGCATGCTTGAAGTTTATCAGTGAAACTGTTCTGTGCATTTCTTCTTTGTCTTTTGTGTTTCATACACTGTAGGAAGGTGCTTGCAATGACTTAAATAGCCTCAGAAGTGACTAATGCCTGTCATTCAGTGCCAGAAATGGAATTCTGTCCTGCTGTTATACTGAGGCTTGAATTTCCTATTGTAAAAGTTGTAGGTTAAAAAGCAAATAAAAGCAAACCCCTTCTGTATTTGTCTTACAGCTTCTGAAGGAATCTGTCACCTTTTTTCTTCACCTTTTCTTGTGTGTGTGTGTGTGTAACAGGAGAACACTCAGAGTTTATTTTTCGCTTTGTATGTGCATTTCAACTAATTATTTGCAACACATTGCTTGATGTTTCTCTTCCATTTGAAGAGTGCTCACATGCGTGTTTATCACAGATCAGCCATTTCTTCCAAGAAATCTAGTGAATCCTGTGAAACTTCCGAAAGTTTAATCACTTTGGAGAATATTTAATTTACTTTTCTGATAAACTAAATCTTCAGAGACAGTATCTGTTCTGTTGCTAAGATGCTTTCTTATCTTTTATCACAAATTACTAAATTCCATTAAGTCTACAGTCCAAGGTTAACTGTGTTATTTGGATGAACTCTGTTTTGAAAAGGCGATAGATTAAGTACCTCTCTCTCTCTCAAAAACAGAACAAAACAAAACAAAACAACCCCCCCAAAACAAACAAACAAAAAAAAAAAAACCCAGTAGTATTAATTTGAAAAGACAGGAAAACATTACTTTGAGCCTAGGCCTTTCTCAACATCAGAAATTGCTTGAATGCCGTATTACACTACAGGAATGAAGCAGTACTCAGAGATGCCAGCAAAATTTTGCATTGAAGAGTGGGCTTAAAATAGCTCGATTGAACAGAGGAACTGAACAGAAGTTGGTCTGTATAAAAACTGTAAATTATTAACAGTCCAATCCCAATATTTTTAATGTGACCCGTTTGTCAGTACTGGTGCACAGCATTGTGTGTAGCTGTAAATCACAACAACACAGTGTTCTGCCACTGTATAGACTGGGGACAAGCTCTGAATGTTTTAACTACTTCAGTGTCAGGCTATCATCACTTCAGGATCCATCAGCCACCTTTTATCTTCTAATATTTGTATCCATGTTGTAAATATGGCATATTTATAAACTTAACTAAAAGCTTCCAGACCTGCTGGAATCATTAGAACTAGTACTGACTGCAACAAGACTCTGCACCTTTGTGAATTTCAAGCTTGCTTGCTTTCTTGCTACCTTCAGGTGGCACAAACAAGCAGAGTCTAATCCCTTGCATTACTGTAGTGTATTCACATACACTACACACACTATATTACAGACCAGATTTCCTCTACCAAAGCCAGATCTGGTATTTCTTAATGCCTTTGTTGTTGACTTAGTGACCTCAATGGCTTTTTTAAAATCTGCTTTCTTGTTATCGTGTTTACAGAGAATAAGTATATTCTTAATTTCTTAAATAAGTCTGTTCTCTATAATTTTTGGTTGGAGAAAGAAGTGCATATTTTATATACTTTTATTGATGTACAATAGAGACATCAAATGTGGAAGTAATTCTTTAAATATAGACTGAAGAGTTGAATGAGTAATACAGAAGTAGAATTCAGAAAAAAAAAAAAAGCAAGTATGGAAATGAAAGGCTTGATACTGTCAAAATTTATAATAACAAGAACAATTTTTTTCAGATTTGATGGAATCAAATCCTCTATGATGCATCATAGAGGTCTTTTTAAAGATTCTCAGAAACAACTGTTTTCTAGATGCAGTACTCATATTACTTAGTTTGTGTATAGGATTTATTTATTTTACTATGCCAAAGCAAGCCATAGACTATTTGAATCTAATTTGGAATTACTTCTAGTCAACTGTATAGACAAGGCCACCCTGTTTTAAGGAGAAAATATTTTATGTGAATAAAATCTTTGCAGCAACTTCTTGAGAGTGGGCAAGTTTTATTTTCTGGTACAGATGAAGTCAGTGGAATTCAGTCACTTCTGTCTTTCATGAGACTTAAGATTTTATCTGTAGTGTTTCATGCTATTTCTGATAGAAAAAAACAAAAACAAAAACATCTATCAGGATCAAAATGTTAGTGGAAAACAGAGTAAGGCATTTTCATTGAAAAGTAATTTCATGCCTTTGAGGAGCATCTCCTTTGTGTTTGCACTAAACTATTTTAATTATTTTTATTGATATTATACAAACCAAAAATACTTAAGTATACGTCCATACCAAAAATACTTAAGTATATGTCCGTTTGTAATGAGTGTAATTGGAAAACAAAAAATAATGAGCAAAGATGTGACTAATTACAAGATGCTGAGGAGAAACACATTTATTTTCATAGATGTGGGCAAAGTACTGTTGTCCAATGAGAGCGATAAAATGCTGTATTTTAACATGGACAGCTTATTGAATTTGCATTCAAGGACTGAGTCCTTTACACCAGAGTATTTTGATATTCGCTTTCCAATATTTAAAGTTTCATTATGTGAAGGTGCGGTGAATCCTTAATGGCAATGAAGGTGATTTCAGAAATGTTCTGTAAAAGTGAGAGTCTCAGGACACTCATTCTTCAGTTTGTTTTCAAATATATGTGTATCACTTTTAGCCATTTCATATTTTAACAAGTAAAACTAATCAAATCCTGCATGAGTGTACAGTGTGCATGTGTTATTCATTTAACAGGTAAGGTTTTACTGTGTTACTGTGTTATTTAAATGTTTCTTTTGATGTGAAGTGTTTTTACTGTTTATTTTTTTCTTTCCTACTCCCTCTGATGGTGAAGGATATTCAGAAATCCTTTTTGCAACCTCCCCAGTCATGCATACTGTCCGTCCAACTTTCTATAAGGGTATTGTGTTCCTTTTTTATCGTTATCAATGCAATAGAGAAAAAATCATATAAAGGGTTTGCAGTTGAGGCATTTATATTCCATTCTGTAAGCAGTGGAGTAAAGGGAGGTGTGTGCCAACCTTCCTACCTCCATTCTCTTCTACCATTTCGTATTATCCCAAGATTGTTTCCATTTTCCATTCCCAAGAATGTTCTTCATTTTACTCATTGATGAATAATGTTTTCTGAGACTTTGGCAATTAGGTATTTTAAAGTGTTTGGCACTTTTTGCAATATAGGACATGCTTACCAGAGTACTTAGATTTTACTTCCTAATTTCAGTGTAGTAACTACGTAGGATTCAATTATGCATGCTATTTAGTTGCTAATTTCCAATAATGGAAGCAATGACAAATGTACTATACTTTCCCTGTATGTGATATAAATTAGCATAGTAACTCTTAAAATCTCTCTTTTTTTTTTTTTTTTTTTAGTGTATGAAGTCACAATTTCATATTCTGCTTTGTTTTTCTATTATATGTTCAGTGCAACCACTTTATCCAAGGATCAGAAATGTTACAACAGCTGCTGCTGAGACCTATGCCAATATCAGTTGGGAGTATGAGGGACCAGATCATGCCAACTTTTATGTTGAATATGGTGTAGCAGGCAGTAAGAAGTCCTTTCATTAAATTATGCTAAGTGTTCAGATATATTTTCACAGATTTTTAAGTGTGGTCCTAAACTGACCCAGTATTAAAGATAACTCTTAAATGTTTAGAAGTTTTGTTGTTTTTGTTTGTTCATTTGTTTTTTTAACTGAATCAGGAGCTCAAATAATTTTCATTATAGATAATATCAATGTGTGGTAGTTTTTTGGTGATTAGATAGAAAATCAGCCTTTGTTCCTTTGTATTATTGTATAAATTATTGTGAACATGAACTTCTAAAAAAAAAGATTGCTTTAAATTGGTTATGATGCAGTAATTACATGTGTAAAAGTGTGAATTTGTACATTAAAATGAGATATAACTTTTCTCCTAAGTTATGTCCAATTCAAGAAAAAAAAAAGGAGAAATAAAAGGTTAAATAAAAACAATCTTCTTTGTTAAATTAAACCTTAAGACAAGGTATCTACCCACTTGCATAATTTTCTTGCCATAAAATAGGTTTTAATTTTTGTGAATGCTACTAACAATTGAAATACAGATAGTTGCCTAATAAAACCAAGATATTTCTATTCAAATACTCCATCGTTCTAAAGTTGTGACTTAAGTTGATCAATCTGAAAATAAGAATATAAATGCATTTTTCTGGATGTTAGTCCAAGAAGTAGCTAAGACTACTGGGAAAAGAAGATAATGATCAGAAAGTATGGTCTGTTCAGATTACAAAGTAAGACTTCTGTGCTAAAGCAAATGTTAACCAAAGCTACAGAAGTATAATCTAATTAAATGATTAAAATCTATTTTAATGTGTTTTATACTTGCATGTTCAATAGGCCTTTAAAGAAAATAAATGAGAATATTTCTATAGTACAGTGGAACAAATGTTTAAAATAGTTTCATAATTAATTTAGTGTCTTACTTAATATATTGCATGCAATATATTATTTGCAGTCATAATTTTATACAGTTTTATTATTTTTTGAGATAATTTTTGTTCAGCCAGTCCATAGCTTAGTTAAGTAACTGTTGATAGCATTCTGTCTAGAAACTTTCAGTAACAAATAGAAAATTAAAATTCCAATATGTTGTTTTCCTAAAATTTTTGTAGGCAAAGAAGATTGGAAAAAAGAAATTGTAAATGGTTCTCGAAGCTTCTTTGTGTTAAAGGGTTTAACACCAGGAACAGCATATAAAGTCCGAGTTGGTGCTGAGGGCCTGTCTGGTTTTAGGAGTTCAGAGGATCTGTTTGAGACAGGTCCAGGTGAGGCACACCGTACCAATTCTGTATCATAGTCAGAATTTCAATAGACCACATGCTGAAACCTTGAACTGCTTCTAGCTAAGACATGTTGTAGCCAGCATCTTTGTTCTTTTTTTTAGAGCAATGTTGAATTGTTTTTTAAACTCCTAGATGAGCTAGCATTTAATATGTAAATTATGAATGTTTTAATCCTTTCAATTCACTGTGCTCTCTGTTCTTTGTATTAGAGACAAGATATTGCTCACACTCCATCTGTGTGCTGTGCACAGAAGATGACCTATTCCATTTATTTGTAATTAGTATAACTGGACTGTTGTATTTAAATAACATGTACATCACAAGATTTAAGTATATACATCTAAATCTAACAATCTGCATATCGTCAGATTTAATAAAAAAAAAAATCCGATCAACTCTAAAACGAGTGTTTAATCCGAAGTGCAGAATTTGGTGTCTTATATAATTTAAACTACTCTTATGAGATTTTTACTTATAAATGTTTATTTTCCCATTTTATATTGGTTTTAGAATTATTTTGATTCCACAAACTATGTTTTGTGAGTCAGTAAGACTACTTAAGTTCCGTATCATTATACTGGCAATCACTGAAAAGGAGTGCAGTGGTAATTTTTTCATAAGCAAATCAGTAATGCTTGTGCATTTCACTTGGAGGTGGAGCTCTGTGAGAAGTTTTTCTTATGTTAGTGCTGAATATGTTGTTGTCATCACAGCATGTTCTCGGTCAGCTATTTTTATTTATTTGTATTTGCTGCTCATTCCAAGCATTTTGATCCATGCATAGTTATTTAGCTGTAGCATCACCAATTCCAGAATGTTATGATGTAAGAAAGTAGTTTAAATAAGACAATATGTTTGAACAATATGTAATAATTACAAGACACCAAAGTAAATAATGAATATACCAGTTTGAATGTGAACGCTTTCTAAAATCATATACTTTTTTTGCTATCTTTTGTTCCATTTCTGTTCACTGTTTATTATGTTACAGGAAAGCTTTGAAAATACCATGCTGAATAACAGTGCCAAACAAATATGTGTGGGCTAAGCAGAGAGTTTATTTTTGCCAGGAACAACAACTAGCATAAAAGGCAATGAGTAGAATTTTATGCAAATACACAAAATCCAAAGCCTGAAGCAGCGGTAAAGAAAGGATCAAAACTGCGGCAGCAAGCTGAATGGAAACCTTCCCAAAAGCATCTTTCTGAACAAGGCGTACTGAACTAGTAGATAAGGAATTCTGTAAATAACTATGAATGAACCTTAGGTCGTGTCTTCATGTAACTAAGGAACAAAGGGGTTTAAAAGGAGTTTAAAGACAGTTTTAGGCATATACTGCACTGTCTGTGATTCTTGATCTAATGTTATACATAGCAGGAAGAAAAGATTATCAGGTGTAGTCAGTATGGATGTACCAATGGCAACCCATGCTTGACCAATCCAGTCTTCTATTATGTCAAGACTGGAGGGGAGAGCAGTGAATGTTGTCTACCTTGACTTCAGCAAGGTTTCTGACAAAGTCTCCCGAAACAGCCTTGTAGTTTAGTTTAAGAAGTGTGGGACAGATGAGTAGACAGAGAGATGGGTTGAGAACTGGCTGACTAACAGAGGGTTGCAGTCTGCAGCAGGTTTGAGGGAGGTGATCCTCCTCCTCTACTCTGACCTGGTGAGGTCACATCTGGAGTACTGTGTCCACTTCTGGAGATCCTCAATTCAAGAAAGATAGGGATCTTGTAAAAAGGAGAGCCACAAAGATGATTAAAGGAGCGTCTCCTTTATGAGGAAAGTCTGGGGCTGTTCAACTTGGAGAAGACTGAGAGTATGTTATCAATGCTTATAAATATCTAATGGCAAGAAGATGGGGCCAGGCTCCAGTGGCAACAGGCACAAACTGATACAGAAGTTCCATATGAATGTAAGGAAGAACTTCTTTACTTTGGCAGAACACTGGAACAGGCTGCCCAGAGAGGTTGTGGAGTATTCTTCTCTGGAGATATTCAAAAGCCACCTACTCTAGGGAACCTGCTTTAGCAGGAGGTTGGGCTCAGTGATCTCCGAAGGTTCCTTCTAACCCCTATAATTCTGTGATTCTGTGTGATTTCTTAAAGAAAAATTGTATGTCACACTGTCTTTAATCTAGATCATAATTTTAAACATTGCAAACAATGAAGTAGATAAAAAGAAAAATATTGGAGTGTGGAATGCTTCCTTAATTAGGAAATCAACTGCAATATTTAGCATATTGCCACCATTTTTGTTTTTTGCAAGTTTTCCTACAGAACAACTTCATAATGCACATTTTGTCTTTTTAAACATGCAGTAGTATTGCATTCGCATCTGCATTAGCAGTTCAGCAGCAGTAAATGTCTTTCTGCCTGTGGCAGATGATTTGCCTAGAGTGCAGGTCCAGAAAAGATTTTTTACTGGATATGTAATAAGTTAAAGAGTAAGGAAGCTGCATAAATAAGTTTTCATCCTTGCTTTTTCCCATCTATCTTAAAGACTTTTATGCATGAGTTGTTTTGCTTGTTGCTATTTTTTATTATATTTGAATGTTAAATTTGCTTTTGCATTTTGCTACAGTATTTATTATACAACCTTTAATGCCTTATTATAAATGCACATGTAAAAAAGTCCAAATAATTTTGACCTCAGTATGAAAACAAAATTTATATTACTTCAATTTGCAGTTCAGAGGAAGATTGCCTTGTGATTTTAAGATTGTCCTTTGTATTGATATTTATATATTTGCAGTATATAAGGTACAAATATGTATATATATAAATATATATATAAAGGCTATAAATATATATATGTTACACACATAAGACTTTTTAACATTTTAATGTAAAAAAGGTTAAAACAGTACTCAGAGGTACTTACAGTCTTCATGCAGTCTGTGGAAGACCCTCTAGGACTGTTTGTTGCTGATGTTTCCAAGCTAACTGTCTCAGCCTCTCTGGACTAACAAATAACACTGAGACATGGGCTTGAATTCTGACCTATAACTGTTACATTTTCTTGTTAGTGTGCTTGCCACTCCAGCACAGTCTCTTGTCAGCTCTTGTCTGCCAAGCAAGACTCCATTATTGCTCGAAGGATGCAAGCATGGTCTTATTACCAGTTTATATTCTCCATGTTTTGTAAGGGGAAGAGAGTGTGTGCTGTATGTATCACGTGGACTGGTGGTTCAGTGAGCTTGGACAGTCAGTACTCCATTGAAAATGGACTCTCTGTAATATGTTCTTATGAGCTTTCTCTTAGAGACACATCTTCTCAAAGAGAGGTGAAAATCTTTATGGGATTCTATGACTTTCACATTTCTGTGTGTGAAGCTATTTGTGCATTATGCCCTCCACTTCTCTAGAAGCAAGCCCATACACATTACCTAGTGGATACAGGTGAAATCTTGTGCCAATGGGAGCTGATACACTGAACAAATAAGTCTTTGTAGAAAATCCAAATTGAAAGGGACCCATAAGGATTGAGCTCAGCTCCCTGGTACAATCTGATTGTAGTGCAAAGTGAGAGAGAGATCTCTAAGCTGAGATCTATTGGTTCTTACAAAAATTGGCTTAATTCATGAAGTCAGAAAAAAAATAATACTGAAACAAAATACTGTATGAAATCTTTATTTATGTCTCTCGAGACAGAGATGACTCTCCAAAGAGTTTCAAGCTCTTGGGTTTGAGGCGTGGAGGAGAATAAATAAGTAAGGTTTCAGTGGATGTCCATCTACTTCACCTTCATGTCTTCTTCTGTCTATAGCTCACATTTCTAGCTTCTATCACCCTTCCCGCTTTCTCCCAGCAGATCCTAAGGCCAGTTGCTGGCCAGTATATTTCCAAGTAGGAAAATAAGGTTATCCAGGAAAATCCTCCTGTAGTGTCAAAGACTAGTAGTAGTTCCAGCCATGAAACCACACAGATAATTTCTTTCCTCACTCATTAACTGTAGTGTTTCCTTATTGTTTACATTATTTTCCAAATAGAATTAGCATTTGGAGAGTAACAGTGTAAAGGAAAGGCTTCCCAATTGCCTTGTGTTAAGTTTTCACTAATGCTAAATTATGGCAATCATGACAAATTTTAGGATGCTGTACACATTTGGGGAGAGGAATAACACATTATGCTTAATAAGGCTTTAAAGGATGCTTCATTGTTGATTTTTAGTTGAAATTGAATGTTATGGTCTTGAATGACCCATCTGTTTCTGTTTCTGACTAATAGGTGTGCAGTAGCTAATGAGTATTGCCTTTTTATTCATTTCAGTAATGCAATCTAAGTGTTTGTGTGAACTACAATTTGCAATTTCATTTCAGCAGTTCAATTAATGTAAAATGGTTGAAAACGGTTCTGAAGTTTGTGAAAAGCAAGACAGTACGTGTACATGTTTTGCAAAATAGCTGCTAAGCCTAAATGTTGAAGAAAGTTGGCAGAATTCTCATATATTCAAAAATAAGTTCTGTGCACTTTTCCTTGAAAATGTTTTAAATAATGAAAATATTTACTAAATGCAATATCACTGCTTTTCTTAATACTAATTTTTGCAAGTGTTATTCCTTAATTAATAAATGATGTATACTGACTACTATTTAATTTAATTAATATTGAATTTTAATGCAGTTAAACTTCTCATAATGATGTTTTTTTTTCTATTCTCCAGCAATGGCAAGTCGGCAGGTAGACATTGCTACTCAAGGATGGTTCATAGGACTTATGTGTGCTGTTGCACTTCTTATCTTGATCTTATTGATTGTTTGCTTCATAAGGAGGAATAAAGGTGGCAAATATCCAGGTATGATATGTAACAATAAAAGTAAAAGTTGTCTACTGGTAATCAATCCATTTATCACAGATCTCAGGTTACATTTGCTGTTAGTTTATACACAATTGCATTGTATACAGGAGAAATCAGTCCTATTGTTTGGTAGGCTCATTGAGAGCAATCTGTCTACTGGTAGAGAACTTCAGTCCCTAAAAAGAGTTAGTTATCTCACTCATCCTTAGAGGATTGACACTTTAGAGAGGGTTGAGCTTTCCTTGGGGTACTTCGCCTTCCTTCCAGAACTGCATGCCCCAAGTTTAGTCTTTTAACTCGCCAGAAAGAGCTGATTTAGAACTCTTATTAAATTATTTTTATCTTAATTTTAGCATGTCATCTTCAGATTACCAATGGCTATAAAAAAGTACTGAATTATTTTAATATGAAATTATAGAGCCAGATTCATTTCAAGGTGTTATGAATTATCATGAAGAATGATTCATATCATCTTAATCAACAGTGTATAAACTGATGATGTCCAAATTAAGTGTGGAAATGACCAGAATAAAAGATATAGGAGTATAATACAATATATAGGTAATAATAAGGTAATAATAATATCCAAATAAAAATATAATAATAATAATAATAATTGTAGTACTGGTAAAAATAATATTAAAAACAAAAAAGAAAATGAAAAGATGAAGAAAACCATGATGAAGATAATTTTTGACCAGTACATTATTTTACTGAGACAACACTTTATAGGAATATTTCTTATGTAAACATTTATCTCCTCTGATACTGGCAAGTTTCTGTGCCGCACGGTTGCATGGAGACAAATTATATGCAAAAATTAACATAAGACATATGCAGTCTTACCAGTGAATACAAACTGTAACAGGGATGTGCAAAAGATAAGATTGTGTTAAATTTAGGTTCTGTTTTATGTGTTTTTCCTTTGCTTTAGATCATGTCATAGAAAGAAAAGAAATAATGAACAGACCAAGCCTATTCTTTTCCAATATTAATATTTTTCAAATGCTTCCTGGAGATTCTATTGCAATACTTTTACTGCATTGTTAGGGCATGACATGAAAGCAGAAGGAAACAAGCAGTGAATACAAGTGAATTTGATTCAATTTCATCAGTTGATGTGGGAGAAATATCAAGAGGCAATATGGAATGTGAATATTCAGATTTCAATAAATAATAACTCTGCTAATAACACAAGAAAATAAAATAGTTCAGTATTTTTTAATAAGTTTTTTTTTTAAATGAAAGAAAGGAAAAGTTTTATTCATGCAGGATGACACAGTGTTTTGTACTTGAATTAAGATAAAATTATGTAATTAACAAGTCTTTTCCTTCAAAAGAAAACATGTAGTAGTCTCATGCTCCAGTTCAATAAATTATTTTTATTCAAATCATATTCTAGCCAAATCTGATTAGTTTGAGAAATTAAGGTCTTACATTTTCTAGCCCTGCAGTTTAATGGTAAAAGTTATTATTTCAAATATTTTAGTGAAGGAAAAGGAGGATGCACATGCTGATCCAGAAATACAGCCTATGAAGGAAGATGATGGAACGTTTGGTGAATACAGGTGAGCAGCTGATGTGGTTTGTTGTGATACGAAGAGTGAATACATGTACTTTATGTAATATCACACTTGCAATTTCAAAATTAACTTCATTTCAATGTTGAGAAGGATTCTGCTTCCATTGTTTTGTAGAACTGTAGATAGCATTTCAACCATGCTATAAGAAAAAAAAAAAAATCCGAGATTAAATAATTGAGAGTTTAGAAAAAGCCACAATTGCAAGCTGAAATCCAGATTCAAACACAATTGTCTCAAAGGGAGGAATTGTTTTTTATAAACCCATGTTTCAGCTATTTAAAATATCAGATACAGTATGCTTTCATCCTTTTAGTTAGGGTACATTTGACATTATGTTTTTTGAAAATACATTTCTAACTGAAGTTTAATAAAGACAGTCTTGTGTTCCACTGACTGGAAAACAAATGTATTTAAAATGCCACTAATGGTAACACCTAATCTAATAACAAGGCAGCAAGGTTAAGCATGGAGGTGAGGGAATGTCCTATGGGAAAGAACAGATCTTCTGTCCATGTATTTCAGTGCAAGAAACAGAGAAAGCAGATTCAAAGCATGCAACACAGCTCTTATTCCTGACTCTCTTCCTTCATTCTAAAAGTAGTCTAGCTGAATCTCCTGACATCAGAAGAAGCATGCTTTGGCAAGTCCATTCATGGGAGTATAGATTATTAAATAAAACAACAGCATATTATTTGATGTTTTTGAACCACAATTTTTCAAATAATGTTCTTAGTTTCTAAATATGTCTATGCTGTTATATTTTATTTAGGTATTGTAGTGCATTTTACAGTATATTACTGTGTTAAAAATTATTGTAATCACCCTTTATTACTTTGAAAGTGCTTTACTTACACAAATTAAAAAACAAAACAAAACAAAACAGTTTTTCCAAGAAAAATTTTCTTGCTTTAGCTCTCTCATGTAAGGGAAATGTGCATATAGATCTGACTGCATTAGATTTCCAATTCTGAATACCAAAGAACAGCTTCTGTTTGTTCTTACTTGTGGTTTTTTTTTTTTTTTAAACCAATACTACTCTGTTCTTAGGTTAATCATTTTTGTGTGCCATTTTGTTACAGCCTTAAGTGCGTATGTATTAATCAAATTTAGCTGACAAAAGCAGTAGTATAAAGCAGCATTTGGAAGCAGATGTAAATAAGTACTGTATACATTTTCCTATGCACTCCAGTTTGCATTATCCTTTATCACTCCTCTGCTTTTCAGTATGTGGAACTTTCAGCAGCAGAAACTGGCCCTTATACATAATTGTACAAATTCTGTGACTTGAATATGTTTTCCCAGGTCTAGACTAAAATTATTGAAATCTACTTTCACGTGTGACCTGTAGCAGAATTTGAATTTGTCTCCATATTGAAGAGACTTAAGTCAATCTAAAGAATCACATAGTGTTTTATTAAATGATTATATTTATATACCAATTGTCTGGTGAAAATGGACATTTGCATGCCTAGCTTTCAGACTTGTTCATATGCTTATCCTATTTACCATGCAAAAACTCCTTTCTAAAATGTATTTCTGTGTAATTAGTCTATGTTGGGCTTTCCTCTTTTTTCCTTAGAGACAGGGCAGCAGCAGCAACCAGTCAGATTACAGAAGATATCTTGGCACTCACTCTGCAGCCCAGCATCCCTGCAGTCACTCAGTTCCCAGTTTGTCTGTCTCACATGGCACTGGTCACGATGCAGTGCTTTTATGAGGACAAAGGGTATAGGGTCTCCCTTGAACAAAAATGTGATTTTTGAAAGGTTTGGAAATCCAAGTATTTTGAACTTTTTTCATCACTTCAGGTCCATGTCTGCTTGGACAGGAAAGAAAATGGACAAGGAAAAGAAAAGAAAAGGTAGCTGTGCAAGTTCTTCTGAAGCAGACCCTGTCTTTACCAAAGCAAAGTCTGTGAGATCTGACAGATCCAACTTCTTCAGAAGGTCAGGGGATCAATACTCCAACATCAGATCAGAGACCTCCTTCACTAGGAGGAAGGCTAGGCAGTCTTCAGAGCTTAGAAGGGCTAGTTCTGTCTCTGCTTCTCTCTGCCAAGAGGAAAAGAGGTCAGACAAATGGATGTACAGGCATGGCTCTAGATGTCATGCTTCTGAGCAACAAATAATGGGTTTGGATGAGGGTTCAAATTCTCAGGCAGGACATCCACACCCTTTCCACCAACCCCTCAGCTGCAACTCTATTCATGGCTCACTGGCAAGGCAGCATTCTTCTCTCCTGCACCGGTTCAGCCAGACCCCAGACTACTACAGCTCAGATTCAGAAGACACTCAGAGCTCCAAACACAGGAAGGTAAGACCTTCTGCTACTACTCATTTCTCTGAATCTGAAAAGAATTCATTGATGAAATCTGTAATTTTGCCTGAGCTAGCTACTGTCTTAAAGGATGCACTCACAGCAGCCAGACAAAGTATAACTTCTGTGACACAGACTAGGTCCCACTCAATAAAGCATCCCAGGATACCTATTACAGAAGTTCCAGTGGTTCCTCTAGAAGAAATGGGAAGCAGTTCCCAAACTTTTGAGTCTGATCAAATAGGCAGTATAAAAGATCAAGCAACTTTTGGGAAGGAGAGAGTTGATGCTTACAAAGATTTGGAGGTTGATTCATCCCTTGAAGATGATGAGGTGTCATCTGAATCCCCTACAGAAGATGAAGAAGGACCAGATGCTGTCCGTAAGTTTGGCATGGAAAATCAGAGTTATCTGTTCAAGCACATTAAAAGAGTGTTAATGCTGAAAACTTCCAAAGGTGAATGCCCTTCAGAAGAAATGCCTGTCTTATCTGAAGAAGGCAAAGTAGATAATGCACTTCCTATCCATTCAGCAGTGGAAAATCTCATCTGTAGGGTTTGGGGTAATCCTGAGGCAAAACATGAAGCCCCAGAAATCCTGCGTAAGCTGTATCCTCTTCCAGTGGATAAAGCTGCCTTGTGGGGGACCTTGCCTAAGGTAGACAGGCCATTGATTACTGCTGATTCTGTGCTTTCAGTGCCTGCTAACATGGATGCTCTCCCTAAAGATCTTACTGATAGAAAGATTGAAGAAGAAATCAAAAGATCTTTCAAGCTGGTTGCAGCCCAGCTTGGAGTGTCTATCTACTGCACTTATGCTTCTAAAGCATTACTATTATGGCTGGAGGAAGAACAAGCCAGAGTCAAAAGAAAATGTGTCCCATCTGGTGCCATACAGAGGAAGCACAGGCTGTGTAAACTTGCAGCCAACTTTATCCATGATGCAGCTGAGGATTCTCTTAGACTCACAGTTAAAAATGTTGCATGCCTCACAGTAGCCTGGAGAGCTATATGGCTGCGTCCTTGGACCTCATCGCTAGATCTTAGATGTCAGCTGCTCTCTCTACCATACACTGGTGGCAAGCTATTTGGTGAATCCTTGGTTCAGATACTGAAGGACTTTGCAGAACACAAACATTCCTTACATCAGGTGAAAAAAAAATGCTCTTTTGGCAGTTCATATTCTTATCCTCACAAGTCTCAGAGTTCCTTCCGTTCTCCACCAAAGTTTAAAGGAGGAAAGGGAAAATACAAGGTCTCACAATCTTTTCATGCCAGCTATGAAAGGACATCTCGTTTTCAAAGAGATACCAGACCATCAAGAGGAACTTTCTAAGAACAGCTAAAACTATCATCCTTTCTCAGGAACTGGGGAGACTGAAAAATATGGAAATTTATGCTGAATAAGCTTCAATATTTCAATATTGGCAAGTAAGGCCAATGTTTGAAAATGTATTATTTCAAAATAAGATTTAAATTATTAAATTACTTAAATCTTAATTGCTAATTATGACTTCCTAGAGATGTTATAGGGAGGTTTTTGGCACATTCAGCTTCTAGTATTCCAGGTATTCTTGGAGTGGCTTGGACTTGTTTGAAATGTTGCAGTCTTCAGTGATGTTTCTTCTTCTGAGAGCATATTTTCTGCAGAAAATAGAGTATTTTCTTCCATACTGATCTCATGGAGGAAAAAAATAATGTTTCTGGGATCACAGATTGACCACATGTACAGTGTTCCTGTGATCAGTGGCATACACGGTTCCTCTAGAATTATTTCTCTACAATCCCAGTGGTTTTCTCATTTGGAAAAAATAGTGAATTTTGGACAGTGTTTACACTAAGGAACTGCAAGTATTTAAATTTAAATCAAAGACTACACAGAGCTCCTGTTTTGGTCAGTGTAGTTATGTAAATCAGCCCAAATTTCTGTCCTGGATCATAAATCAAGAGAGATTAGGAACAAATGGCATCTATAGACCTGTTGGTTCATGGGTGGGGAGAGTTTGCAGGCACATTTCTTATTTAGTTTTATGAAAATAGACTTTTTTGCATCTCTTCTTATGTGATATCCCAGTGTATTTGTCCTCAAAGGAAGATCAAACAGGATAAGGCATGTATAGTAGCAGGACTGCTAGTGTGGTTACACAGGATATTTGCACATTTTGTTGAATTCCTTTGCCTCCTTTCTTCATCATTTTGACACATTATTTTTTTCTAGAAATTCCTAGCCATGCTATGGGAGACTTTCTGGAAATGGTTAATGGAGAATTCTGAGGCCAATAGATAACGCATTAGTCTTCCTGCTTTGTCTAGGTTGACTAGCAATGAGGATATATTTGTAAATACAACAATATTTTTTTATGCTGTCTTATTGCAGCCTAGCTTTGTTTCCAGGGGAACCTAGCATGATTTGTGCCTCACAACAGTAATAAGGTTGATCCTTTCTAGCACTAGAGATGATGTCAGTAGACTGCCCCTGGAGGATTCCTGTCTCTGAATAGTCTGATTGGATTTGGCAGTGATCTTACTGTGTCCTCATTCAGACATGCGTTCTTTCTCTGATGGTTCTTATTTTAATTCTTGAGCATCCGTTTCACCTACTTTTTAAAACCAGTTCTTTATTTTTTCCTTTGTACAGTTTTTCTCCTGAAATAGCAAGGGTGGAAAGCTTGATTAAATTTATCTCAAGCAGGTTTTTCTTTACACCTTTTCACTAGGAGTAGGTCAGATTCTTAGGCTAACAACTTTTTCAGCCTGCTGTCAGGAACATAGTCTTCAGTTTTTTCAGCTTCTGCCGTGATTGAAGGTTACAAACATGCTAAAGAAAATCTGCTCAGAAAAAAAAAAAAAACAAGCAACAAGATAGATGTGCCTTTGTCTTGGGTAGATTGGAAATAGTACAAAGTTTTGAAATCTGAATTATTTGTGTAAGAGTGTAGGAAAAAGTATAATCTGCACAATCCTCAGGATTTCTTATCAATTAAGGAGTGTGAGCAGACGTCCATTAGGCACTGGATCAGAGGTTGTCCTGAAATCTACAACAAAGCCACAGTGTAACTTACTTCTGTGCCTTTACTGTGTGCTTATACTTGAATATTTCTGGTCTGTTGACCTGAAGGCACAAAACAAGAAATTCATTGCCAACAAATGTCTTCCTCGTCATCCTCTTCCTGTGTCCAGTGTCCCAGAATGCTTTACCCATTTTGTTTGTTTTGTGTTGCCTTTCATCTGACAGCTGTGCTATAAGGAAAAGTAGTATATTGCTAACCATATATTGAGTTGTTTTGCATGTCCATGAATGTGGCAAAGTTTAGTGGGAACTAGTTGCCTGCTGGACTGCAGAGGCATCGTAATACTGTCTTCCCCATTCTGACTGGTTGCTGCATGTACCCATGTCTAAGGAAGAAAAGTTGAAAAGTTCAAAGAAGAAAGGAGATTTCAAGGTACATATTTCTTTCAATAACTGATGATCTTGTGAAATGGAAGTACTTTTTAAATAATGTTTGTACTTTGCATTTGCACGTTATTTTTACCTCCGTACTTCATCTCTCTTAATCATTGTCTTCAAGTTTACTGTGTGTTTCATAGAGCTAAGAGGGAAAAGAAATATGTATTAGTAATTATCTCAGGAGAGTATTTAGAGTTTTACAGTCTTACTTACTATCAAATTCTTGTTGAAATGGCAAGAAATGCCCGATACATATTGGTACATACAAAAATGTCAGCTGCATTTCAGTCTTTATTGAGTAACTTTCATCCTTAAAAAGCTGGTAAAATATTTATAAAACAACAAATAGAGAAGGTGTGCCTAATCTTCATTTCATGGTCTTCTGATCTGAAGATAAAATTCAGTTACATTCTCATCTCTTGTTGCATTCCAGTACTTATTGTCTCACTGCTAACTGTCAGCACTGCATACATGACACATTTCAAAATACTTCTTAAATTTTCCATTGTAATTTTAGTTAACCCAACTTGTACTTTCTGTTTCAGTTCAGAATATTACACTAGATAAGTTTAAAAGTCAGCAAGCAAAGGCACAAACAAAAACTAAGAGAAAGTGTGAGCTATGATGGTTAAATTTTGGTCTGTTTTTATGAATGGTCATTAGAAAATCCTGAAGATACTGTATCAAAATGTCTGACCTTGTGTTTTTGCAATATTATATAGTCTAACACGTAAAGTGTTTTATGGCTCCTTGGACATCAATATTAATAACAGGACAAGTGTGTGGTTTTTGTAGTTTGCTTCTTGGCAGCACACAGAAAACCCATTTATTTCTCCAGAGTGCCAGAGTCCCTTCTTTGTTTTGCACACCCAGGGTTGCTGTAGTACTGTCAAAAATATTGATGTCTTCACTTTTTTTTCTCTCTCTCCTCTTTTTGTCTTCTTTCCCCTTCTTTCCCTTTCTTTCCCTTTCACCCAAAACTGTATTCATCTAATACAAGTGTTATACTCCAGTTTGACAAAGAATCAAGGCCCCACTCAGTGTGTTTCCTCTTCCTGAAAAAGGAATGGAAAGCACCTTAGATAATCCCACTTCTTTTTTCAATGCCAGAGCCTGGTGGGACTTCTTTCTGGATTTTTCTGGCACAAAAGAGGAAAGTATCCCCAGGTTCAGGTTTGATTTTACTGTAACTGTGCTCTTATACCAGCATCCACCTCCATGCAGGTACACTCTGGGTAATTCTGCAGTTTTGTTTGTTTTTAATTATACAGACAGTAGAACCTGTATCCTTGCTAATATCTAGAAAAATTACAGACAGAATGCAACCGTGTAATTATTTATTTATCATTCAGATTATAAATAAATTCTGTTTCCATAAATGCAAACAAACAAACAAAAAAAAGGAAAGATCAACACAAAGGAAAAGTTTCTATTCACATATTTATCAAAGTTATAAGTTAAAAATAAGCTTTTTAGTGGATTAAACACAAAAATGTCTTAAATGTGGATATTTTTAGTACGATAACGGTATATTATTTACTTACTTCATACTTCCAGCCTAGTGAATTACACTGGATTGGATCATGCTTTAGAATATTTACAGTTTCTTGGCCAGTTGGATAGGGTACAAATGCATTTTTAATTTGCTTTCATTCCTACATGTTACTGCATAAGCAATTATGAAGCAATGTTCTCTACTAAATGCTATTACTGAGAAGTTGTTAAACAGTGCAGGTCATTTTTCTCTGGGAGTAGGACCTGGTATCATTCAGTGTGAGGGTCTGGTCTTCATTATTTTTGTACAGCCTGTTTTAATGACTGTTGCCCTCAGAGGAGGGCAATGAAGAAAATACTTTGCTATCTGATTAAGAGACTCACACTTAGGATTTATAATAGTCTACTCTTTATTTACCTCTTACATACAAGGTTCTTCCAAAATGATCTGTTTTGTAATCTGCTTGTGTTTGCAGTGTCATAAACGTTTGCACTTTGCTGCTTCATGACTGATATTTTGGAGCAGAATTCATTTAAGTGTTAATAACCTGTATGTTTGCAGTGAGCACATAAGATCAATGATCAGATATTTATCCTAATGCCATGTACACAGCAATAACGAAGAACAAAGTCAAGCCAATACAGTCAAGTGTATTTGGCCTCTGTACATTTTAATTTTAACATGAAGGTTTTAATAAAATAAATGTTCCTACCACTTTTGTGTATGCATAGAAAATAAAATCTCTTCTATGCTTTAAAAAACCAAAAATGTTACAGCATATTAGAAGTGTTCTTTCAGAATGTGAAAACTTGGGGTTTTCCAAAGTAAAAAAAAAAAAAGATGTTGAGATAAGGAATACCAGCTGGATGGAAAATCATGTAGTGGGTTGCTGAAATACTTCTTTTTTTTATCAGTGAACCTATAGTATGTGACCTTGTATATGTTTTAATTTTTCTGGATATTCAGAGATAGTCAGTAGAAAAAGGAAAGCAAATACATTATTGGACAAATCTGTTTATAAGGAATTACACAGTTAAAATAGTTTGCTGAACATATATTCAGTCTAATAATGTAAATTTTATGTATTTTCATTTCTTCAATATTCTATACATGTTTATTCACATTTTCCTTAAGATGGATGTCATGAAGGAAAAAAAAATTTTTTGGTCTTTGGTACCTATGTAAAGTCACATTTTTTTTTAAGACAAAGTTTAAGACAGTTGCACCCAGCAGTGCTCTTTCAGTACTGCCAGTAGTGTTTTTCAGTTGGAGATGGTTTGGAGCTGCTGCTGAAATCTTCCTCTTGAGACTGAAGTGCAGTGTTGAGGATTAAGAAAAGAGCCCAGCTGCATCTGTTTCACAAAATGCAGGTTTACACAGCTACAAATTTGTTTGGGATGCTGATGGGTGCTGCAGCTTTTCTACAAACTGCAGTACTCTGCTAAATGGATCTTTCATCCCCGCCTTTCTTTCCTTGCCCTTTCTTCTTGTGCTCCAAATCATCATCATCATTGCCTGAACATGTTATCAGTTATGGATTGAGATAGGGAGATTGATCCCATAAGTAATAAAAAACCTAAGCATGCTCTTAACTGCTCATTTCTAGCTACTGTAAGCTGAATTTGTTGATTTACCTGTATGCAGTAAAAGTTTTAGCAATTTTAAAAGCAACTTATTATTGATAAAATACTGATCACTATCAGGATATGGACTTTGCTTTTCTTCTTAGGCTATTTTCATTTGTTTCTTCTGCACCCTTTTAATGGAATATGTAGGTCTCTTGAAAGGTAAGATTAAAAATTGTAAGTCTGGCCTGCATTATGTAACAAATTATTTGAAATGCAGCATTGTTATTTTCTTTGTACTAGTAAAGAAAATCAGTATATTCCATTTAACCGAATTCATTCTTCATTCGTGTTGAAGGAGTCAAAGAAATTAAGAAGTTTAACAGACTAACTTCACAGCACATCAGAACCTTGTTACTTTGAAGAACAAATAATATTTTTTTTTTGTAACTTTACAACCCCCTTTTTAATGCTTGCAGTTGCATCTAAATTGCTTCCAAGCCAAGGGCACAAGTCTTACCATTGAAAAGTCATGCACGATGAAAAATATAAAAACAGAAAACCACAAAAAAACCACCTTCCACTGAAGGCATTCTCTGTTTAAACCATCACTACACCATGCATTCATGTCAACTGCATCATATCGATTTGTCTCTACAACGTGTGTGGATTTACTGCAGGATTATAGGGCTGCACACATGCTTCTTATGAACTCTGCATGCATGACTGATTTTGCCTTACAAAACGGTGCATCGCTTAATTCCTTTCATTTGTTTGTTTGTGTCTGCAGTGATGCAGAGGACCATAAACCTCTAAAAAAAGGAAGTCGGACACCATCAGACAGAACTGTGAAAAAAGAAGACAGTGATGATAGTTTAGTTGACTATGGAGAAGGTGTAAATGGCCAGTTCAATGAGGATGGCTCCTTTATTGGACAATACAGCGGTAAAAAAGAGAAAGAACCTGCAGAAGGAAATGAAAGTTCTGAGGCTCCTTCTCCTGTAAATGCCATGAATTCATTTGTGTAATCAAAGAACTTGATTCCCTTGTGTTTTCTGTTTGTTTGCACTTGTACGTCCTCCTTCTCGTACGATGAACATGCAGGTAACAAAGCTCCTCACCTCAAAGTGTTTATGCTATGGGAACATGCCGGTTTGTACAAGTATATGGTATAATGACACACCAAGTGGGATGGTAGTATGAATCAAGATACAAAATTCAAATTTTGTTTGAAACTTGCATTTTCTTACTTTTCTAAAAAAGGAACTGACACAGAAAAAAATAGCATTGACTTACAATTTTGGTTCCTGTTGAAAATATGGTATAATGCATGAAAAAAGATACTACACAATTCACAATCTCATGTTCGCTATAAAAACATGGTTGGACAGTTTGTTATGCAGTCCTCAGCCGAATCCCTGGGTATGAATTCCATCTTCATTGTTAGAGTGTTATAGTAGTATTATATAGAACTTCAATGTCTTTGTGGACATTGCTGTGAAATTGGTGACTTAATGTCTAGCTATCATATGTCTTTTTGCAAGACAGTTAGGAACAGTATGTACAGTATATAATTGCTAAATGATTTTAGTATGACACTTGCATTTGCTGATGCTTAATGAGACCCTATTATCTGCTCTTTGCTCCTATTACTTTATAGCCTTTTTAATCTATCAAGTATTACAGCAGTACAGTGTTCTATTTTTTACATCAAAACACATTGGATTGATTTTAGGGTATAAAAGATATGCATTGCAATGCATTTTGGAATTTGTACAGTCACTGAAAGAAAAACTTTAAAATGAGAGAAAATATTCCAGAAAACACAGGGCAAAATACATTCAGTGCCTTTATACAATATGCATTCCATAATGCACTGTACTATGAAATCAGTTAGTGCAGTAAACTGTGATTAGCAGATTACTATCATTGCCATAAAGTAAAAACTGTAAAATAATAAAGTGTTATGAAACTGTTGTGCTGAACATTGGAATGTTTTAAGTTACACAAATGAGAATATGAGTGGATGTTTTTTTTTTTCCTTATAAAAGAAATGCTTTCTAGACGGTTACAGCACAACAGGTTTTCATGGCCTTCGAAGATTTATTTGAAATAAGTAATCAAGCAACCAGAAGTAAATTACTTTCTTACACAGCAAGCTATAAGCTCTTCTAAAACAAAGAGTTAAAAACCAAGGCAGCCAACATCACCAGCAGGAGTGCGTTTCCCTCTGTGTCACGGCCCAACCAGTGCGGCAGCTTTGGAATTATCTACACCCCAAAGCAGTGTGGGGTTACTGCTCACAACTGCAGAATTCAATCTGACAAGTGCTTCTATGGTTTAGTGGTAAAGGATTACCATTCTCAGTTACAAAATTATTTTCTCGCATACAATATCAATCAAGTGTTTACCTCCAAATATAAATTTTATAACAACCTATGGTTGAAGGAATGCTCAGTTTCATTTGCCAATAAATTGGTTTTTCATAACTTGCATCAAGTTTAATTTTAAGTAAGCTTTTTATATGTAGATATTTTGTTGAATTTGTAAATACACTTAAAATGTAGGTGCTATATGCTTCTAGGTGTTACAAACGAGTAAAACAAGAAAGCTTATGTTGTACTGTGTAAGAAGTACTATAGCCAATGGTGTGCATGGTATTTTAAGGCATCTACTTCAATATAATTTTTTTTTATTTTTATTTTTTGCTGTGACAACAAAATAGTGAACTGTTCTGCTTTCTTACTGCAGATTCCTAATTGAACCATTCAGAGCTTTTGCCAATGCATTACATCAGATCATAGCACACCTCGCAGCATCCATGTATATATTGTAGGTAAGGTACAACTGAAGTACTCACAAGTGTATCTGTCATAAGCTTCTTTTGCACCTTTGAGCTTTTCTGTTGATCAGTTTTCTTAACGGGAACCGAAACAAAAGATGAATTGTACAAACGCTGACTACAAAGCACAAAGAGAAAATTTCTTAAGATTTGCCAATGGTTTTGGTAAAAAAAAAGTAATATAATTTTATTTAATTGTAGATGCTGAATGATCTGTGCATGTGGGAGTAAACATACAGGCTTACTTCTGTAATAGTGCAACAGATTTTGTATTAAAAATAAATGTGGTTTTAAAATTTCACTGTTTGTTCTGTTTACACTAGCAGTAAAAATCACATCTGATTTACCATATAATTACGAATTTGAAGTAGGAAAAAGCATGAAACAACTCCATCAGAAGCTGTTGCCATGGCGTTACAGGACTTTATATACTGCCACCGAATTATTTATGGAATATTGCGGTTCTTTCAATGACACCATTCAAAAAGAAAGGTGAATTTTATCTGATCATTTGCCATTTAAATCTTCTGCAGCTTATATTTTACTTCCATGGATGCTTTATTTAGTCACATTTCTGTGAAGAAAAAAAAAAAAGTAACAGATGAACAGTCATGTTCATACTTGTAAGTGGGAATAAGAGGAAATAAGAATATTCATTCCAAATTAAGAGCCTTCAAATAGGATCCTAAAGCCTACAGAGCATACAAAATTTGGAGCATTTTTAAACTGGGTATTTAGCAGTACATGAACTGAGAGGATTTGAAACAGCACCTCTTACAGTATACAAAATCCATTGCAATGCTTTTTGCATATCTTGTCTATTCTGTGTATGAGTGGAAACAGGCTGGGCAGGAGGGCAGTTGCTCTGCAGGGGAGCCATGGATGCTTCAGGAAATGCATCAGAAGATTGATGTTTGCCCACAGTGCTCCAAAGAGGGATTAGATCCCTGAATCAGAAGCCGTTCTGTCCGCTTCCCAAGCCATTTTTGTAACTGGAACCCCCTGGCTATTCCCACGTCTGTCATCTGCACAGTCACCATTTTGGCACCTTCAAATATCAGGCTGCCTGTTTTTCTGTTCAGGTATCTGTTGATTTTTCCAGCAGTATGCTGGAAAATGGACTAGGAGATATGAAGTACAGCTGTTTCTGTTTAGAAAAAAAAGAGTAATTCCTGGGAAGAGAGATCTGGGCTCACTAGACTTTGTTGAGACAGAAAATTTCACATGAGTCATTTTTGGAGACACAAAGGTTGGTATGTTCTTATGTGCATGCTTCCCAAAGTGTTCTGATACATGAAGTGGTTGCATCTTCCTTTTGGTGATTTTCGTTTGCTTTTGATTTTATTCTCACTAAAGTGATTGTATAAATCCAGAGGGAATTAAAGAGGATACACCAACAGTAATTTTTCTTGTAATCTTCTATGCTCACATGGTTCCTAGGAAAATACCTCGATGTTTCCCTGCCCACTGGAAAAAAACATATCAAAATATAAGCCACTGCTGTAAACAGGATTTAATTCTGTCTTCCTATTATGTTTTAGATCTAAGTGAAGAGGAGGTAAAATATCTGATCCCCAGTCTGCCATGTTGTACAAATTAGTGTGACAGGTCTTCACAGCTGAGCCTTTGAACAAGGGAGATTTAGGCAGTCTGACTCTTGGAAACTGCTTGGCCTCATGCTCTACTAAAGCATGAAGTATGTTTACTTCCAACAATAAACTGCACTTGATCTGTATCTTCCTATTTCCTAATCCAAAGTCCTCTAAAAAGGGATGCTTTGATCTTGAACTCCCACAGCTCATCTGACAGGCAATACCATCCCACTCTACACAGCACTGTGCTGTGTGTTTGCCCAGCTCTGGAGGGTTTCGAGTCCTCACGGGACTAAGGGGACAAATTAAGTGTTCTGCTTTATAGCATTCAGAATATATTTCAATTAGATGGTCTGTAATATGTGGGCTGCACTGAGAGTCCTTGTGGGTACACCAGCATGAATGGATTTTTTTGTTGATTTCCCCCCTCCCCGTAATTATCCATTGTTTATTTCATGAGACTTAGAAGAACTTATTCATATTGGATCCTTTGGCTGAATTTAATTGAAAACTGCCAGTAACTGATGGAGGGAGTACTCAGACAGATGGACAAACACGCACACACCTAAGGCAATTGTTTTCTTTCCTTAATTTTTGAACAAAGCTGCAAAGTTGCCTGGGAAGAAAAAGCTTGTTGTAAGCATAGGGCAAGGCCAACTGAAGAGAACCTTTCCCTTAGCTTGGGAATTTCACCAGTATTGTTCAAACAGGTTGAGAGGAGAGGGAATCTCTCAAGCTTTTTAGATAAGGAAAATAGGAAGAATTCTACGTCTTCAAACCTGGGATGCCAGAATCAGTGTTTTTGAATAGTTTCCTCAGAAAAAATACAGGGGAAAGGGGCAATTGAAATAACTTGTGGCCAAGTCAGAGACTTGGAGTGGACACGGCCTGGAATATTTTGATTTACAGTAAGGAGAGCACAGAGCCCTTTGCTCGGCCACATCTGGCGGTCTCTTGGCACAAACACTACAAAGGGAACCACTGAAAAAACTGTTTTTCTTTCTGAGGTTATTTTCTCTTCCTGGCTCTTCTTCAATCTTGAACTCTTCTTCAATTTTATTTTTTTCTATCTATTTGTATATATTTTTTGCTTTTGTAAGAAAGCAGATTCTGCTGTTGTATTAAAATTAGTCAGTGACAGAAAGGGAGGGGTTTGATTTTTTTCTAAAACAAATGGATGTTTTTCAATGTGATAGCCTAATTTTTAAGCTTTAGAAATGAAAATTGACCACTAGGGGGAAGTCACAGTTACTCGTTAGCAGAAGCCCATGGAAAGCAGCTGTCCAAAACAACGCATCTAAGTTCACATCGTGCATGAAAGCGTATATACATATACATATATATATGCATAGTTATAAATACACATATATAAAACGCTATGGAATAAGGTACTAATTCATAATGACTTGATTGTTTTTCAAAAGAAAACGGAAAAAAAAAAACAACAACTACCAACCCACAACTGCTTAGGAATTCTATTCAGAATATTTATTTTTTACTAAAAGAAGTAAAACCCACTCTTTCTGTGGCCTAAAAACAAGCATTTTTAAATAGACTCTACAAGCTGTATGAGAAAGCCTTTGCTTTCTCCCCTCTCAGGGTGCTGCTGGGTTGCAGAGGGAGCAAGGGCTCTGCTTTCTAGCCCGTGAAAACCCTTACAGGGAGACACCATGAGACCATAAAAAATGAAGAGCTGAATGGAAGATTATGTGTTGCTGTGCTGCTACATTCACGATAAGCTGTATAGAATATTAAGTGCAGGATATTACTCGCTTAATTTCCTGTGGCTATGAAAACTACATCTGTTCTTGTGAGCTGGACATCTCAGAACCAACAAAAACAGCCAAGAACAGGCCACATCCAGAATATTTCTTATATTGAGAAGTACAGTTAGCACACCCAAACTGCAGTTATGTTTGATTATCTTTGTAGGTACATTCCAATTGAACTGTTCTATTCCATTCTGTCATTAGAAAGGTCTCAACAGTTCTCTAATGTTGTCTATGAATAATTTGACAGAGTGCTGTTGGCCAGAGTAGACCCATGACAGGGATTATTTTAACAACATCATGTACCACTGAGATGTAAAGGTTGGAAATATTTCCAGATGCTGTTTATTCTGCTCCTACAAACAGCCAGAGCACACTATTTGGTCTCCCAGATACAAATTGAAGCTGTGAGAATGGAGGATGAAATCAGCATGAATTTTCTCTTCCTATTTCCCCACTACAGGATCACATAACTGCAGCACTGGCAAACACTGAGCTGCAGTCAGAACCATGCTCACTGAGATGAGGCAGACTTCAACAAACATAATAGGGCTAAGCTCATAATTTTGCAGTACCTTTATTTTTTTGTACAGTGCTGTGCCCAGAAAGCATCAGTGAGGATGAGGAAGCAATAACTGTGTGTGCACGATGCAGCAAGAATATGGGAAAAAGGAAGCACAGAAATTGGTTCCTCTTGTTGTTTAACCTGTATCTGCAGATACAGTATTATTCTAACTTGTTCATTTGTTATCATGATCATAAATTACAGGGACATTTTGGGTAGAATTGCTGTTCGTAAAGTAAGTCAATAGATAAGAACAGTGGGGCAGAGAAGCTTGGTCTGAAATTCAGCATCCGGCCCAGTCCCAGAAGCAAACAGAAATGGCAACTTTTGAAGGTGAAGGTAGAATCAGAATCAGCCAAAACACCTTGCTGTTTTACCAACTCCCAAGTCAGCGTGTCTAGGCACCAGTGCTTAGCAGCTATAGAAAATAATTAAGGTATTAGTGTTTTTTTTAAATGTCAATTTGGCTTGTAGCCAATTAGCTCAGATTTTGTGACTCGCTTGAAAGGGCAGACTACTATTCTTAGCTTTATTCTCATGAAAGCAAAAGAGATACACTCCCACAGCAAGGCCACATTGCATAATCTGTAGGCCAGTAGCCTACAATCCCAAGGTAGGGTGTTTCATCATCTTTAAATCTGTCAAGATTGCCCTTAATCTCCATGTCAAAGAGGAAGGGCTTAAGGTCTTGTTGCATGTGGGTGAGATAAACTCATCAGGCAGCGGATCACACTCAGCTGGGCATGCCTTGCTGGGGTGGAGGAGCTCAGTGCTGGGCTGTCCCTTTCTGACAGCTGTGGTGCTGGCCCTCTTTGGTGTGCACAAGAAAACCACCACTGTTAATCCTGTCAATCAAGGCAACGCGTTACCATCTGGGCAATCACAAAGCCATTATCATTGTCTGGATTGGAAGAGATCTTGAAGATCGCCTAGTTCCAACTCCCTGCCATGGGCAGGAAACGCTGTCTACAAAATCATGCTGCTCAAAGCCATATCCAGCGTGCCCTTGAACACCTGTGGGGCACCCACAGCTTCTTTGGGCAACCTGTGCCACTGCCTTACCTCCTTTATAGTAAAGAATTTCTTTCTAATATCTGATATAAATCTCCTCTCTTTTAGCTTAAAATCATTTCCCCTTGTCCTATCACTACACTCCCTAATAAAGCATCTCTCCCTGTCTTTCCAGTAGACCTCCTTTAAGTACTGAAATGCTGCAGTGAGGTCTCCCCTCAGCCTTCTCTTTCCAAGGCTGAACAAGCCCAGCTCCCTCAGCCTGTCTTTGTGGCCCTCCTCTGGATCTGCTCCAACAGCTCCGCATCCTTCTTGTGCTGGGGGCCCCAGAGCTGGATGCAGTGCTCCAGATAGGGCAGATAGGGCCTCACAAAGGCAGGACAAAGGGGGGCAGTCACCTTTCTCACCCTGCAGCCCCAGATACAGTTGGCTTTTTGAGCTGAAAGTGCCCTTGCCTGCTGTTTATTTTTTCATCCACCATAATTACCATTTCCTTCTCCACAGGGCGGCTCTCTGTATACTTACTGCCCAGCCTGTATTCATGTTTGGGATTGACCCTACCCGAACAATTGCATGTTTTTGGCATCACAATATCAGAAGTCCCGCTTGTCCAAAAATAGATGAAGAAACCAGGACTGGATCCACACTGTCAGACAGCAGCATCTTTACAAAGCCTGTGCCTTCAGGAGCCATCTCAGCATACCAGAGTCTCCCGTACTAGGAGACTGGGCAGTGTCCAGAGTGACCTTCATTCAGGATGTAGGCAGTTTTGCAGCAGGAGACCTGATGGATGGGGTGTGGGAGTGGAATAAAAAGAGGAAGAATACAATATTCAAAATACAACAGAAGTGTTAAAAATACCTTAGATGTCTTAGCCAAACAAAATAGAAAAATAATCATGTTCCTGTCTCCTACAAAACACAGCAGTACAAGATGTTTGAGATTAGAGGGGGTGCCTAGCCAAGGTTACAAAGAAAACCTGATAAATTCTTTTGCTGCTGGAGGTGAGAGCAGAGCTTGTGATACTGGAACTGGGACAGATTTCTTCAGCCGCCACTCTGCCAAAGCCATCAAAGCCGTGTTAATTTATACCAGCTGAGACTTCTGCTTGTGGCATTTTATGCAAGTCTTTGGGCAGAGGTTTGCATAATGAATTTTTGTTTTTAGTGAATAAATGTCTAATAAAGTGTCAGGATTTCTCCACTAATGACAGCAGCCTCCAGCAGTGACACAACAGCCCCAGCAAGTGATGCTAGAGACAGCACATGGCAGAAAGGCAATCTTTCTTCTCTAAATGATGTATTTCAGGTTACAACTGAAAAACATTCTGCTACAAATACTAAAAAAAGCAAACTGCTTTTATGATGTAGTCCATTTTTGCTGAGATTATGGCCAACTAATTGGTCACTACAGTGATCCGTAATAATGAAAATAAAGTAAAAGGACCATTGGATAGGGCTCAAAGTATAAATTTTAATTCTATACACAAAAGCTTTGGGAGAATGATTGCAACATCCTTCTTAATTGTAGATAGGATTTGCTGGTTTTGATGGCTGTAATTTGATGTTCTTTGTAAAAGATAACAAGATGAATTGCCCTGTCACTCATCTAAAGCTTTTCTGCAGGTTTGGTTCTGTTTTTTTTTGTTTGCTGTCAGGCATTTAGTTTTTTTAATGCATCCAGTAGGATAGGTTTCAACATGATTTACGTCCATTCATCACTGGATGATGACGTTTTCAGTAAGATGTTTGGAGAAAATTGCTGTATTCCATAGAAAAGTCTGTTGAAAATGAGATAGGACAATTAATGCAGCCTATTCCCGCATCTGACTGTAGTCTTTGCACTTAAGTTAAATTGTAATTTCAAGCATGCTTTCTGTGTGAGACTTGAACTATATAAAAACACATAGATATTGAATCTGAAATGCTCAACTACTTCAGTGAACAAATATAGGCTAATATATGAAGGGTGTGTGGGGCTACGTTTGAAGACAAATGAAGATGGTAAATGCAGTGGGGTTGGTTCATGCTGGAGATAACACAAACTGAAATCTATAGCAGCAGAAACTACAGCATTGCTAAAAACTTCTTTAACTCACATCTCAGCCTCACAAAAAGAGTCACGTCGTCTCTTCTCTGTGTTCAGCACAGCGAAGTCAGTTCTCTGAGCATCTCCAGGCACTGCAGGGCTCTTTGCTGTGGTACAGTCTCACCCAGTGCTGAGTCCTACAGCTGGGAGCACACTCAAAGGGAAAGCAGTTATGGGGGGGAGGTCACTAAATAGAGGTTAATGCTTGAAGTCCATTTCATTTCCCAGCCGTTCAAAGTGCCGGGCTAGTCACTGAATGCTGTTTTTCTACTCATTCATCTTGTTGGGTGAGATAAATATTGACATGTTAGCTATTGGTAGGATGGATAATCAAACTAAGTACTGAAAACAAATTCCCTGAATGCTTTGTGCCAGCATCCATTAGTGACTGTTACTGACCTGGTGACACACAGATGATGATTCGTAGTGTTTCTTGGTTACGCTCTTACTTCACATGCTGCTCTGCAGTGCACTTAGCACTATTTTATTCATTTTTGGCTTTTTAAAATTCTGGTAGATATTTTAGACACACAGGAATGACCAGTAACGTAGACATCAGTGAGGATTTTTAGGCAAGTTCACATTACAGCGCATCTTCACCTACAGAACACACTTCAGAAATGGATATACCACTATGTTTTATGAAAAGAAAAAAAAAAAAAAGCAGGTGGAGTTGTTTTGTCCTCACTGCAAGAAGCGTTCGTAGAGCTAAATCCTGGCAAAGTCTGTGAAGCACAAAACCAGAGCGTATCCTTGTAATGCAGAAGGCTGGGCACAGTCGTCTGCTATGAACCCCATGTGGCTGCACAGAAGTGATCTTTTCCTCTCTCCGTGTCTCATTGCTCCTTGCAAACAACAGGCAGCAAAATGAAAATGCTTGGCTGGACAAATACATTCACTGTAGAGGTATTGTCCAGACTGTATAACAGTCCCAGGCATTCTGCTTCAGTTCTGGTACAGGTCTGTGCATCACTTTTGCAGGGAACTTTGACAACTTCATTTAACTGTGCAAATTGATTTTTACATCTTCTGAGATTCCTAATAAGCTGCACACATGCCTGAATTTAAAGTGATATCCCAAATCAGATTTGAGGAGCTGCAGTTCTGAATAAAAACACAGATGACTTTGAAGTATCAATTAATTACAGTAAATGTCACATGGCCTAGCTGCATGTGACCAGGTGTTAGTAATGTAACATCGCAATTACCACTTGAACCCCTACTTTTTCAGCAGGTGTGCTCCAACAGCTTCTAGAACATGTTGGTATTTCTGCTAAAATACACCCAGATATTTTCCATCGTCACTTCTCAGAAATGTCAGACAACTGCTGAAGTTTCTCCTTGGTTCCTGTCCAAGAGCCAGTGTAACTTTGAAATGCGTTGGTTTTTCTAATGCTGAACTTTGCAGACAACTGAAGTTGAGTTCTAATCCAAACATGCATGGCTTCTGTCTCATTAATTCAAATGAAGTCACATCAAGAATTTGTTTACCAAGAATTTCTTTGTAACGTTGTTGACTTTGCAGCAGTCTCAGTAGATTTGTCTTCAAAAGCTAATTAGAAGCCAGGCTCACCTGAATTGCTGTTAGCTCGTTACCTGACTGTTTTGAAGGGCTCTGTTAGGGCTTTCAGGGACCTCTGAAGTACTTGACTCCCAAAAGACAGTGATGATAGAACTGCAGCTTTTCAGCACTGTCTCAGTTTGTTCTGTGTACCGAACGGCCAAGGATTTCAGTATTCTGGGGCTTTCAACCTGGAAGATGGAAAGAACAGAGCCACTGCTAGTGCTCCTTGGTCACTGAAGAGCAGAGTCTACTCAGGGAAGCTACAAAGTGTTTTTTCTTTGTCTTTGGGGTCAGTACTCCTGTACTCTTTTACTGCGCTCCTGGAATCTTTTATTTGAGAGCATGAGTGCTGTTGCACTGCCTTGCTCTGTGTGTTGATTGCTAGTGATAACTGTGCCACTCCTGGAGAATAGTGGGTTGAACAGGGGAGACAGTGCTCAAACAACACATACTTTAAACAAGATAGCCCAAACCCACTCGACTGAGTTTTCTGGCTATAATGAGAAAACATTTGGTTTAGAAAAACAACCTATGCATGTTCCTTGTTGCAAGTTGAATGGTATCCTTGTCTACCAGAAAGCAGGATGGAAAATCTTGTGGAGCCCATGTGACCATGTGATAAAATCACAGATGGCAATCCAGAACAATATTCTGCTGTTCTCTGAAATATTGGAGACTCTCCACATCTAAAGACCTGATACAGGAGATCCAGTGGCACTAATTGATATTATGTGGTGATGCCTTTTACTGGAGGCTCAGCTTTTGCTCTATTTATGATGATATATGATTTTTAGCTTGAGTTAAATTTTCAGATACTGTTTTTTTTTCTCCTCTCAATCTTTGTATAGCATGGTCTGCATAAGGCAGTGTGTGATTAAATTACTCTGCTTGCTTGAGATGCAAGAAAACACCACTATTAAATATAGATGTGATTGGATAGGGTGGTAGGTGTGCTCATGAAGAGTCCCTTTTCCCATGAAAGACTGGACCTGACAATTTCCTAACGTCCCTTCCAACTCGTTCTGTTCAATGATTCTGTAATGAAAGATGCTTATTCAAAGTGTTTTCAGAGAGATAAAGAGCATTTGTCCAATGATACCAAGAATAGTTATTTCAGGTAAGCAAAATATTTTATTTTTGGAAGTCTGAATTTAACCAAGGCAAGAAACAGGAAAACATGCATAGGTCAGAGGACACAAATGTATTGTATGCATATAGGCTGTCTAGTGTATGTAATGTAGACATACTAGATGGTATGGAATGTTTCATGTGGATATTCATTCAAGCACTAATGCCTCAATGGGACTCAGCATAAGTGCCAAAGAAAAATGCACAGGAAGAATGAGGTCAGTGGGAAACTAGGTAACAGAAAGAAGACAAAGATATAAGGAAAGAATGAGTGATCTAGTCAAGACTTTTCTACCACAGATGTAATTACTTTAGAAAAAATTAATCTATGAGATCTTCATGTTGGTTTTGTATGAATAGTCAAGAATAAATCCATCTAGAAAAACTTACTTGCCACAAAGATGTGATAAAGAAAGAATTAACCTCGAGGGAACAAAAAGCAGAAATGAATGGCTGATTGCCCAAACCTAAAAAGAGTCTTCCTACCCACTGCCACATGTACACTTGTGTGATGCCTTAAAATGTTTTTGTTGGAGTGGAAAAAAAAAACAATTTCAGAGCCAAGTAATTGCCACTTTCATTGAATGGTAGTTAATAAGATATCCAGGGAGAATTGGGTTGATTCAAATTCTTTATTCTAAAGGATATTCGGCAATCATTTTCCAACTAAATGGATAATCAAATAAGTCACACTCTCCACTTAAAAATGTGGTCATTGTTAATGGACCTAATATCTGAAAGTACAGCTTTGTCACTGAATTCAAGCACAGACTCAGTTAAAAGCACAGTCCCTCTGAGCCTTTGACTCACACTGCTTCTAACACCAGCCCTGGGCGACAGAGAAGCTGAGAAAGGGCTGTATAAATGTTAGATGGTCTTACAGGTGGCAAAAATACATACAATTATGCTCAGTTTCAAAATTAGTGATTTCCTGTGGTTAATAAAATTAGCCATAAAGTGATCCCAGTTGGACTTTGAAATTTATGTGGCAGTGAAGTGAATGGAAAGAAATTGGATTCTCGCCACAAACATTCTTGATGGTTTGTTTTGTTTTGTTTTGTTGTTTTATGTTTTTAGTGGGTTCAGATTTCCACTGTGGTATCTTTCCAGCAACAAGAGAGAACAGAGGTGCTCTTCAGCTAGTTTCTATCTACTTGTTCCTACCAAGCTTTGTAGGACTAGGCTGATTTGAAATAGCCAGATAGATAGCCAGGTTTAAACACATTGGAAAGTGATCTTAAAATAATGGCATTTAACTCTTTCTTCTTCTCAACATCTTTAATTTTATTCCGTGAGATCAGATAGATTGCCAGAAGGAATTAGTAGTTGTGGCTGCAGTTATTTATGTTAAAGCAACAGAGAGAGGCTCTGGGAGATCCCAATGTGTTAAATGATTCTAAAAATTTATGGTAGGGTCCATCCCACCTAGCCAAAGTTCTTTAAAAAAGGTCTAGGTGTTGTCTTTAAGTTCATTTTGTCTCTCACAAAAGACAAGTCATTCCGCCTATTTTTGACAACTCTCTTAAGTGGCAGTCAACTGTTAAGCTTACGCCCATCACTTAAACATTTCTGCCAAGAGCAGAAAGGCCCAATGCAGGCTTGAAAAGGAAATGCAGTGCCCATGATTTCTGTGGAATCGTGGAAAGCTTTTGGTTGTCATGGGAACGGCACTATTTGTCTTTGCTGCCGCCATCTGCAGACCTCTTCTTCCCTAGCTCCAAGAAGTCTCAGTCCCTATACATACAATCTCATTCTGTGTCACACTGCTCCCTGTGGACTGCAGCCTGCTTTATGCATACAGCCATTTGTGCTGTGAGAATTTGTATGGAAGTTAAATGGTAATACTCTTCCTAAATCCAAAAGGACTTTAACATCTACCTAACACGCAAATACATACAACTAATTCCTTTTCTTCACAATTTGCCAAGATAATCCTGTTGCAGAGCTACCAGTAGCTATTGATCTGATCACAGCATCATGGGCCTGGCTCATATGGTGGGGATTATGTACTGTAAATTGATGGTACCTGGTAGATTGGTACAAGGATGCTGGCAGTGTGTAGTGAGGTCCATATACTATCATGCATTGCTCTCACTGCCTGGTACTTATAAAATTGAGGAGCTGGTTTAACAAAATTTATTCTACACTGAGCATTGGATTTATGAATAAGCTGATGATTTAGCAGCTCAGGTTGGCAAACAAAGAAGTCACATTCCCGAAAAATTAATGCAGAAAAACATGAATTTAACAACAGATTTTGGATAATTTAGTTTATGAATAGGTTTTGAAATCAATGGCACCTACAGGTTATGAATCATTACATGACCTGGCTGTGAGTAGCAACAATTAGCGATCTGGCATCAAGAAACTGGTAAAGTGAGCAAGTTCATCAAAGCAGGAAGATAAATGGGAAACGGAAAATGACTCTTGTTTTTGGATCACAGATTCTATATAAAATCAAATGTCTGTCCTTGAAGTAAGACAGATTGATATTTCAGACTGTTAAATCCTGGCAAGGACAATTTGAATCAGTTGTGTCAGAAGTATAGTCATCCTACTGGAAGAACTCCAGAAAAGAGATTAGCAGTTGTTCAAGCAGGAAGTAATAAAAGCAATTCGGCCTCCTCTGGGGAAAGGTAATACCACAACACTGTGATGTTCCTGGGATAATGGAGCATTAGACTGGTGAGTAAGTTGATGTCATTGATAAAAGACAGACTGGAAACCATGATTACTCCAGTGAAATAAGTTTCACTCTAATGGAAAGGGCATAAATCATGCCACTAACCTGAAAAACAGTCTGGCAGCATGCCCAGGAAGATTAAACAGCTACTAAAGCACCTGGGTATAACACAAAAATTTTAAAGTTAGATCAATATTGATATTGCGAACCTATATCAATTGTGAACCTATAGGTTCCATTAGAAATCAGTGAATTACAGACAATGCATAACATTTCATTAAACTTCCAATTGCCAACACAACTCCAGAACAGAAAGATGAATCCTGACCCTTTGGCTCCTTTGAAGACCAGTTTTGCTGTGCAGTGACACCCCCAAGAGGTGAGGTCACACAGCTCCCCGCCACACTACGTCCATAGCTGTTGGTGATACAATTCCATAGTACTGCACTTTGTTCAGTGGATGTAGAATAAGAGCAAGGAAGCACCCCAAGCTCCTGCTAGTCATGTCAGTTTAGAAAGGAATTTCAAACAAACTCATTATATATCTTTAAATTATAATTCCTAAGAGAACATGGAACATAGAAGCAAACTGAATGAGTCAGACATGAAGATAAAAGCAAACGAAGAGTAAAAACACTGATGGCTATTTGGCAAACTAATGAGGACTGGAGAAACCAGGGAGGGATGATAATGAATGGGAACTGTTTTGCTGGCACTGAACACAGCCACTATGATTCAGATTTGGACGATGCAAAGAGGTCTTAGAAGAGTAGAAGAAAATGTTATTCAGGCTCTAGGTTTGAGTAGATCCTACATAACACCTGGGAGTCAAAGCTTGGAGCTGTGATAACATGGCTGGCGTCTAATTGAAATGTTCTCACAGCAATACAAAATAATTTCTAGGAAGACGGATCTGTGCTGAACCAGTTATCACTGTTCATGGACTGTCTGAGTCCAGGCCAAATCTTATGGGCAAAGGTGTTTCTTGTGGCTTTAACTTCAATGTGGCTTTAACTTCAACATTTCAGTGTAGATGTCCTTTACTATGACGCTTTTTCCTCTCCTTTGGAAACAAAACAAAACAATTCTGAACTCTGCAGTGGCAAAGGTTTTTTCTTACCCATCCAAAATAATCCCTTTGCAATTTCATAGTCCTCACGTTACAAAACCCTCCAAAGAATTCCCGTTACTGTAAGAAAGATAATTTTTCTTCCTCGGGCAACAGACAAAGAGACAGACAGAGATTTGACAGAAGAACTAGAAATATTTGGACAAAGATAAAATAAGAAGGAAAACTCAAAATATGACTGCCAAATTTCAGGAGCGTTAGGAAGAGTACAGTAAAGTTTTGAATTTTGTGCCAAAAAAAGAGATCATGGAGAGACTTTAGAAATGGTAGAGATGCTGGAACTCTGTCCAAGACAAGGCAGAGAGGTAGGCTGAGATGCAAGTCTGGGCAGAGAGAGACAACAAGCAAATGGCTGAACATGCAAGGTGTTATGGTGGAAGCTCAGACTTTCTGAGTAAAGAGAGAAACCATGTAGGCACAGGAAAAAAACAAAGCTGAAGTGCAGAAGAGGAGTCTCAGAGGGAAAGATATTAAAGAGGGGGATCCAAAAACCTCAGATACCATGGGATATCAAGGAAAACGATGTTGGCTGTGGTGCTGAAAGTAGAAGACATAGAGTGGGATGACACCATATATATTTTTTTTTTCTGAAAATTTCAAAAAGAAAGCAGAATAAATCAAAATGCAAGCAAGGAAAGAGCTGGACAGAGAAGCTCAGTGCAGCAGCCGTAGAAGGATCATTTGATAGAACTATAAATGTAAGGATAAAATGAGGAGAGCCGTGGCATGCTGGGAACTGCTCTTTTGGAACAAAGAAATTAGATATCAAAATTGCACTTATACCTTGGTATTTCTATTCTATAATTATACAAGGATGTTTCCTTATGAATTTATATGGTAAGAAGAGCACATAACCATTTAAAAATGAGATAACCAGCACATTTCGAAATTATCCACTTAATAAGAGTTTCTGCATTTTGCAAATGTGGAAGCTGCAATATAATTAAATGGGTATACAAACCAAGTTGATCTCATGGTCAGATACAACCCATTGCAGAGAAATGTAATTGAACTTGCCCTATATAATTAACAGCCAACCATCAGCTTTCTAAGCCCCTGCAGAGATGTGTTTTCATTAGCCTGAACTGGCTATTGATAGCTTCCTGTATTTCCAACATCCCCTGGAGCACAAGGCAGCTTTTCATGCGTGTATGTGGTCAGCACTAGGTGGGCAGACGTGGGGAAAGATTGCTAGGGGCCAACTGGGGTAATGATTTTTAACAGCTGAACTACAGAATCTGAGGTGATTATATAAAATGAATTTTGTTTGTGAAGCCAGTTACAAATATCTTTTAACATCATGAGGAAGCAATAGTTTTTACTGTAATTAAAGAAGTTCATTTATGCTAACTTCTTTTTCCTCACTGGAATGAAAAACAGCATTGTAGGAATAAAGTTAGCCTCTATCAAATATTGTAGGAGTTGTAAAGGTCTGAAGGCTCAACCCTGGTCAAGCAAGGAATGAAGCCAGTATGACCAAGTTCTCTCACAAAGCTACGACCTGGATCAGGTTTATTGGCACCAGGAGCTACAGAAGGTCTGTAGCTGAAGAGGTTCTCACACCTGAAGAAGCTGTACATTGTTTAAATATTTTAGTCTGCCCATATTAACCAGCTTGCAACCACAAGTTAGAAATTAAAAGATGGTAATTTTCACAGGAGTGCAGAGATAGCTCCCGGTGACTGTGCAATTAACATTCTGGGCATTTGTCTGATAAACATATTCTAATCCAGCGTGTTCGTGTTATAAAAATATGACCAAATAAGTCTTTAGTAATGCCAGTGGGTAATTCTGTTGTTGCTGTATGTGATATTTCATATTTTCGGTGTGGCACAACAAAGTAAATAAATCAAAAACTTTTAAAATAATATCATTTGTTCATCATTTGTATCATTTGTATCATGAAGTACCTTGCTTCCTGAATAACTGTATGAAGTACAACTTTAGCACGCAGGTTCATATGCAGTCATGGCAATCTCAATTTACATCTGTTTTTCTTCAAGTATAATTATGTCAGGGTGAGAAATTGTGCAAAGATAAGGTGCATCTTATTTTCAGTTTGTGTGACTGATCCACTTTTGTTGGGTGTGAGGTGACTACTCTGCCCAAGTGAAGAAGAGATAACAATTGAAGTCCAGTTGTGCAGTTGCCAGTGCTGAGACTGAATGGACCATTAAAGTACATCTGAAAAGATCCAGGTACTCCTTGTGATATTTAATTCACAATCCTTACCCATCTGATTGGATTTCTGACTCTTGCTGCCTGACTCAGTGCAGCCACAGTTGCTACATACAGGATATTGAATCCCTCATCTTCATTAAGTCTTCTCTTCTTCTAGACATATCTTTAATGTTGGCCTTCTATAATCACTTAAAATCTTGTATTACATCTCAATACTTTCCAGGTCTTTTTCACTGTGTTTTCACAATTCTTATCAGCCCTGACAGCCTTCTCCCAGCCTGCAAGACTCAAATTACTTCCAGCCAGGGAGCACAGACAGTGTTATATAAAATGTTGTCAAAGTAGCTGGTGGTCAGAAAATAGTTAGGATTCATAGAAAGACTTGAGGGAAATGATGCTTGGATTGCACACTACTTCTGAGAACTGAAATAGTGAAAAGCCAGATATATATATATCACTCAATATATGATATATGTGTCTCTCAAACTGTTAAAAAGAGCACAATACTATTGTTTGATAGAGCAAAATCTCAGCTACAAAACTATTTTTCAACATAGTCATTATCATTAGCTTTGCATTTTCACCAGCAATGAATGAGAGCTTCATGCTGTTCTTGTAAACATCTGCACCAATGGAGGTGAACTGCTGTTGCCACTGCTGAAAATGGTGGTGGCAGCTTTACCTCATAGCAACCACAATCCTTTCCCAGTGAGCTTCTGTGAGTAACTGTCAAATGTGAGAAATCTCTGCTAGTCTGCATTCCACCAACAGCAGGACAGCATGGTTCAGACCAGTCTCAGCCATCTCCCAGTGCAGGGCTCTGAGCTCAAGCACTGATGACTGACCCACTTCTGCTGTGTAGGTGCAAGGCATGAGGGTTTTTTTTTTTAAGTGAGCTGCTGTGAAGCAAGACACTTCATTTCTGGAAAAGGAGAGTAATCTGATCAGGTTACCTTGTGTTTAGTTAGCTATTATGGCCTATTTTAAAGAGGATGTGCTACAGAGATACTATATTTCTATGAGATGGGTGTTACCTTAAGTAAGAGATGACTTACGTCAGCTTGGGGAAAGCAGAGCTGGTTTAGAATCCAAAAAGCCTTCATAATCATTCCATCTATATTGAGCTGATAAAACCTCAAAAGCATATTTATTTCAGTTTCCTATCTGTTTATTGCATGTCAGAAGCACTTGCCAGCCCTACTGACAAGTGTGATGCTAACGAGAATGAGTGATGTTCTACAGAACATAAGGAGTACTGAAATAGGACTGAACATCTTCCAAGTTGCCCAAACTGGACAGTGTTCCTCTTGCTCTGTTCATTTAAAGGAAGATGTACCCACAGCAGGGAGCATACAGAGAGGGATAAACATATGCAAAGTAATCTTTGGCTTGGTTTTCATTTGCCCACCCTTTTCCCTCCATATGGAATATGAGTATGAATATACTATCAGACATACTGTCACCTGTGGTATATCCGTCGGCTGGCTCGGAGTGAGGGTGCCATTTGTTTTAAACCCTGATGTGGACCCCTGAGCCCCTACTGTTTGGATAAGACTCCTTGGGCACCCGGTACAGTCACTTCCAGCTCTGGATCTTGGCATCCAGGCACTGTAGAGCCACGTGTCACGGTGTCCCTGGCCCTATGCGGAAGAACTGTCTTCTGCTGCCTTTAAGTGGGAGGCTAGGGCTAGCTCAGCCTGTTGAGATAAGGATGGCAATACCTAGCTATATATATATATTTGTCTCACTAGCATTTAGATGTTATACGTCTCATTAGGATTTGGGTGTTACAGAGATGCCAAAAACCTCATTTATGTAATACAGCCTACACAATTCAGTGTGCTCCAAGGGGAGATATTTTCTGAAGACTACTGCCAAAAATACGCGCTTAAAAAATTTAGTAGCTTTGGGGGATAAAAATTGAACTTGAGCAGCTATAAGGATGATTAGCTCCCTAAATCTCTTCTGTGAATCCTATTAAATACAACTTCTACAGCCTGAAGAGCTTCTGTTCCCTCCCCCTGCTGACTCCCTGGACAAAGAGAATGTATTGCACTGGGCAAAGTGTTACCCTAGCAGAAGGCTTCTCTCGCAAGAGAAGCTGGAAAAACACTAATTAGAATAGAATTGCATGGGATTCATTTCTACATGCAAGCACCTTTCTTGACCTGTCTTTGAACTAATTTTATCTTTTTTTTCTCTACTGACCTGATGAGCTGCTCATGAATTCTTAATAGCTACTGAGCTTCCTACACAACCACAGAAAAAAATAAACCAAGGAGAAAGTTTAGAGATGCTCTATTTCCAGATATGTCTTTGTTGTTTTCTCTTTGTGTGGAAACAAAGACAACCACAGCCTAAAATTATTACTCTCTTTTTGGACTTAAAAATCTTGCAATACTGTACAATGGTACAGATGGAGAGAGACAGGGCCTGGTGCTGAGAATATAAGTTTCCTTTAATTAAAGCTGTGAATTCACCATGACTTCATCATCCTGCCTATGTTTAGCTGAGCTATTTGGGCCCAAGCGATACTGAAGCCTGGACTGTCTTCATGATGCCCCAGCGCACACTAATAATGTTCCTGCAAGGCACCCTCAAATCAGAGATGCACTTTCTCCCCAAAATCATGAAATCCCAGAACACTTATGCCAGCATTCTGAACCTTCATGAATCCGTAGCGGAGCTATTCCACAAAAGAACTGATAGCTCAGAATTTAGAGCTCAGGTTTTAAGAGATGCTGAAGAGGCACGAAACCATGGTCCAAAACACTGCCATATGGCCCAGGCCAGAACTAGGTGGACTTGGAGGGACAGGACAGGAGTGAAGAGAGTCATAAACAATACTTGGAAGAGTCTTATGGAGATAAAACATACACCATGCACAATCTCCTAAACAAAAAGACAGACATTACCAAAAACAAAACAAAACAACCTTGAACAAAAAATAAAACAAAAAATCATCTACTGTTAAAGTAGCTTTAGTTTGTTTGAATTATTATCAGTTGTATTACTAATCATTGATATTTAATGGGAGCATTTCTCACAAATAAACAGTCATGCAACACCGCACAGATTTTCTAATTGATTAGTGAATATGTGGTCACAGTTCATTTTGAACTTCGATCCCAATTGTGGCCATTTTTGTCCAGCCTCCAAACAAGTACACTTCCTTATTCCCAGTACTTGCGGTGTGAATCCAAGCATCATACGGCCTTGGACTGCCAGCCAAAGTCACATTAGTCTGCTGACTGTCTAAACTGCACACAGACCAATACATCCAAATGATGTAAGGAAAATAATGGGCACAGGACGTTGTTGGTGTCTGCTGGTGATGTGAATGTGTGTCCTCACAGGGGCACTGCAATCTCATCAGAGCATCTGGCTTTAAAATATACCAAAGAGTACAGGGAATCAAGGAGACTCTGTTGCATGTTTTTGGGATATGAAAGAACAGATTTTATTAGTCTGGAAGCGTCTGGATTTGCCTAATGATACATGCATGGATAATCCATTTCTTATGGACTTGATTGCTTGCATTATAGGACACTGAAATAATTACAGAATGCCAGATGTAACAAAAAAATGTAATCATCCTGATTTCAACCCATTTGTAATCTTGTATTAGCTTTTTATTTAAGATACACTTAGGACTGATGTCAAACAACAAGTGGGTTTCATACTGGCATGATAGAATGAGTATATATTGTGCCGCCGAATCTCATAACTAGAATATGGGATCAGATGAATACACAAAACTTAATTTAAGCTCTGTATTAAAAGGTTGTCTCATTTTAAGTCTCCCCACCTGACCTATTATCTGTGAATATCTCATTCGATCTTTCTGCAAAGCGAAGGACAGATTATTTTAGTAAGTTTGTAGTACTTCTGATTTAATCAGCATTTTAAAGAAGTACAAATGTCATTTGTATTTTCTAAGCACATTAGAGAACATCTATTCTGCTTCCATGCCTAAAACTTTGTGAAGTTTTGAACTGTATTTCACATAAATTCCCTACTGAAATAGCAAGTAATGCTACTGGGGCATAGTCTCCTTTGTGAATAAAAACAACACTGATTGTGCAAGATATCCAAAGGTAATTTATCATAGCTTTAATCCCCCACCCCACCCCCCCCCTTTGCCATGGCAGTTTTTCCATTCAAAACACTGTCAAATTACTCTACTGTGTCTAGTATATCACATATAAAACAGATGCTGTGATTCCTGTTGGAATAATAGGCGTGGAGGGTGATTGCCCCACCTGATGTACTGCATCCAAGTCTGGGGCCCTCAGCTCAAGAAAGATGTGCAGTTACTGGGGCAGATCCAGAAAAGGTCACAGAGATGATCACGGGGCTGGAGCGCCTCTCCTATGAAGAAAGGTTGAGAGAGCTGGGCTAGTTTAGTTTGGAGAAGAGAAGGCTCCAGGCAGACCGGAGCATTCTGGTACTTGAAGAGAGCGTATAAGAAGGACGGAGACTGACTTCTTACACAGGCAGGTAGTGACTGGACAAAAGGGAATGGCTTTAAACTAAAAGAGGGGAGATTTAGTTTAGCTACAAGGAAGAAATTCTTTGCTCAGAGGCACTGGAGCAGGCTGCCCAGAGAAGTTGTGGATACCCCATTACCAGATGTAATCAAGGGCATGTTGGATGGGGCCCTGGGCAGCTGCATCTCGTGGCAACTCTGCCCATGACAGAGGGGTTAGAATTTGATGATCCTGAAGGACTCTTTGAACCTAAGCCATTCTATGATTCTATGATTCTATTGGAGATCTCTCAGATGTGAACATTTGGTACATCTGGAATAAAACACTGCCTGTCTTTGTTTTAAACTCACTTTTTTCCCCAATACTAGAGGAAAATATTGTGCAGCTGCTCATTACTGTGATTTAGTAACAGTAACAGGTACACATTCCATCCTCCCCATATTCTACACGAAAGATAGTCTGTGGTAATCATATCTGAAACAAACAAGTAAAGATGTTTATTTAACTGCAAACACTGTTAGTTTTCTACTTCTAAATGGCATCTCCTAGAGACTTTTTTTGCTTAGTTATATTACCCGAATTCTTGTGGCATCCCTGTTCAGAGAAAGTATAAATGTATTTGAGCACGCTTTATCTTAAATGACAAATAAACTGGAAAATATGTTTTAAAGGTACAGTCTCAAAGCACCAAAAATCTACTGGGTGGTAAAATCACTCTTTCCTGTTTAACCTTGATTTATCCACTTTTGCATGTATAATAATAGTCTTTGATAACATGACCACAGATTACTCTTTCCACCATGATGGTGTCTCATCAAGTATGCAGAGCAGCATCCTGGAGTTACTCTGGGGATAGGTACTACTACTTAGCACAATTATAGAATCATAAAATTATTTGAGTTGAAGTGGACCCTTAAAGGTCATCTAGTTCAACTCCTTGGCAATAAATAGGGACTCGTACAGCTAGATTATGTTTCTGGGAACCCAGTCCAGCCTGACTTTGAATGTTTCTGGGTACGGAGCATCCACCACATCCCTGAGCATGTTGCTCATTGGACTTCAACCAGTTGTGACCATCTGATGCTGTTTCCCTTGCCCAGGCACTCCTCCTCTCTCCAGCAGCTCCAAACAGTAATGGTCCCATGTTTGGCATTGCTTTTTCTGGTCCAGCACCTTGCCCAGCATGCAAGTCTAGCAGGCACCAAGTCAGACTGTTTCTAGCATGATGCCACGACTTCAGATAGGGAGAAGAGTCCTCTAAGGTTGGGCAGAAGGAGTCATTTCAAGGAATATTCAGCTTTCCACTAAGTCTGGACCAACATGTATGGCCAGTATGAGGATGGCTCATGCAACTCAATTTTACTTAGGAACAGTGAGAATGTGTACTTGTACATGAAGATGACACATAGGACTGGAAACTCTGCAGTCAAAGCCGTAGTAGTAAATTCAAAGGTGGTGGTACAGTTTTGATCTGTTTTTTCTTTTTATTTTCTTTTTTTTTTTTCTTTTTCAAAAACAATTCATCAACACAAGTTGGAAATCAGCTCAGCCAGGAACCTTTCCCAGCAGGCAGCTGCAATGAGGTTCCACTGCTGTAAGGAGCAAGAGAATATAGCAATGACATGGGCAGCGCCAGACCAGCTGGTCTCTGTACCAGAGATCAGGCACATTTAATTTATTGGCCTGAATAAACCCCGAGACTCTCAGTCATGGTCACTGCTTCCTGACACATTGCACTTTTAAGTTGTGTAACAGCAGCAGTCTTTATTCACTCAGGCAGGCAGTCTGCCTGAGTTTGAGACAACATGACAGAACTAACAGTGCAAAGAATTCATTAAAGGAATTAAGAATTCATTAAAGATTTCATTATGTGTGGTTGGGCATGGAAAATGTCAAGCCATATACTTGAAAAAAAAACCTAGAATATTCTGAAAGAACTTGGATAAAATTTCCTAATGCAAAGTATGAGGTGACATTTATAACAAAGTCACTACCCACATTTGTAAAAAGGTTAAGCATTACTGCACAGGGAACAGTGTGTGCAGAGATTGGATTTACTTTCCTTACTTCCAATAGCAGAGCAGTAAGAGATTCTCAGCTTCAGAGCAGACAGCTAGCTAATTATATCTATTAGGAACACAATGACAATGGCCTTAACAATTTCTAGCATTTTTAACTGCCTCTTGCTTAGGAAGAAAACAAAACGTCCCTTCCCTGTATGTCTCTGAAAGATCGTATCAGTAAGTGTGGTCTTGGGAAAGCTACAGGAATAAGGTGATAGTCGCTAGAGGTGTGACTTTGGCTAAGCAGCTGGGGGCTGAAAATTCTTGTTACTTTGTTATAATTTTTCTAGCCTCACTATCAGTATGGAGCTCAAAAAAGATTGCTGCCAAACTGTTATTTGGCTATGATTTTGTTGTTGTTGTTGTTGCTTTGGTTTTATCAGTGTCTTGGCTTCTTACTCACTGTATGATGTTAAAATTCCCATTTACTCTGCAATCACTGCTGGCAGTTCCCTCTTTTCTGCTTTACTGGATTCAGGTTTGTAGATGGAAGGAGCCTTTCAGGGCTACAGCTGCGCTTTTTGGGCTGTTCTGGGTCTGTTGAAAACTATCACTTAACGGCATGATGGCATCACAGCTGATATCTGAAGCCTATCATCACATGTTTAAAAGCCTTCAATGCAGTTGAACTTTACCAGGCACCTGATTTTTGGCCTCTACTTGCAAACAGTCAGTGGATATAAGAATAGCAGCTGATCTCCCTGGCCACCTGTGGCCCTGATCTTGCTTTGGGCCAGCAGCATGAGGTGAGGGCCAGAGGGCAGCCATGGAGCAAGCTCTGGGTGGGAGTGATGGCCAGCACTGGGTCCTAAGGAGATAATGCTGCCCCACAAGGCAATGACCTGTGAGTTGCTGTGGGTAAGCAGTGCCTACAATTATTTTTGCACCTCCTTCTGATTTGTACTTATCCTTTTCATCTTAATTTCTTTTGTATTTCTACTGTATTACAAATATGCCATGGGTATTTGGTTCCTTGGCCTGAAACAATTTTTTTTTTTCTTTTTTATAGAAGGAAATCCAGGTCATGCAGAGTTAACTCCAGAGGGTGACAATCATGCAGAATTCTTGAATCTGCACACTTACTCACCTGTGTGTTTAGATTTTCGTGTTCATGTTGTTTATTTTTAATGCAATTTCAATGAGTGCAGTCTGGACAATACCAGTTATCTGGAAGGCACCACAAAGTAAGTAAATATTTGTGTAAAATATTGATGAAGCATTTTTCCTATGGTATTTAAAATGCTTAGCAGGAAATTAAGAGCTTGGTCCAGCAAACTTCTGCATATTTCATTGACCAGATAAATGTTGGCAGGCCTCTGTTTGTGAGGGTTTTTTCAACCCGTGTCTGGGTGACAGGAAGGTGACTTAGAAATGAGTGAATTTCTGAATTGCTTCTTAGCAGTTCACTTTAGGTTAACTTAACTCTATTTCTGATGCAGTTTCAGCAGTACACATTCAGTGTATTATTATTTCAAACAAGTGGTTAATATGCAGTCAAAAAGCATTTCTACAAATACTCCACAGTGCAGAGATGTTTAAAACCACTGTTTCCAGTAAAAATATATATATATTTTTTTTTTTCCTTGAGTAAGAATATGAAGCTTACCTTGGAAGACTCTGGACACTGTTGTTGAGGATTCAAAATGTCATGATAAGTACAGGAATGCTTTATACTAAGGGAATGGAATTAACAAAATCCTTTTCCATCCTCACAATTCCTTCCTGTCTCACTACGAGTCCCAAGGGGCTATTTAAAAAAAAGCTTATAATGAAGCTCTAGGGACTGCTGTATAACCCATTATTCAGAGGAATACTTTTCAGCTTGGTGGTGTTTACTTTTTTTTCTTTTTTTTTTTTTTTTTTTTTGTTCAGAGCTCCAGTGTATCTGACTAACACGCATTGAATTCTCAGAAGCCTTCTTGTTATCTTCTTACATCACCAGGATAATTACTCTGCTTTATATGGAAACTAGTCCATAAACTTAATGGATTTTTTTTTTTGAAAATGGAAGAAATGCAAACTGATGTTGTGTATATCTTTCACTCCATGGGCTACACGTCTAGAGGATGGTCTTTGGCAGTATTGATCTGCTTCTGCATTCTGGGTTTTCAAATAATCAAACAAAAATTGATCCTTTATGTACTTTGTTTCCAGCAGCCCCAGAGCTAAGAGTTTTCTTATATCTTTCTCCTGTGATTCTTTAATGATGACAGTGTTATAGAAACCAATATTTACAATAGAAATGGAAAATCAAATGCTTCCGCTAATTTGGTTCATGCACCACAGCCATTTCCATGGGTTTTGACTGTCACAGGCCACAGTCCTATAAGAAAAGTGAAACATGGTAGGGGGGAAAAAAGCTAAAGAGGGAGGTGGTGGGAAGCAGTTGAAAGCAGAGGTGGGAGAGGCTGGGACTGTGACCCCAGTCAGGACACCTGGACCTCCTGAGGAGGCACTGGTAACACCATGGGTGTATTTGGTAAGGTAGAGATTTTGTTTTATTTAACGTGGTCATTGAGGTGCGAGGAAAAGAATGGAGCAAAACAGTGGATTTTTTTCTTCTCTTTTTCCCTCAATTACAACATCAGTTTTACTGAAAATACTGGAATAAGATGGGCTGTCATTTTTTTCAGTGAGAAACGAGGTGAAGAGTTCCTGCCTTTCCAGTTGTTTTTTTTTTGATGTTTGAAAATATAAAAATCTGATAATGAAGATACATAATCCCAGGCACATCATTTTTTAACAATTCATCTGGTGTGCCCAAGGTGAGAAATGCTGTCTTTTTCAATGTAAGTGGTTCTTCTAATCTAATCATCTGTGCACTGCAGTCATGTACAAAGTAGTAGTAACCAATGGATTCTTCATCTTAAAAAAAAAAAAAATAATAAAAAATCCTGATTTTTACATATTAATTCTGTTTTTACTGTAATCTGCCTCTAAGATTTATCTGCTGTTATCAGCTGTTATTAGCTCTTTCTAGAAGCTGCTAGTCAGCACTGTTGTATCCAGTGTTGTGATGTGGATACCGCTGTGCTTTGACATCAACACACCAGGTAGAATTTATCTGAGGAGATGAGGGTATTTGCTGTGCAGATTTCCCCATCTGAGCTATTCCTCTAGCCTGGCTGTGTCTAATCAGCGGAGAGAAAGAAGCACTTTGGTTTGTCTCACCATATTATTGACATCTAAAGAAAGTCAAATGAACAGTATCTTAAAACTACCTAGTTTTCTTCATTCACCATGCATGAAGATTACAGTGAATGTTGCAGCTGAAGATATTTATACTGAAGACATGGGTAGGTAAGTGAGATGAATCTGGCCACTGCCTTTATATTTTCATCAGCTCTCTCTGTTTCATAACTTGCAGGTTATGCTATGGTTGAACCGATACGGTTCCAGGAAGAGCAATAAAGTAACCAGAGCCTATTTTGCAAAACCTTCTTTTTCGAAGTAGGTCTTTCAATCATCATTTAGTTAATGCATAATAATACAGGTGCAATAATTTTTACACCTTCCAAACACAATGTCATGGTCTGGATAACCTAAAAAAATACTCAAGACTGTTTTATTGTTATTAATGCCTCTGCTACAGGAAAATAGTCTGGTTGGGATTTAGACAGACATCAGTCATGGGACTGAAGGGACTTTAAAGAGATCACCTAGCACAGCCAAGATGTAGGATCATCTTTAGAAGGATTACTCATGATTTTAAAAAGCTCCCAGGATGGAGTCCTCAGACTAGGAGTAACTAAACTGCTGCTTTCTTGTAATTTACAGCCATTACTTCTTGTCTCCTCTAATATGGGCTCTAGGAGCAGGTGAACCTCTCTCTCTCTTTTTTTTTTTCTTTATTTACGTGACTGCCATCATGTGATCATCTAGTTCTCTTTCCTCTAGGCTAAACAAAATCATTTGGTCCAATTTTTCCATATGGCACTGTGACTCTTCTCAGCATGTGTGTTATATCTGTCCAAATTTGATGCACATCCATTTGCTGTTGTATCCAGAATTCTGCAGCTTTATTTTTCCTTCATAAATGCCAGTTCTGTTTGTACATCAATACAACACCACTTCTCATTCTTGGGAATTGTGAGTCACCATGAATCCTTTCCTACAGGACAGTTCATAAGCCAGTCAAATTCCATTCCTGTACTTACTTACTGATTTCCACTTGTCAGTATATACAGTACTTTTCTCAGATCAAACTTCTGCTTTTGAGTACTCCATTTTGAACTAAAACCTGTCCTGCCAAATTAACTCCCATCTATTAAGCCATCTTGAAATTTGGTAAGCCTTGTGTCTCTTAAACTTCTCTGTCAACAATGAAAATATTGAACTATGCCATTTCAGGACAGGCCCTTGATAAAACAACTCTTAGAGTACCTCTCCATTTTGACTCTGAGTCAGTGCCAGTTACCCTAGATATGCTCTTGCAACCACACTTAGTCAGGCAATAGCATTTTTTGTCTAATCCATCTTCCCCAGTTTGCTTTAAGTCTATTATGTGAAACCTTAAAAAATGCCTAGTATTTGACATCTACTGCCTTTTATCTGTTAGGCTGTTGTGTAAGAGATTACCCTGGACTGATACAATTTGTTCCTGATGTGTCTGCTTCTCTGCAGATATGTGGGTTAAGAAAAGGATTTAAGTGCCACCTGACTGTCATTTCTGATGCCGCAGACCCACATTCTCAAAACTCGTAACTCCAAAAATGTGAATTCTCTGGCTTCTATGCTTTCTCTAGGAAGTGTGTATTTTGCTGAATTTGATCTGCACCCCAAAATTTAGTGCTTATATTCCAACAGGCTTAAGAGTTTCTTTACCCAAGCCCTGCAAAAATAAATAAATAAAAAAGATTTAATGGGAGAGATAGGAAGAAGAAATTACACTGCTCGCCTAGGCCTGAGACCTTCAACTTCTGGTCATGGTTCAGAACTGTTTCTGTATTTTTCCAAGATAATGTCACTGGAAACAAACAGACAAAACCCTACAGATGGTGTTAGGCTGAACTTAAATTTCCCCTTCTAAACTAGCTTCTTAAGAGAAGAACTGTGTGCTCTGCAGTGTAATGATCCAGCATGTTGTAGTTACTCACTAAAATGTTAGGGACAAAGGAGGCACTAATTGTGAACTGTAATTGTCTTTTTCCACTTTGAGTTACAGTGTCAAAGGTAATATGTTCTAATTCACAGATGACATTTCTAATTCCATGATAAATGTTATCTTTCATTGATGTCTAGAAGTAACAGGAATCAGAATATGTGTAACTTACAGCTACAGTATGTGACTTGCATATAAAACTGCCCTTTGTATTAAATTTAATAACTGCTTTCATTAAACAGTGCCATTTACAGTAACATTCTTTCTCTAAATTCTGTTTTCATAAGCGCAATTTGTCTAATACCATGAGATATAAAAATAATCTAGTGAAATACAGATGGAAATATTGTATCTAGGAGGGATCAATGTGCACAAATCCATTGGCCCTGATGGGATGCATCCACATGTGCTGAGGGAACTGGTAGTGGTTATTGCTGAACTGCACTCTATCATCTTTGCTAGGTCTTAGAGAGCAGGAGAGGTGGCTGGAGGATAGCTAGCATTACTCAGGCCTTCAAAAAGGGCAAGGAGGATCTGGGAAGTTAACAGGCCAGTCAGTCTCACCCTGGAAAGGTGATAGAAGAACTTCTTCTAGATGCCATCTCCAAGCAATTGGAAGAGAAGTTCATCAGGAATGGATTCAGCAAGGGGAAACTGTTTGACACAGACTTCTATGATAGCATCACCAGCTGGGTAGATGGGAGAGAGCACTGGATGTTGTCTATCATCTTGACTTCAGCGAGGCTTTTGATACTGTCTTGCACAACATCCTGATAACAAAGCTGAAAAAGTGTGGGGTAGATAGTGAGGTGGGTTGAGAACTGGTTGACTGGCTGAGCTCAGAGTGGTGATCAGCAGTGCTGTTGAAGACCTGTGGCCTGTGGTGTCTCCAGGGCTCAGTGCTGGTTCTGCTCTCGTTCAGTAACTTAATTAATCACCTTGATGAAGGGATAGCGTCCACCCTTAGCAAGAATGCTGATGATACAAAGTTGGAAGGCTGTGCTGCTGTTCAGCAAGACCTGAAAAGATTAGAGAGCTGGGCAGCGATTAACCAGGTGAGGTTTAACAAGAGCATGTGTACAGTCTTGCACCTGGGAAGGAATTACTGCAAGTATCAGTACAGGCTGGGACACGGCCTGCTGGAGAGGAGCTCTGCAGAGAAGGACCAGGAGTCCTGGTGGACAAAAGGTTGGCCATGAGCTGGCAGTGTGTCCCGGTGGCTAAGAAAGCCAAGGGGATCCTGAGGTGCGTTAAAAGAGTGGAGTGTGGCCATCACACCAAGGGAGCTGATCCTTCTCCTCTACTCTGCCTTGGTCAGGCCTCACCTGGAGTACTATATCCAGTTCTGGGCTTCCTGGAGAGAATCAGTGGAAGGCTGCAAAAACGACAAAGGGTCTGGAGCACCTCCCCTGTGAGGAGACTGAGTGACCTGGGTCTGTTCTGCCTTGAGAGAAGAAGACTCAGAGGGGATCTGATCAACGTTTATAAGTATCTTAAGTGTGGGAGTCAAAGGGACGTGGCCAACCTCTTTTCAGTGTTCTGTGGAGGCAGAACAAAGGGAGACAGTCATAAACTGGAAAATAGGAAATTCTGCACCAATATGCCAAGGAACTTCTTCACAGTGAGGGTGATGGAGTACAGGAACAGGCTGCCCAGAGGGGTTGTGGGTTCTCCTTTTCTAGAGATATTCAAGACCTGCCTGGATACCTACCTGTGCAACCTGCTGCAGAGTGCCTGCTTTGCAGAGGGTTGGGCTCAATGATCTCTAGAGGTCCCTTCCAGCCCTTGCAATTCTGTGGTTCATCCAACTCTGTGGAAATCATCTCAACTAAACAACTAAATGCCATCATCAGAAAGAGATGGGATGTTTCAGAGGACAAGTCACCCTGTCCTAAAGTAATTTGATCCTGGAGCAAGGCAAGGTAAACTGCTTTCTGAAGGCTTCCTTCTCCCACCCCAGTGAACACAAAAGTACATGAAAAGCTCACATTTTAAAGTTTTAATTTGCTGATTTTTTTAATGAAATGAAGCTACACACTATGAGCTGGATGGACGGCTTGTTTGATTTAGAACAATGGTTCACAAATCCTGTTAAAATATGCTAGTAGATAAATAAAACTTGTGTATATGTCTATATATAACTCATTTGTAGATATATATGGAAACTGACTCTAAAGCCAATGGTAAACTGTCGATGCTATTTCTTCAACCTTGGCACTGGAAAGATAATACTCCATATACTGGAATAGACATCCAGACTGCTCAAAAGTTGAGTTAGCTATATTCACTCCAGACAGTTAGTGAAAGAAGTGGGTTTGAAGAACAAGAATTAGTTGGTTCCCCACAACTCTTTGTCATTATTTCTTTGTCTTTTCAATTAGTTAATTCATTAAAATAAATTCAGCAACGTTATTTGTAAAGTATCTTACAAATAGTAAAAAGGGTGGAGAAAAATTTGAAATAGGAGCTCTGTGAAGTATGCATTTTGTTACATCGCCCATTTTTTATTTCTTTACTTTTGTGTCCTTTAAGAAGCAAAAAAACATCTGGCTTGAAAAAGAATGAGTGAAAAATGTATAATCTTTTGAAGTGGAAGTTTCTGCTCTTTGAAGTTTAAAGATTAGCCTTTTTTAGATGATCGTGACTGCTGGGCAACCAATTTATGTCAGCCCCATGAGAATTCTTTAAATTAAGTTTAGCAGCACATTGCTGAGAAGATTAAAGACTTTTTTGGTGCTGTAAAAGAAAAGACTGTACTGAATGAAAATCAGGACATTGTAGTTCTTTTTGTTATTTTTTTCTGATAAAATCTGTTCTAAAATAATTCATACATGGCATTTATGTGTGTATATCTGCATCGTGGTATGCATATGTGCATGTATCTATGTCATTTATATCATCTCTATCCATGCACTGTCGAAGTGAGGCAAAAGTACAGATTATGGCTATGTAGATTGGAGCCCTTGCTATTAGCACTAGTAGGTATGTGGCAAACTCCTGCGCCACTTATATTGTAGTTGCAGGACTTGAGCGTGCTTTGGAGAATGTGTACTGGTTACGTGAGAGCATACTAAGGCAGTTGCACAATGCATGCTCTCTTCAGGACAGAATGAAGGAAAAACTGTACTAGATGTACATAGCTTGCTCCAAAAGTAATGCCTCTTATCCATTTCCATGGAAACTACAACAGCTACAAAGAACACAGTAACATTATTTGATTAAAATTCTCAGCTACAAAACGCTGTTTTTAACATAGGTACCACCTTTAGCTGCTTTTCATGGATGAGTTGATGCAGACTCTTCATTTTGCAATGTGTCAGCTGTTCAAGCTGTCTGAAACGCGGCTTGTCTTTCATGTCAATGTTGTCATTGCTGGAATGCACCACCCCTGGCCTTGCTGTACTCACATCCACTGACTGGCCTCCATAAGCAATCAGCAAGTGCCACTGGGTGTCAGTGGGTGCCATTTTTTCCTGATGAAGGAATTCAATGCCGTAGCTTTGTTTCATGTGCACTTCCACATCCATTGCCATTTTGTTGGCCTGCCTCCTTGCTGTCATCTGGCAACAAAATGGAATAGGGTGTTGTAGGAAGGTTCAGTCTCTGCTGCTATAGCATGAACATCCACTTCTGGCATTGTTGGCCAACATAATAAAATAGGGGGCATTACTTTTGGAGCAGCCATCATATTTTATGATCTTATATGTTTTCAAGAATGAGATGTGGATTCATAGAAAAAAGTATTAATCTCATGTAAAGGCTTGGGTAACGATTAAGAGAAGGGTGATATTTGCACAGCACTTATGCATATAGCCAGCTCTGTATATACTTAACGAAAATGGAGATGTTTTCTGAATGAGTAGAGCTGTCAGCAGCTGAAGACTTTTCTATTCATGCCATGGCCATCTCTCACTGGGGCTAAATTAGTAACTGTTGGCATTAATAGGTATTATCCTCCATGAGACACAGCTGATATAGCTGTTTAGCAATATGATGATTATTATTTTTTTAATTTCTATTCATTCTGGCTTTCTCCTTTGTTTTCTATTGGAAGGCTGTAGGTAAGTGAAAGTAAGCAGCTTTGGCATCTAGCGATAGGCATCAGTAGAAAATGTATGTAGGTGTAGTATTCCATTAAAAGGATGGTTAGATAAGTTGTTTCTCATTAAAATTACCCAATTTTGTCGTTTTGTGTGCTCATAAACATTTGGGTCATGAGAGAGAATAAGTATAGGAAAGAATAACCTGAATGATTACACTACAGGCTACTGAAAGTAGAGCTGTAAGATACAGAAGCTACCTTGAACTACAGGTTTTGCTGTACGCCATAATTTAAGGCCTATAAATAAAATGACCTTTTTGACATCCTTTTTGACTTTGGAGAGTTTGGAATTCGACAAGGGTAGTATTCACCTCAGTGGTGCCTGACTCCAAACCTTTTACTTTCATTTGAAAAATTTTTTATCATGGGAACAATTTTGCACCATTTGGGAGTAATGAAAAGGAACTTGCATGCATCAGCTTTACGGTTCATTGTGGTCAGAGTTCAAATTACCTCCACAAATACAGATTTGAAATTCAATAAGAGGAAAAAATAGTGAATAACTGGAATTGTGGATGTATTGCATTGTTAGCCTTCTTATGCTCACGTACGCTGCAGCAAGGTATTTCAAAGAGAACACTCAAAACGTTTTAATGTGTTACCTTCGGCTGCACCACAGCAGTGGAATGAGAGGTTAATTAATTGTTTCTTTTTGTGAAATTGCCAGTTGGAATGTGATTTTCATTTTTTCTTTGTAGCAGTAGTCCAAGGCAGCACTGGAGCATGGAGCAACATATGGTCATTTCTTCATGTTTACAAGAAAAGCCCTTTTTCAAATAAACAGCCATTAGCAAAACAATAGGCGCTTCTAATCTTATTAATCCTCTAAAAGATTGCTGAGATTGGGTAGGGGTGTCTAAAGCTCATGCTGGCCTGAGTCTCCATCTTATCGTAATAATGGAAAGCTGTAGTCTTTGCTTCATATTCCCCCGCCGACCCTTCGTCTCCTGGTGGATGCTGTGTTTGCTGCGAGGTCAGTAGCTGCTGTTCCTTTGTGGGAGCGCATGGCTGCATCTCTGCCTTTTTCCTATGTATAGTTGGATCCTGCATGACTTCTGCCTCTTTCCAGGAAGCAAATTCAGGAATCAAACGCCAAGGGATGAAGGTACGTGTATGAGTTACAGATATAAACTTGTCTTAGGAAAGAGTAACAGGCAGCTGGTGCTTAGAAATGCACAGGGTGTTGAATCCACTCCATTTCTGCTTTTTGCATGTTTTTTGTTTCTGTTTTGCTTTGCTGAGTGTCTGGCTCTACTGAAGGATGCTGGAATCAAGCGAGGGGAGAGGCAGGGATGTTCTTGTGCAGTGCAGAGACACCCACTGGTATATTTAAGCAAAAAATTACCCTGGCTCAAAATGCATGTGACAGCCATCTTAACTCCTGGCAAACCTAAATTCACTGAGCATTATGGAAAAACATCCTTTGGAGGGTATCCTAAATATTTAACATACTGCAGCAGTATGAAGCTGCCTGTATTGCAGCTCTGAGAGGAACCAGCACTTCCTTCAGTAAATCTTCATTCTAAAGCTGACTTTCATGTTTTAGTGCTTCTAGCTGCAAAATGCACCCTAAGGCTGTTTTGGAACCAAGCACCATTCAGAGCAGTCCTAAAACTGCTCCAAATTGTGCTAGGGGCTGAAATGGTTTTATGGTCCTCACTGTATGAAAGCAGATAAGGTCTCTAAAAGCTGGGGCGCAGATGAAGTCTCTGCCAGAGTTTCAACGCTTATTAATATTTTAATGCCTTCTGCTTCATTAATATATACTGATTGTCAATATATTTAATCCCATCTGCCTCCCTTCATATGACTTGCTGTACTTTAATGCCCATTTTTCCTTCACGTTTAGTGCTACCCTGGTTGCTCTTTGGTGTGCAAAAATTTGCCTTGGCTCCTATTGCTTTCAAAGCACAAGCACAGCAATAGCTCTCCTCTGCTTTACATGTTCGTGTACACATCCAGTGCTCAGCACTGGATTAAGACACAGGAATTAAAGACCCAGCCCTAAATCTCCAACTCTGGAATGATTAAATGGGGATCTGCTGCAGTACTTTTATGAACTATCATTTTATTCCCTGAACAACAAGCTTCTGACCCATATGCTTCCGGGAGTTATGATCCCATTTTAATTGTCCTAAGGGTATTTGCTGTAATCTGCAGACTGTAAAGACGGGAGGTTGGTGGTATCTCCTGCTTTACAGGAGTGAGTTTGAATCCTTTCAGACACGCAGCGACTGTCTGAGAGGATGGCTGAGTGAAGCAGCTCCGGCTCTTTCCTCCCATGCCTCTGTCATGCAGAAGTGCCAGTGATTGTGTGTATAGTTTACTGATCCCACAGAAGCAAGTGAGTATTCATTGATTTAATAGAGAGGTACTCACATCTCTGGGGGTGGTTGCCAGGTAGAGCCTAATGCCTGTACCTGTTTTACTGTAGCTTCACCTCCTGGAGGGCATCCTCTTCTTGTTGTCAAGTCCCACACTTGACTTTTTCTTACCAACTGATAGAAAGATCTTGATTTTTGTGGTATAAGTGGCTCAGTACCACAATGTACCTAAAAGCTCTTGCAGCTGTTTTACTTGTATTTGGCAAGGGAACACGTGTAAATTGTGAGTACCTGCATTCGGTAGGACCTTTGTGTTACGAATGACAACACCTGAAATTTGATAAATAATTCAGGACCTTCTTCCACAGTCTCCCCCCTCAAGCTGCACAAAATAAGCACAGCAGGTGCCGCTCTCTTGCATGGACCTGCCTTCCCATGCAGAGGAATGTGTGCCCTTCGGTGTCGCTCCCAACAGGGGTTGCTCACAGAACAACAGGGACCTCAGGCCGCCAGGCAGATGACCTTGGGCTAGCTGAATTTTTCCACTCCCTGGCCCTTACTGCCGCCCCAGCCGTGCTGCCCGTGCTGGAGGCCGTGCGCTCTCAGCCATTGCAAAGGGTAGCGGTGCCAGCCCGGGAAAAGCTGCGTTCCGTTCCGCCTCAAGCCCAGACTCCTCCCCTAACTGGGAGCCGGGCGCCGCTGGTGGGCGCGGGCCGCGTGCGGGCCGTAGCTCCGCGTGCGCTTCGCCCGCCCCGAGGGTACGCGCTGCCCCGCGGGCGTGCGCCCGGCTCCCGCTCCACCGCTTCCCCCCGCCGCCCATCCGCCGCGGTCCCGCTCGCTCGCGCGCGCGCACAGTGACATCACTCGCGTCCAATCAGCCGCCGCCGCGCCCCGCTCGGGCCCGCCGGCTCGGCACGCGCGGCGGCGGTTGGTGCGGGAGGGGGGGGGGGAGGCTGTCGAGGGGGGCGGCGCGCGGGCGGCTGTCAGCCGTGCGGTGCCGTGCGGTGCCGTGCCGGGACGCCTCTGGGTGGCAGCCCGGCTGTCACGGCAGCGCTGCGCAGGTAGGCACGGCTGTCACCGCAGCGCGACCCTCCCCCGCTCCGCGCTGCGGGGCTCGGCCGCGGGGATGGGAGCGGCGAGCCGGCGGCGTGACAACTTTCCCGGTTCGCTCGGGGGGGGG